>OZ026617.1:101032251-101438251 GCA_964020975.1 Hermodice carunculata
TAACCTGGCGCCATCAAAACCATTGTATTGAAATAGATAATTTTTCTCTAGCAGAGCGGACTTTAAGATATTTATACAAAGACAGGGTACTCTTCGCTTCAATTTCACCGACAAATTCCTTATTGAATAACTGCATTCTTAATTTATGATACACATCTGGCAAAAATTCATTTTGTCTGTAAACTGCATGGTCTAGACCGACACTAACGAGTGTTTTGTTAATTTCATTTACGTAAGACCAACAGGATGGCGTTTTTTCTTTAAATTTACATAATAATTCAGAGAAATTTGTTTACAAAGGCGTATTTTGTCAAGTTGACATTGTAAGCGGTAAAAATATTAAACTCTTTGTCTGTCCAAATACATGCTAATAGGTAGCCAACCTAAATGGCCAGTGTAACTGGGATGGCCGAGGTCGCCTTTATGCGTAGAATTAACCGAGCAGCACAGTATTGCATTGATTTTAAGTAAGTCGAGTCCGATATATATATATATACATATACATATACATATATATATATATATATATATATATATATATATATATATATATATATATATATATATATATATATATATATATATATATATATAATCTTCGGAACGAGCGGGACTCGAACCTGCAACCTTTGGCACCAGTCGCCTAGCTGAAGTGAGAAACGCACATATCCACTCGACCAAATCCCCATTCTTAGAAAAAGAATGGTTCAAGGGCGGTAGTTATGTGCGAGTGCCATATCAACACGGTTATGCAGTATAAGTACTGAGTCGGCATTTATTTCGAGAATCGGGGACTTAAATCCACCAGCATTAAGGAAATGCCGAAAATATATATTTTATGTTCGGAACGAGCGGGACTCGAACCTGCAACCTTTGGCACCAGGCGCCTAGCTGAAATGGGGAAACGCACATATCCACTCGACCAAATCCCCATTCTTAGAAAAAGAATGGTTCAAGGGTGGTAATTATGTGCGAGTATATATATATATATATATATATATATATATATATATATATATATATATATATATATATATATATATATATATATATATATATATATATATATATATTATATATATATATATATATATATATATATATAATGGTTTATTCAGTATCCAAGGCCTCCGGCCCATAGTACAATAATTCAGAGATTACAGCAATATACAAATCTACTCTGAGGGTGACAAAAATTTATCCCTTTATTTAAACGCTTCACAAATATTTTCAGCGAAATAACACTGTTCCCGTGCATTGGTTGATCTCATAAATCTGATGAAACTATCTTGACATTTAGTAGTTATATAAACTGGTAATAAAGAACTCCTCATTTGTTCATATAATTTACATTCAGTTACAAAATGAATCTCATTTTCTATACAAGATTTACCTTCATTAATTAAACACCTTTCACAAAGTCTATCACTTCTGTCTAAACCTTCTCTCCTGCCCTGTTCAATATTAAGACAATGTGATGAACAGCGTAATCTTGTTAAAGCCATTCTATGTGGTCTATAGTATACATTTGTCAGATATTTTTCAACATCCAACATACTTTTAAATAATGCATATGTGTCTAACTTACTTGAATCATTAATATGTATTCTCCATTCCTGTTCACAACAGTCTTTTATCCTTTGCTTAAATTGACTCAAAAATAATACTACATCTGCAACATCATGCTCGAACCATACAATTCCAAAACCATATCTAAAAAGTAATTTTTTAATTTCAGAACACCAGGTGTTTCTCCCAGCTTCTGTCAATTTCCGTAACATATTATAACAATTTTTAAGGAGACGATCATCATCCATATATTGCAGTTTTAACCAGTATTTAATACACCGGGTCATATATAAGACAGATAGTGGATATCTGCCACATTCACCTTAAACAGCATCATTTGATGTATTAGACCCAACCATCAACAGTTTCTTACAAAGTTTAATTTGAACACTCTCTATTTGAGGTGATAACTTAAAACCCCATATTTCACTACCATAAAGCAAGACTGGTGTGATCATTTTATCAAATATTTTTAATGCTACCTCCACTGATGCAAAATTAAAACCTCTAGCTTTCTGAAACATAAAAATAGATTTCTTAGCTTGATCTGCAATAGTTTTGGTTGCTTTGGTCCACACTAACTTAGGAGTAAATATCAAACCTAAATATTTGTAATAGGACACTTCTTCCAATGGGACACCATTGTAGGTCCACCTTTCTGCTGTCTTTAATGGACCTCCATTTCTAAATACAATGATCTTTGATTTATCTAAATTTACTTTCATACCCCATTTATCACAAAATTTGGATAATTGATTAATCTGTTCTTGTAATCTCCTGACCGTATCTGATACACAGGATATGTCATCAGCATATAACAAAATACACACATTTGGAAATTCATTATTTATAAATATACCTTGACAACCATTGTCTTTGAATTGTTCTATTAGACTATTAATGAACATTACAAAGAGAAAAGGACTAACTTGACAACCTTGCCTGGTGCCAATATTACAATCAAATTCGTCTGACAGACCAAACTTAGACCGTACACATGCTTTTAACTTGTGATACATGTTATATAAAATCCAATAAATTTTTCCATGCATCCCTTCCTTAAGCAATTTAAAAAACAAGTTATTATGGTCAACGTTGTCAAAAGCCTTTGAAACATCAACATAAAAGACATAACACCTCCCTTTCTTTCTGGATAAATATTTCGATATCAATGCCATTAAGTTGAATATATTGTCTATTGTTGAGTATCCCTTTTTAAATCCTGCTTGCTCCTCATAAAGTTTCCCTGTGGACTTAGCCCATGTAACCATTCTTGTATTTAAAATTTTCATAAAAAGCTTACTTATAACATTCAACAGAGATATTCCACGATAATTATTGGTATCATTTACATTGCCTTTTTTAAACAAAGGACATATGATTGCTGAACACCAAGCTTTTGGATATGCTCCTATCTCAAAAATCCTATTATATAAACTATGCAGCTTAGGCATCAACACCGCTTTACCGTTTTCAACACCGCTTTACTGTTTTTAAAAAAACTCTGCAGGAATACCATCAAGACCGGGAGCTTTCTTATTTGGCATGCTGATGATTGCTTCATCAATCTCTTTTACAGATATAGATTGATTCATTACATTATCATCATTTTCATTTTCACAATCAGTACATTTATCATCATGTTCATTTACAACATTAGCAAATTCTGTATTACTATTGTCTTCGTCTATGTACAATAATGAAGAGAAATAATCCCTCCATTCCTCTGGTTGTATATTTCCCGGACCAGTGGATCCACCTTTTCGTTTGATCTCTTTCCAAAATACATTTGGATCTGTAATTGTTGACAATTTTTTTAAATGATTATTATGATACAGATTCCTTTTCTTTTCAAACTGGCTCTTAAACTCTTTTTTGGCATCTTTATAAAACTTTAAATCATCTTCACTCCCAGTATTTCTAAATCTATCCAGACACCTATACTTATTTAGCTTACACCGTTCTAGCTCTTCAGCCCAAAATGGCACATCTTTCTTCTTTTCACCACTCCTTGCCCTCTTTGAACTTTTCATAGTCTCGGCTGCTTGTTGTATAGCATTTACCAATATTTCACCAGCATTATCTGTATTACCACGCTCTACTTGTTCATCAAATTCATCTAACATCCTTCTACAGTTTTCACCATTTAACTCTCTTAGAAAATCATACTTATTCTCATCTGTCCAGAAATACCTGACCCAAGTCTTGTACTCTTTCTCTACCTGTGACTCACCATCACCAGATGATAAACTACATATCAGAGGAAAATGGTCTGATTTATCTATATTTGATATTTCAAAATTACTAACTAGGTGAAATAGATTTGTATCAAGTATAATGTAGTCAATAACACTATTTCCATTGGGACCAATAAAAGTATATTCACCTTGTTTATCATTCTCACTCCGACCATTTAAAAAATTCAAGTTATGAGTACAGCATAAATCTAACAAGGTTTGCCCAAACATGTTAACTTGAGTATCCTTGGACTTCCTACGATTCATGAAGACATCTGGTTCACACCATTCCATATCAGGTCTATGATCAACAGAATCGTCCAATATATAATCTGGTAAATCTGCAGTTCTACTGTTAAAATCTCCTGCTATTAAAGTATGCACATCCCCATATTTTATGTATAAGCTAGACAGTATATTTTCCAGATTTATGACACCATTTTTCTCCTCTCGCTCGTTATACATTGTCGATTTTTCATGTGGTATGTAATATATATATATATATATATATATATATATATATATATATATATATATATATATATATATATATATATATATATATATATATGTGTGTGTGTGTGTGTGTGTGTGTGTGTGAGAGAGAGAGAGAGAGATAGATAGAGGGAGAGAGAGAGAGAGAGAGAGAGAGAGAGAGAGAGAGAGAGAGAGAGAGAGAGATCAGACACAATAAGTGCAGGCCCATAGTATATACAAAGCAAAGTTGTCTCTCATACAGACCATCAGGTCATAAATAATACGTTAAGCGAGTGAAATCAAGTTTCACAAAAAAATAACTATATGCTCTCTGTCTCTCTGTCTCTCTGTTTGTCTGTCTGTCTGTCTTTCTCTCTCTGTCTCTCTCACTATATACAAATATATACATGTATATACATACATATATATATATATATATATATATATATATATATATATATATACATATATATACATACATATACATATACATGTCTCGCTATGACACAAGAATCGGAACAAGTGTTTCAACAATCTTTATAGCAGGACAAAGGGTCCAAAAATGTGAATTTAAACATTTGAAAACTTCCAAATAAACGCATCTGGCACATGTAGATGTCATGCCCCGTGGGTTCTGTCATTTTGCCAGAGAGCAGTCGCGCGCTATCTTTATTCTGGTAGCTAGATGTCCTTTGGCATGATCAAGACCAATGAAATATTCGATTCAACTGATCTGTCTTTGTCGGACGTCTCAATTAAAGCCACTCCCAAGCAGCACATCCCCGGATCAGTGTCATCGTAGTTCGTGCAAGACGTCATTCTCTGGGAGATCCTATTGAGATAACCACCCCCTTGACATTTATAATTATAACTGTGTGCCGCCGGATCTAAATGTTAAGATAGAGCCCAGTTGGACAGACTGATTCCTCTCGACATGCAAGCTTTATTAACGAACGCTTTGACAAAGTCGACAACCGAGTGTTACTGTCGGTTGTTATGTTTCTCACTGCGCCTGGTGTAGACTTTCCTGAATGTGTCCCTACTTGTCTTTCTAGATTTTTGCAAGAATTTACAATATTCTTTTCCTTCAACATGCCAGGTAAGTGCTGCGATTTGCATATAACTTGTTGGTCAAAATTCTGGCCAAAGTCAAAATCCAACATATCAAGGCTCATATCAACTACGTGGGCCTGTGGCATGAATCAACCCTTATGGGAAGAAGGTGGTTCAAATTCAGAAGATATAACAAAGGCGGTAGGCTGAGACGTCAACCAAGAGTTATTTTATTGAGAACTGCAACATAGACACGAGAACACTGCAGCTTTTGGGGAACTTGAGGAGACAGATATCATTTGTGGAGGGGGGAGGGGCAGGATATTTGGAGGGCAGCAACAAAATTATGTCATCCGACAACCACTTTAAAATGGGGGGGTCCAAAAAAAAAAAATGCGGCTCAGAATGCACCAAAATTCATCATTAAATAAACAAAAAAATAAATAAAAGGATAAAATGTAATACCTTGGGGAGGCTCCCGGACCCCGTTCCATTCAAACCCCCTTGTTTAAGATTTCTCACCATCTGGTGCTTGCGTCTCAAGACTCCGATAATATTCCCTGATATATTACAGAAGCAGCTGATTGGATGGCCAGTATTTGCCATAAAAATAATGTAGTAATCCTAATCACTACAATGATCCAAACGTTTATTGATGCAATGCAACATGTAGTCAGGGAAATATGTGAAAGAGATGTTCACTTCTGGCAGAAAGCATGGAATTTTGCATATGGGGGTTTTAAGATGTGCTGAGTTCAAATCAAGGTGGAGGCAAGTGATAAAAGCACTCCTTCCCCTCCAAATTCAAGATGGCCGCCAAGATGGCTGTCGAACAGTACTTTGTCCATATCTATGTATATATTTAAAGTATGGCAGTGGAATGTGTTGATGTTTGTACTGCTATGCCTCTTGTAACAAGAGAGAAATGCTCAGAGCAAGCAAGCGGAAATTGATCAGTGACAGTAGTGATAATAATGTATCACCTGTAAAATCAAAGTCGAGAACAAACTTCACACCTGTCAAGTATGATAGTTTAAAACCCCGTTTCTTCTGCGAAAAACCTGCAGGAGAATCTTGCCACAAAGTCTCCACTTTTAACATGGATGAAAAAGTGTGCAAAATTGCAACAGATTTGAGAGACACATGATTATTAAGAAAGCTTGCTGCTGGAGATATGACTGCATTGGATTCAGTCTATCACAAAGACTGTTTAACAGCCCTTTACACCAAGCATCGGTCACTGAATCACAGTGTAGTGAAAAACACTCCTCATCTGCTGTTAATATTAACTCAATGGTCTTTGTGCAATTACTTTCATACGTAGAAGACATTGCACAATCTGATGCTGAGACAGGTAATGTCCATGTGTTCAAGTTGTCAGAACTTGCAAAACTGTATAAAAAATGTCTGGAGCAACTTGAACCAAACTCAATAAAAGCAAGCAATTCAACACGCATGAAAGAGAAATTTTTCCAAGTTCCCAGGTCTTGAAGCTGACAAGTTTAATTATGAGGCAATACTCTCTTTTAATAAAGACCTTGGGAATGTTCTGCTGGACGCCACCAAACAAAGGTCTGATGGTGCTGCAGTTATATTGATGCACGCAGCCAATATTGTGTGCAATGAGTTGCTTCAAATGGAACTAGATTTCAAATGATCACTATAAGTGATGATCAGTACAAAAATAATCCAACATCTCTTAGGGCATTTGCTCAGATGATTCTTTTTGGGACAAATATTCGAGATCTGGCAGAAAACAACAAAGCTATTCGCAGTGCTGTTTCCTCAATAACACACTTGCTTGTATTCAATTGTGTAAAACGTCGCAGATCTGACAGTCACACAATGCGTCATAATCCAGAATGAGAAACCTCTTTGCCTCTGTATCTTGGGCTAAAAGTGCTCAACAAGACCAGAAAACATGATTTAATTTAAATACTCTTTGAAAGAGGCCTCTCTGTATCCTACAGCAGAGTGTTGTAAATATCCACACAGTAAGCCAATCGAGTACTACATCACTATGAATGTGATCAAGTGTTGTGCCCAACAACACTGAGAAAGAATCTGTTCACCACAGGACAGTTGGACAATATTGACCATGATCCATCCTCAACATTTGCTCATGGTGCATTTCATGGTACAGCAATTTAATTGACACAGCATCCTGAACATGGCCACCATGGCATTGCTTGAAACCTTGTGTGGCATCAACTGCCAGAGAATATTTCCAAGTTGAAGAACATCAAGCCATTACCAGATAGCTATAGTTTTATAGCTCCTGCAGCGCTACAAGCCTCCTACCATCACAGGCTTTCTTCCCCTTTATAGGGATAGTGCACACTCTGTGGCATTGGTGCTACATGGTATGAATATTATATCTATGGCAACAGATCATGTGAACACAAGCCAGGTACCAGTGCTGACTGTTGACCAGCCCTTGTATGCTATTGCTAAAAAGATCCAGTGGACATGTCCTGATACTTATGGGGATGGAAAGTTTGTAGTATTGATGGGTGGGCGTCACATAGAAATGGCGATGCTTAAACTTTTGGGAGCGTGGCTTGATAGTAGTGGCTGGACTGCTGCAATAGTGAATGCTGATGTAACGACTTCAGGCAGCGAAGATGGTCTTTTGAAGGGGTCTCATACCAGCCAAGCACAATGGTCACACTAAGTCACAGCAGCTGCCCTATTCAAGTTGAAAAAAGATGCATACCATGCATATAAATGCGATCATTCAGATTCTTATATGAGCTCCATGACGTTTTCTGGATTGGTGCAATGACATGGCAGAGAAGCATCCACAGTTCTTATACTGGAACAAGACCCTAGAGTAAGAGCTACTGTTTTTGCAGTTTCTCAGGTCCCAGAGAGAAAGACACTTTCTGCTATATATAGAAACCCTCAAATGCATTGTTCCTTGGATGTGTGCAATGGACCACTACCACTACTCAAGGTGGCTGACGGTCCATGATCAGGATCTTCAGCGGCTTCATGAGACATCTGAGAAGACCCACAATGAGTTCAAGGGGAAGTTTGTTACACAGAAAACTACACACAAGTTCTCATGTCTGCCGCATGACCAAATTCATGAACAGTTAAATGCTATACCACACTGCTAGATGAAGCACTATTCAAGGGCACCTAATCAGATCCAAGACCAGAACAATTCTTGACCTATTGTTCTTTGTTTTGACCGTATCTCATTACTAACTATAGAAGTGTTCTTTTTGTGCCTGAATGCAGGAGTATGTTTCTGCATGAACATAACTGTCACAGAACAATTTCAAGGTTAGATATCCTGCAACAGTATTTGTCGTGGGACAATTTCATAATGTCCATGTATGAAATAATGAAACGGTGTCTCTGATTTCAAACATGAGTGGCCATTATGGAATCTATGTCAGCAAGTCTCCTCCTAATTATCTCTATTCTATGCTTTGTCATTCTCACTGTATGTACAAAATATATAATGGTTTGTCTCAATGACAGTCCTGACCATGTTGTCATCAATTTCTTTTCAAAACTGCACATAGCAAAATGATGTTCATTTGATAAGCCAAACACAAGCAAAGATTTTGAGAAATCAGTTTGTGGCTGCCATATTGGTGGCCATCTTGAGCATCAGCATCAGATTTTGTACCTGTGGGTTCGAAATAAACAAATATAAAATCGTTTCCCTCAAAAACCCTTAGGTTTTGATGATTTACTTTATACCATAAGCCAAACAAAAGCAAAGATATTGAGAAATCAGTTTGTGATTGCCATTTTGGGGGCCATTTTGAATTACAGAATCAAATTTGTCAAATTTTGTTCCTGTGTGTTCGAAATGCACAAATATGAAATCTTTACCGTGAAAAACATAGGTTTTGATGATTTATTTTATACAATAAGCCAAACACAGGCAAATATATCGAAAAATCAGTTTTTCGGCCGCCATCTTGGTGGCTATCTTGTATTACATCATATTTTGTTTCTGTGTGTTTGCAATGCAGGAATATGAAATCGTTACCCTAAAAACATAGGTTTTGATGATTTATTTTATATGGTAGGTCAAACTCAAGCAAAAATATTGAAAAATTAGTTTTTCGGGTTCCATCTTGGTAGCCATCTTGAATATGAGGGTGAAGGAGTCCTTGTATCGCTTGCCTCCACCTGGATTTGAAATCAGCATATCTTAAAACCCCTGTATGCAAACTTTCATGCTTTCTGCCAGAAGTGAACATCTTGGCCTTTTTTTTGTCACATATTTCCCTGACTAATGTGGGCCTTGGAGGTGACAGTTTCCTATGACGTTCACCTACTCACGCACTCACTCCCCTTCCAAATAAAGATCTTCCACCGTACGGAAGAGTCGCTTTGCTTTGTCGTTGTACACCCAATTCAAAAGACCATGCCATATTTGGAACACTATTGACCTCTGGTGACAGAAACCAGAATGAAGCTGTGGGGGACACCAAATCAAGTCCCCATTCACTTGCATGTCAAATTTGCTTATTTCTCTTGCTCATATCTATCATTTAAAAACACTTTTGAATACACCAATAGTGTTATCCTGGCGGACAACTCTAGGACTACAACAGTGTGAGGGAAAAACAGGTCTTCAGTATTTGATCCATTGTTGCAAAAGTTACTGTGAAGTAGTCTGTTAATATGAAATACGTCTGCATGGCAACATGTTTTGTACCATCTTATTACAAAACATAATCTGTTGAATTCATATTTTAGAACCAGTCATTCATTTGGGTGTGTAATTTGTACTACCTGGGACAACAACAACAACAACAAAACATGGCCCAATACTCACGTTTCATCGGATTTTTGTTTTAGTCCTGATTCGTAAATTAGGTCCGCACTGATAAGTTTGCTCCATTAATGAGTCAACTGAGCTTTAGAATAAATATATCTGTGACAGCTAACTGTATAACCCTAAAAATCCATATTATACTACACTGTTGCTGCTGGAAAACAGTACAGGGTATCAAAATTGCACTGAGATGTATGTCAGCGGCACTTATGAAAAGTCAAAACACTGAAGATTCCCCCCTTATGGTGTAGTCCTAGAGTTTTCCTAACAGAATAATACAATGGTTAAATTCAATGGTTTTTAAAATTATTCTGACAAAGCTTATGGCTACTATATTTCGGTTTCCGTCTGGTAAGCTACACATCATACTCTACACACGGACATTTCATATTGAAAGGACGAAGTCTATTCACTTTTCATGTGTCCACAAGATCTTTTGTTATGTCACGGTCTACCTAAACATATATAATGAGCTGGCTACCGTAATTTTAACTACATCATCCAATATACCAACAACTAATCACTTCCCTAAGTGTTATAGTTATGGGTTCAAGTTTAAATAAGGTACATTGCCTACAAAGTGAGAGGACGTTTGTGTCCGGATGGCAAATTGTGTAAAAGAGCAAATAAGAACATCAATTCATTCCGTTCAGTGCCACGTTTTGGAGTACATCAACAGCTTTACTTGGCGCGCTTTATGCAATGATTCCAAAGCGCGCCGAGGAAAGCTGTTGACCTGAACCATCATATAATCTGGAATCATGCCTGGAACTATATACATGCTTGTACTTGTATCAAATGTCTCTTTTTACAATGAATATGAATCTAGCCTTCCTATCGTTAAGGGCAGTTCCACATCAGCAGGTTCACTTGAGTCGCAATTGGCACTGAAAAAATGACAGTTTCTGTTCCGCTTTTGCTGCATTTTTTATGTCCTGTAGAAAAAGCTTTAAAAAAGAAATTATGTTGTTATGTCTGGGCGCCAACCCAGACACTTTTTTTCCAAGAATTCTTTCTTTCTTTTTTTCTTTCTTTCTTCTTCTTTACGACCAGATTTGTCCGGATTTTTTTTCGGACCCTACTATTCCGAAAACCACCATAATTGCCATGGTGAATGACCTAACAGTGAAATTAGGCACCTGACTTGAAATAGTCATGATGTTTAAAATTGTGCAAATTATTGAAAATTTTAAAAGCTCCATATCTTCCAAACTATTGCAGATAGACACAAAGTTCTAACTTACACACATAGGTTTGAGACAACTGGTAAATCCAATCGCATACAAACAAAACTTGGGGAATCTTAATGTGTGCTAAATTCACCGAATTTCTCCCCAATCCACATGCAGGCCTTCAACTACCTGCTGTATGACCTATTGCTTGACCTCTATGGTGTGCCAGGCAACCATTTTGCATTCATAATTAATTAGCTTGAACCTGTCTCACAGGCAGCTTTCTATCCATGCATTGGGGTCTAGCATCAAAAAAAAGTGTGGGGGGGGGGAGACTCCCAACAACTCTGTGATGGGGCTCTCAATAAAATACAGAGAATCTTTTTCTGTTCATGCAAGAACAGATCGACTCCATGCTGCCATATGTACCAGGCAGGCTATAGTTTCCACCAGAGCAGCACAGACCTGTCAGTGCACGGAAACTGGTATCCTAGCTGGCCTGTTTTTGCCTGAGGCAATGTCAGTCTGTTGAGCTGATCAGTCCCAAGGGAAGTCCAGCTCCTGACTTCTAGGACGAACAAGCCTGAGTGTACCGGCTGTTAAAAATAGACTATATACAGAGCTGAGTGGCCAGATCAAGGAGGGTAGAATTGGTGTCATCTCAGTGGACACTTTCCTGTCTTTGTTTTCTTGTAACCAGTGAGATGAAGCCTGTTCTTGATAGCTAATGCTGAGACAGCATAGTGCTTGTCTTGGTTCACAGGTACATGTATATGTAGTTTCTTGACAGCTTCTGTTAAAATTGTTTATGCAAAAAGCAAAAAAGACAGTTTTGTATTGCATGTATATACATACCCTTGAATTATAATCTGTATACACTGTACTTATATATATATGCATGTATGAATAATGTACATATACATGCACACATACACATCCATACTGCCCAGAAGGGCTGACCCTCTCAGGAGTGGGCACTTTTCTCTGGTCCCATGGGTGACTTTTCTCTGGTTTCAAGGGTGCTCACTGCAGAGAGGTTTCACTGAATTAGTAAACACTGGCCAAATTTTCTTTTCTTTCTTTCTTTCTTCATGACCAAGTTGGTCTGGAGATTTTGTCAAGCACTATTTTTTTGTAAACCACCAAACTTGCTATGGTGACTGACCTTACCTGTGAAATTGTGCATCTCATTTGGAATAGTCATGATGTTTAAAAGTATGCAAATTTAGGAGCAATTAAAATTTTAAAAGCTCCATAATATTGCTTCCAAAATATTGCAGATACTCAAAATTTCAATGTGCATATATAGGATTGTGACACCTGCCAATATAATGGACAGTATAAGTTGTAGAATTTCAAATTATGCTAATAAGGGGCTTTAAAAAATTCAAAAGTTGAATATCTCCAAAACTATTATACATAGACATGCCATTTCAACTTCAATTTATAGGTTTGTGGCAAAGCCGCATCCAATGAACCATGAACCAAAGTTGTAAGATTTTAATTTATGCAAATTAGGTAAACATGAAAAAAAGTATATCTTGAATAGCTTCAAAACTATTATAGATACAGGTACTATTCCTACTTCAATTTATGGGTTTGTGGCAAAGCCCCATCCAATGAACCATAAACCGAAGTTTTAGGCTTTCAATTTATGCAATTTCGGCAAACACACAAAATTAAGATGTTGAATAGCTTCAAAACTGTTATAGATACCAGTTTCATTCAAACTTCATTTTATGGATTTGTGACATGGCCACATCTAATGCACAAATAACCAGAGGTGTAGCATTATACTTTTTAAAAATTAGGCTTATACACAAAATTTAGATTATGTTGAACAATGGCAAAGCGTAGCATTTCAAACTATTCTCATTTTGAAGGCACCCAGACAGATTTGCTGTGAAGCAAATCTTCTTTTCTAGTTTGAACTTGTATCTTGATATCATCCAATCCTGTGTGATCTTTAAAAATACACAGGAATTTATGGGGGGGGGGTTTTCCTGTGGGGTGTGGATTCGGATAATGAAGCTCTTACTTTTTCGTAAATGTAAATGCAAATTAACTATCAGTGCACAGTGTTAGAGTCAAAATCTTTCTTTAAAACGCTTTTTGCAACATGCTGATAACGTCCCAATGAAAGCTGTTGACCTAGACTATTCTTATGTTGTACATATTTGCCGGTAGTTCAATTAAATGTATATTTACAAGGGGGTTGAACATTGTAATGATTCACAGATCTGAAAAATTTAATACTCAGTTTTCAAGACAACAGTTAAAATAAACCAAAATAATATTTTTTATTTTATCGATTACAGTGAAACCTGGCACTGCTTCGCCGTTTTCTTGAAGCCTTATTGTTGCAAATGCTTCGACATCTCCGTATATATGTGGAGATTTCTTTGGCTCTTATTAAGCTCTGCTTCTATGGTGTGGTCACTTCACTTTTGTAACAAACCTCTGGTCTTCACCTCGGCCCACACTGTCCTACCTTTTCTCTCGACCACCATGACCAAATGCCTACGTGGAGAAAAAGTGGATTAGACTGGTACAGGCAGAAAGGGGCTATACTAATTATAGAAAAAAGTTATGAGAAGGACAATCAGACCCTTTTCACCGTAATATTATAATTAGCCACGTGAACTGGCTGGGTCAAGTCGATGACGATGTGACGTGGCCAAGGCGAAACATAGAAATCTTAAGTCATGGTAATAGGTAAAAAAATTGGATATGACAAGGAAATGGTTTTTGGGAACGTTGACACTTGAAGAATGCACTATGTATAAATATTTAGGTATTATATTTGCCCAGTCATTACAAGACTCTCCACACATAAAGCAACACTTGAAAGGTAAACTTAGTCGCTTAAATGGATATATATATGTAGTATTCTCTCATCGCACGACAATATAAATAGAGTAACGTTTGGTGATAGTCTCTGGAAAAGCCTAATAATGCCTTCACTCTCACATGGCAGTGCAGTATGGTTTAACAATACAAAGGAAAGCACAAGTATTGTAAGATCATTCCAGTACACGGTGGCACGAGCTATTCTACAAGTAAGAGGTACCCCTGCAATGGTGGCAACACTAGGGGAGTTTGGCTGGCTACCACTGATAACCATCTTGAATAAACAGAGAGTAAAATATTATCATCATGTAAAGTATAACATTCCAGCAAACAGACTGGGTAAACGAGTACTTTGTGACTTCGAAACAAATTTTCAGTCCTGTCATAAATCTTGCTGGCCATACATGTCACAGATATCCACAATCTTGTCCGAGGCTGGATTAGATAATGTAAATTGCAGAGATACTGGTGACTGGATCTATCCTTTTTGTAAGTTGTCCACGCAAAACTACGTATATGACTTTTTTAAAGATATAGATGAAATGTCTTACTTGTCATATTACAAATTGATTAAGTATTCCACGCTTGGGGAGAGATACATGTTCCAGGTAAATGACTTCAAGGGCACTAGACTAAAATTTATGGCTAGATCCGGATGTCTAGGATTGGAAGAAACATTACAGAGATGGAATTGGTCCAACGGAATTTGTAAACTATGTAATCAAGGTATAGAAGATTTATTTCATTTCACTTTCACATGTGAACACTCCAAGGAATTAAGAATTAAGATTTGGCGAAATTTGGAAAAATGCCTGTTGGAACATGGTTATACCCATGTATGGGAACATTTTACTCGCTCTTCCTTAACTACGAAATTTACGCTACTGTTTGGAATATCATTCAATTATGACCATGCTGTTAATGATATATTTGACAGTGCTTGTAAAACTTTCCTAAAAGAAGCATGGCGTTGCCGTATGGTAGCTCTTGAAGGTGCTGGCTGTGACATTTCTGTGTAGATTCTTAAAAAATTAACTGTGCTAATGTGTATGTGTGTGTATGTGTGTATGTGTGTGTAAATATACACACATGTATATATATATATATATATATATATATATATATATATATATATATATATATATATGTATATATATATATATATGTATATATATATATATCTTCAACTGTGCCTGTTCACAGTAAAGAAATAGAGTTGGACAGTTCCCTGTAAGGTGCAGATTCCATAGATTTGAAACGGAGCTCCTATATTGTATATAAGTTTTATCTATTTTGAAGTGTACTTTAATTTTATACATTGTAAATATGACGATGACAAACATTTATTTTCTACTTTGTAAACCAAAAGTGCACGATGCACTTGTCCTTACGCTTTCTAGAGTTTTCTCCCAATGAGTGGTTTATCTCTAGTTTTAGCGCGGGGGACAAAATTATGATATTGATGATTGGTAACACCGGTTGAAAGCAAACTTTAAATGGGTAAGATAATTGGACGCATCATGGAATAAACCCTGTTCCATCGATGCCCCTGGTGTAAAGGGGTAGTTTTCCTGATAAAATTATTTATTTATTTATTATTTACAAACCATTGGCATTGGTGCGGAATTCGCGATTTGGTATTTTGAAGAGGTAGCATCCAAAATGTATGTGTGATTAGTGTTAAGGGAAGGTTAATTTGTCAAGAGAATGTAATGGACAATATATATGTATATATACATGGAGCTATGAGAAGCCTATTGATGGTTGCATGCGCATGTAAAAAGTAAATTTCAAATGGTAAATGGATGCTGTTCCACGTACGGCTCAATGCTGAACGTAGATACAGCCCTACCACTCACAAATCCTTACTTTGTAATATAGACGGCTTCTTGTAATATACTTGGACGCATCATGGAATAAACCCCGTTCCATTGATGCCCCCGCTGTAAAGGGGTAGTTTTCCGAATAAATTATTATTATTATTATTATTATTATTATTATTATTATTATTATTATTATTATTATTATTATTATTATTATTATTATTATTATTATTATTATTATTATCATTATAATGATTATCATTATCATTATCATTATCATTATCATTATCATTATCATTATCATTATCATTATTATTATTATTATTATTATTATTATTATTATTATTATTATTATTATTATTATTATTGTTGTTGTTGTTATTATCCGCTTTGTGTGTGCAATGCAGGCATGAACGGGAATTTTGTGGTGCGCTTCCCACAAGGCAACTGCTGACTTATCGCGCTCTGAATCGACAGGTATGAATCCGCTGTAAGTCCTTCTTCTGTACATGTTAACATTTTGTACAGGTTTCAATTTTTCCCGAATACTGTGTAAGCTGCAACCACCGAAATTTTGTGGCAATGGTTTTTTGTCGCCAACTGAAGAATTGTGGATTCCAGCGATTTGAAATTGTCAGGGAGTTCAGAAGTTTGTAATGATTTTAAAATCATCACTTCCAACCAACTGGCCACAAATTATTTTATACATCTTTATTCGTACAAAGTACAATGATAGAAAGATTTAAAAAAAAAAACCAGAACCCAATTATTCAGTGCACAGTGTCACCACAATGTCCTGCGACTCGCTGAAAGAGAAAGAGGAGAATTGTCTCCGATCTCTGACATTAATTAAATCAGCAATAACACTAGCATAGTCAGTGTAATCAGTGAGCAATTTCATCCGTACAGATTGAAGTTTGTCGATAATGTCAATAATGCTGCAATTGCTGATATCATACTTCTCTAAACTTAACATACTGCATATCAATGTACGAGAGTTACTTAAATGCGACCGACTTCCTTGCAGAGCTAATTTACTACATATTTGAACACATTCATTAGAGCTTAATATACAACATCTAAAAAATTTACTACTAATGTACTATTAATGGACATGAACCTTTTTTGATAAGTAGTCTGAAAAGTTTGGTATACTCAACACGATCGAAAGCCTTTGTTGCATCTAGCAACATGGCATATGCATTGCCACCAGCATTGGTATAATACTGCAGCACCTTATAAACTACAAAGGTACATTGAACTGTCGAGTGGTGATTTTAGTATGCTAACTGCAAGTCTGTGCTCTTCAGTATGTCAAAGTTCTGGTTAAGAATCACCCAGTGTAGCATTTTCCCGATCGCACTACCAAGAGCTATTCCTCTATAGTTATCCGAAGTATGTAGTGACTTTCTATTATTTTTAGGAATAGCTTAACAGTAGCTATGCATAACCCCTGTGGAGAGAAACCATGACGTACTATACTACTGGACAGAAAAGCTGGGTACAAGAAGATTTAATTGCTACCATAATTCATATGGTCTGTATTCTGTCCAATGTTACCATCAGCTTTACCATATTTCAGCATATTAACAGCCTGTTTAATATCTTATGAAGATATGTCATGGTGGTTGTAACAATTATCTTTACAACATCTGTTAATATTTTTCTTTCCATTTCATGTAAAAGTTTGTCCATTTCACGCTTGTTGTAGGAAACAGAATTGTATAAGTCATTATACTTGCTTGCAAACAACACACAAATGCTCTCTCTCGAAACAGCACCCTGAATATTGTTTGGTGTTAAAGATGAATTACCACGAACCTTCTTAACTTCTTTCCAAAAATCTCTGTTATTATTAGAGACAATCGCCTCGCCCATTTTGTTAGCGACAATGACATCCCTGTTTTCTTTAGCATGTTTCACAGCAAGGTGATACCGGGCTCTGTCTGGCGGCGAATATCGGCTATTACCCCATGCTGAGGTGAATTATTGTCTTTCCAAACAGAGTGCCAGAAAATTGAGCGTTTTCGATGCTCTTCTACAAGTTCATTCCAATCAGGTATCACCTTTTGTTTTGAACTTTTCGAACGAGGTATCGCTACTTCATCCGCTTTTATACAAGCTCCGCAACTTGATCGTAAAGACTTTGTAATTCATTACGATGCTTTTTACAAGAATAATCATGATAATTGATAGCATTAAAGGGAATAGTTATTTCAGACAAAATCAAATCTAACACCCTTTGGCACTGCAGAATCTGCTCTCTGGTCTCTTCTACCCATCTGGGCCAAGCAATTGATTTAGACTTGTCCTCAAAGTGATCCACATTGATCGATAATTCCAAAGATAATGCATCATGATCGGACAAATGTTCACCATCATGTAAAGAGTCACACTTAATGATATATGGTATAAGGTTTTCAGTTGCAATAAAATTATCAATAATTGATTGGCGGGCATTAATTAAAGTGTCTGTGTCAACACACACTGTTCTGTTTTCTTTTTTTCTTTTTCTTTCTTCTTTACCAGCAAAGTTGTCCGACACTTCTCTCGGAAACTATTATACATAGAAACTCCAAACTTGGCATGACTGTACCTCCATACAAGGAATTTGACCGTTTTATACAGAGGAATGAAGATGTTTAAAATTATTCAAATTTGGGGCATTTGAAGTTTTAAATGTTGAATATCTTCAAAAGTATGATAGAGATGTCATTCCAACTTCTGTTAAAGGGTTATTGATCATTCTGCATCTAATGAATTTAAAACAAAAGTTGTAGCAATTTAAATTATGCTAATTAGCAGCGTTTGAAATTTTAAAACTTGAATATCTTCAAAACTATTATAGATAGAGATGTCATTTTAACTTCTACTAGGGGGTTATTGGCCGTTGCGCATGTAATGGATCTAAAGCAAAAGTTGTAGCAATTTAAGTTATGCTAAATAGCACCATTAGAAATTTTAAATCTTGAATAACTTCAAAGCTATGAGAGATAGAGATGCCGTTCTAACTTCTACTCCTGTGTTATGGAATAGTTGTACATTGCCATACCAATATGCTTTGAAGACACACACATTGATTTGCTATGCAGCAAATCATCTTTCCTAGTTAAGTTCTTTATTTGTAGATTCTCGCCTGTCAGCCCATCTACCCCATCCTGTAGACCATTCAAACGTGCTTCAAATCTGTTCAATCTGTCTATAAATGATATGTTGTTCAGCTCTTCGAGATGAGAACGTGGAATAAGTTTTAGACTTAATGCATCAATCACTACTGTGGGACTTTTGTCGGTATTGTCCAGTTTCTGCAGTGCTTATATAATGTCATTAATATTGGCCTCTACTTTCTATCTACCAGTTGAATCGTTCCCATTTGGCTTTCTCCCTATGACAGAGGTTCCACAATGATCCCCTGAGGCATCTTTCGCATCGGCAATATCATTAGCAGTAAAGTGCCAAAGGACAGCATTTCTATCATTATCTGTTGTCCCACTTTGGAAGCCAAAAACTGTGTACACCAAAAGTGGTTGCAGTGGAAGGCCCTCTTTCTGTGACGTACCATTGGCATTGTCTATATGATTGGACTGCATGTCCATTGTCATTTGTGAGCGTTTTATTATGGCTGTCAGATAGCTTTTCTGCATTTGGCATGTTTGTCTTCTCATTAGTGGCCGACATAGTTGACTTGACAATTGTAAAATCCTCAGAAGGAAATCTCGATAATTTACAGCTTTTACATAGCCATAGTTCACCATCATCATTACAAGGCACCTTTTTTCCACATGTGCTCTGTGGGCATGGCTGGTCGCCTGTCCCCATACACAGCATGGCTGGTCGCCTGTCCCCATACACGGCATGGCTGGTCGCCTGTCCCCATACACAGCATGGCTGGTCGCCTGTCCCCATACACAGCATGGCTGGTCGCCTGTCCCCATACACGGCATGGCTGGTCGCCTGTCCCCATACACGGCATGGCTGGTCGCCTGTCCCCATACACGGCATGGCTGGTCGCCTGTCCCCATACACGGCATGGCTGGTCGCCTGTCCCCATACACAGCGCTATGGTTTGTCACACAATATTGTTTGCACAATTAAGTCACACAAAAGTGCCACCTGAGTGTTGATTGCAAACTGCGAATGAACACCAAGTTGAAATGTGACCAGGCTCAGTTCTTTAGACTTGCGTATACTTTGCCAGTCTTTGACATTCGATTTCACAGAATATGTGTTAGGTAAGGAACGCGGTGCAGGTCCATATGCGTTTTGCTGGACCTGCGAGACAAATCAAAGGACGAGCGAGGCTGCGTGTCCTTTGATTCATCGAGCAGGTTCAGCAAAACGTCTACGGACCTGCACCAAGTTCCTCACCTATCATTTCTATTGTTTGATCTAACGTAACATCCGACTTATTATCGTATTTGCATTGTGCATACAAACATTTTGATGGAAATTTACAAAGGTGCCACATAGAACTACTTTTCATCCCCAATTCACTCGAATGTGGCAATGTTGAACACAAACAGAACCGTCAGTTCTACCTGTCAGCCGTGTTACCGCACGACAGTCAGACAGGTCAGGAAAAACTTTCGCGGTTCGTGTCCCCTTCATGCCTTGGTAAAGTTATTTTTCTTTTTCTTTTTTTCTTTTTTTCTTTTGGGGGGGGGGGGGCGGGATAAAAGTGTAAGTAACATTGCAAAATTTCAGTCCGTCATTTCTGGTCTTAAAAAGTAGTACCTCTAAAACAGTAAGTCATCAGTTTGTATAGGAGGTCCACCTTAGTGGAAGTTAAGGTATGGTCTGAAACAATAGAAAACTAGAACAGACTGATTTTCCAACAGAAAATCAAATGTCTCCTGGTGGAGCACTCACGTCTCTGAATAAGCTACAGGTGATAACAAATTACAAATGCTTGAAAATTACAATCCTATTTTAGCTCTCACCTACATACATTACCCTAGCAATTTTCATCAAGTTCTTCAAGACTTATTGCAGAGAAATCAATTTCACATAAATGACCCTGTGACCTTGTAAACTAGGTCAAAGTCACCCAAATACAAGCCCAACCTTGGTCGTACTTTGATACATAATCCTACCAAGTTTCATCAAATTCCATCCTGTTCTTCATGACTTATCAAACGGAAACCAATTTCACATAAGTGACCCTGTGACCTTGGGAATTTGCTCAAGATCATCCAAATGTAATCTTACCCTAGGTCTTGCCAAGATACATAATCCTACCAAGTTTCATCAAATTCCATCAAGTTCTTCAAGACTTATCGCACGGAAACCAATTTCACATAAGTGACTCTGTGACCTTGAGAATTCGTTCAAGGTCATCCAAATACAATTCCAACCTAGGTCTTGCAAAGATACATAATCCTACCAAGTTTCATCAAATTCCATCAAGTTCTCCATGACTTATCGAACGGAAACCAATTTCAAATAAGTGACCCTGTGACCTTTAAAATTAGGTCAAGGTCACCCAAATACAATCCCAACATAGGTATTGCCTAGATACATAATCCTACCAAGTTTCATCAAATTCTGTCAAGTCCTCCAGGACTTATCGCAGGGAAACCAATTTCACATAAGTGACCCTGTGACCTTGAGAATTCACTCAAGGTCATCCAAATACAATCCCAACCTAGGTCTTGCAAAGATACATAATCCTACTACGTTTCATCAACTTCCATCAAGTTCTTCATGACTTATCGCATGGAAACCAATTTCACATAAGTGACCCTGTGACCTTGAAAATTAGGTCAAGGTCACCCAAATACAATTCCAACCTAGGTCTTGCAAAGATACATAATCCTACTACGTTTCATCAACTTCCATCAAGTTCTTCATGACTTATCGCATGGAAACCAATTTCACATAAGTGACCCTGTGACCTTGAAAATTAGGTCAAGGTCACCCAAATACAATTCCAACCTAGGTCTTGCCTAGATACATAATCCTACCAAGTTTCATCAAATTCTGTCGAGTCCTTCAAGACTTATCGCACGGACACCAAGTGTTGAAGAACCTGAACAACAACAACAACAACAAGCGGAAGAAACGGGCACTAAAACAATATGTCCCCCGGCTTCCTACGGGAGACATAACTTCAGTTGGAGGTCCTTCGTGGAAGTTAAGGTATGGTCTCAAACAATAGAAAAGTTCGTTAATTACAAGTAATGCACTAATATCAATGTTCAGACGGCTCCAGGTATGCTCACAATTCATACGTGCAACTTCAAAAAGTGACACATATACCAAAAACAACGCTTATTCAGGAAAACTTTCCTGACGATCAAACATGCGTTTCCACCATTGAAGATCAAGTGATCGTTTTTTTGGTAATATTGTACCAATAAAATGCAAGTATCGTGGAACTTGATCCGAAATTAAAGCAATAATTTCTTTTTAAGTTCTCGCTCATAAGCAATAACATAACGGGCCAAGAATTTTTTCATTTTTTTTCTTTTTAAGTTGCAAATGTTTCTTCATCCTCATTTTTATCCTTCCAAAACTGACGTTCGTCCGGTAAATTGTACTTATAGATATGTGTATATGTTTCATAATATGGCCCACGTGCCGAGCCCAGGTGGCTGTTACATGGGCAGCAGTATTTAGCGAAACCGGTTTTGAATATTTTTTGTTCATTTTAAGATTTTGGAACATTTTGTAGACATATACGTTGTCTATCAGCTGTTCAAATTTGGCGGTTCTAGTCTCAGCACTATGTGAAGAAACTGAGAAAATACTTTTATTGCTACCATGGTAGTCAACTTTCAATCTTGATTACAGATAATAGGTATTGACACCAAAATGTCCAGTTCGTGTGAATATTTCTGTAAAACTTTTTATCCGATTTTCATCACATAAAAACTGATTTACTTTTTGAAATATGAGAGCAAAAGCATGTCAGCGATTGTCCAACAAAAGAACAGTTCTCTCAATTTTTTAATGTGTGTCAAAAATGAGGTCCAACAACGTTATCGATGTTGACAAAATCGGCCATTTTGCCATTTCTGTATCACCCTTGCAATAAATAGAAAAATAAATAAAAACAAAAACAAAAAAAAGCAAAACAAAAAACAAAAAACAAAAAAAAAACAAAAAAAAAAAAACAAGAGGCCCATGGGCTGATGCTCTTCTGACATATATACGGATAATTAATAGAATGATGGGTAAATAACAATCGCCAAACTCCAGAACCATTGGGTCACGGTGAAGCAAAAAGTAGGTCGCCGAGTACAGTTTAATGTACATTCTTATCAGGTGCAATTTCGATCTGGAGGCTCAATTCTCTTTGCAATTGATGTCCAAGCTACACCCTGCCATTACAAAATCACTTTTTTACAGGCATGCTGAACTCACAAGTTAGGTCAAGGTCACTGATATTACATAATATTCTAGTATTGGCCATGGCATATATATATATATATATATATATATATATATATATATATATATATATATATATATATATATATATATATATATATATATATATATATATATATATATATATATATATATATATATATATAATTTGGCAAGTCTAATCCAATTACGTTTCCAGATATGGAATTTTATATCTAAAAACACAATTTGGCTTATAATTTCCGTCAAATTATAGGTGGTACCAACAGCATCATTAACAACTTAGACCCTGACGTCCCCCTTAGTCCCACCAAATTCCGTGGTGATCCGCCAAAAATTAAAGATGCTAGAGTGCTCACAAGATTTTCACATTTTGATCCCTACATTGCACAATACTGTAGGTGGCGTTACCAATATCGAAAGGGACCTAAATTTTCATACACCCCATAAGTCCTGACAGTTATATTGGGCTAACTTGAAAATTTTTTATCGTATCGCGCTAACGAGAAAAAGTTTTAGGACGGACGTACAGACTTGAGCTGTCGCATAAGCTCTGCGCTCTGAGATTAGCAGAGCTAAAAAACAAAAACAAAAAACAAAAAACAAAAAAAAAATGTAGTTCTGAAAAATTTCAAATACAATTTTGTAGATACATGCAATAAGACTATAATAGCACAATTTCACCATTCTAACTTGAATATTTTGCAAAATATATCCAACATTTCACAAAATAAGAGGACTGTGACAGTCCTGTGCTCAGCTGACATGCACATATACCCTTGCGATTTTTTAAGATTTGCCCCGAAAGAGAATAAAGAAAATCATAAAACAAAACTTTAAAAATCAATGTAGCGTGTCCACTTGAAAGAATCTAGTAGAGACCCACCCAAAGTACATTGCCACCAAGTTTGGAGACAATCTGGATGACAACTTTGGAGAAAAAGTCGAAAATGTGAATAAGCATTAGAATGCCCATTGATTTGCATTGTAATCAATAGGAAAGGTGCATTTAACGATAAGTACCCAATTTTTTCGTTTTAAGTTAAAAATCAGGAATCCACACCAGTTCCACCTAGTGTAAAGCTTTGTTTGACCCTTCCACAAGCAACACATCAACCAAGTTAAAGCTTAATCTGAGTGACAGTTCATGAGAAGAAGTCAAAAATAGCAAACACACACACACACACACACACACACACACACACACAAATAGTAATAATAATAAAATTGCAGCGCCACGTGGGGGAACACATTAAGAACTAGGAGTCTTTAGGAGTGTCCCTGTGCGATATCAAAGCAATCGGGTGAGTGGTTTTAGAGGAGAGTTTTCGAGATTTGCAAAAAAAAAAAAAAAATCATAAGAAATCCAAAAATCAATGGAGCGTGACCATTTGAATAGATCTGCTGGGGACTCACCCAAGGTACATTGCCACCAAGTTTAAATTAAATCTGACCGACGGTTTCGGAGAAGAGGTCGAAAATGTGAATTACCATTACAATGCCCATTGACATATATAGCAATCAATAGGAAAGGTGCATTTACCGATAAGTACCCAAATTGAAAAAAAATCGTTAAAAATCAGGAATCCACAGCATTGCCATCTAGTAAACAAATTTGTTTGACCCTTCCACATGAAACATATCCACCAATTTCAAGCTTCATATGAGTGATGGTTCTGGAGAAAAAGTCAAAAATACCAAAAACACACCAAAAAATCATAAAAAATAGAAGAAAAAAATGCAGCGCCACCTGATGAACATTTGGAACTAGGAGCCCATATGAGTGTTCCTTGTTGGTTTAAACATATTTTGTTTGCCGAGTTTACAAAGATAATACAAAAGCAATGATTATGTGCAATTAGGAAAGAGGGCGAAGCCCTATATTAATCCCTCTCGCAGAAGAGGACACATATGACAGGACAGCACAAGACGCACAAAACCATAAAGAAGAGGACAATACGCCGACAAGACAGATAGGGGGGCAGGTATAATATTCACAATGTCAATAACAATAATTATATATAATTACACATATTGCAGAATTTGGTAAATTGTTTGTACCGTATATAAACAATAAAATAATATGAATACTTGTGTCAGCGATTAGCGATCAACCAACACCTGACTTGAAACGTTCGGTTACAGAGATGTAATTATGTACGGCTGAGAAAATCTCGATATTTTCCTGTTTGATATCAAAGCAATCAGGTGAGCGGTTTCAGAGAAGATTTTTTAAGATTCCCCCTCCCCCCGAAAAAAACGACAAAAAATCACCAAAAAAATCAATAGAGCGTGACAATTTGAACAAATCTGCTTGAGACCCACCCAAGGTACATTGCCACCAAGTTTGAAGTCATTCTGGATCACGGTTTCTTCGAAGAAGTAAAAAATGTAAATTAGCATTAGAATCCCCATTGACTTACATAGTAATCAATAGCAAAGGGGCAATTACCCATCGTTTAAAATCAGGAATCCAGAGCATTGCCTCGTGGTGAACAACTTTGTTTGACCTTTCCATAAGGAACATATTCGCCAAGTCTAAGCTTAATCTGAGTGACGGTTCTGGAGAAGTTGAAAATAGCAATAACAAACAAAAAACAAACAAACAAACAAACAAAAAAGCAACACTCCCAAAAGAAATTGAAAACAGTCGCAGCGCCACCTGGTGAACAAAAAATTCAGAACTAAATGTCCATATGAGTGTTTCTGTGTGATATTAAAGCAATCGGGTGAGCGGTTTCAGAGAAAAGGATCTTTTTTAAGATTTGCCCAAAATAAGAACCAAAAAAAATCATAAAAAATATAAATAAATCACTGGAGCATGACCATTCAAACAATCTGCTAGAGACCCACCCAAAGTACATTGCTACCAAGTTTGAAGTCAATCTGACTGAGGGTTTCGGAGAATAAGTCGATTGTTGACGACGGACAACGACGGACGAAGGACTATGAGATACGCTCAGCTACTCATCAGAGCTGAAAAAATAATGTTTTCCCCAGACGCATGTGTTGATATAACAACTTTGAATGTAGAGTTCCATCTTTAGTACAGACAGATTCTACAAAGCGTTGTGGTCAATTAAGTGTGAAAGTTTATAATGTAGGAATGCATATTTCTGTGATATTTGGCGCAGAATTAAAGGCACTTTGTCAGGGTGGGCATTACCTTAAATCGATATATCCTTTTTAGTGGAAAATCGATGGTTTGAGTGATGGTCAGGTTTAAACCGTCTAAAACGTGCCGCAGGGACAGGGTTAAAGTTTTATCAATGGATTCTGCCCAACGGTTTACAATGAAAAAAAAATAGTTGTTACCAAGGAGATCATGCAGTGCCCTTGTCATGACCAACTAAAGGCCACGTTATCTTTTAGCACCGCTACATTCAATTCTAATTAAATCTCAATATTCCGATTCAAATATTTCTTGGATATAATTGAACATGAATGTTGTGGAATCGGGGTAAACGATGCGCTGATCAGCGGTTTGTCTAAAAATAATGAGCTTCTAGCATGCTTCAGAGTTCGATGTAATAAAAGCCAGCGGCGATGTCATGTAAATGTCATCTGACAAAAAAAAAAAAAAAATCTCACTCCTTAAATATAGATCTGCCCAAGCAACCATAACTGTGCTTGAACTCTGGACATAAGGACACTGACTCCGCACACAAATTCACGTAATGAGCATGTTTGTTGCCGCTACCCGACGCAATATGATTAAAAAAAAAACCAATCAATTTATAGACAGACAAACAGACAGACGAACAGACAGACAGACAGACAGACAGACAGACAGACAGACAGACAGACAGACAGACAGACAGATAGATAGATAGATAGATAGATAGATAGATAGATAGATAGATAGATAGATAGATAGATAGATAGATAGATAGATAGATAGCTTAAAGAAACCACTCTCACCGATTTAACTTTGATATATTATATTCCAGTTTCTTTGCATTATCTGATGCACCACTGTAGTGTTATGTAACATAAACCTGAAAACAATTAAAGGTTCACACGGCAGCGAGTTTGAGATTGTTGTCTGCAGGACTGATATTTAAGTCGACTTCTTCGCAGCAGCCGTTGCACTTTGTGAAAAGAGCGAGGACCATTGATCATCATTAGAACGTTTGAGGCAGGTCCTTCCAAGGGACAAAAATTTTCCGTGACGATAAGGCATCTCAGACGCAGAAAAAAAGAAAAGAAATATGCTGCAGCTGAATCTCTACCATGTGAATGCCTGTATGGTGACACCACAGCCTCAGGGAAGAGCTGAGGCAAAAACAGATGAAAACGGTGTTTAAATTACTGGAACTTAATTAATGGTCATGGAGGATAATTGCAATGGATGATTTTCGCTTGGAAACGTCTTGTTAATAGGGACGTGCATACGTGTAGGGGTACGCGACGTCCGATTACTGTGCCTCAAAAGTTCTACATAAAGCCCTCAAAATTAAATATTTTGCACAACAAAAAACCAGATCTACAAACTGGCACGCAATTTCAATCGCACCAAGGACAAAAATTTACACCCACCCATCCGCCCGAAGTTTGAGGTTTCAAAGAAAACTTGAATTCCAGATTCGACCCTTTGTCAAAAAAATCGCGTATTTATTAGCCAATGGCTAATAGCCATGCACAAAAACAAATAATACATTCACAATTCTAAGAATCAATGTAATGATGCCCATCCGCACAGTTGGAATGTTGACATTCACTCACACATTTGCTAACAGAACACAACTAATACTTAGCATATATAGTTTTCGTTTGTTTTTCTTCAGAGATCTGTGGCAAAATTCAGCCATTGCGTGTATCAAGGGACATCATGTATACTTTTTTGGTGGTCATTCATATCTTTAAAGCATTTAGTTTGGCTATTGTATATCTTAGTTTCTTTCGTTCCTGCTCGCATGAATTAAAGTGTAGCAAAAATTGGTACTCATCTTCAACTTCTTTCTTGTCACAAAATTTGCATAATCTTTCTTTCAACAATGTTTTTAGAGTACCAACCTTTTTTCTATTATCAAAGGGTGCGCACTGACCTGGCGTTCTATACTCTTTGTTTTTTATGCTCAATTTATCATGCTTAATGTTGTTCTTAAAAGTTCTTTAGAATCTAAGCTTATTTCCTATGATTGTGAATTAGTTACCTTTGTTTTTGTCTAACCATTTTGGTTTTTTGTTTTTTAAGAATTTTTCTTGTTTTTTGTTTTGTTCTGTTTTTTGTTTGTTTGTTTTTCTTTTTTTTTTTTTTTTTTGTTTTGTTTTGTTTTGTTTTTTTTGTTTTGTTTTGTTTGATTTTTTTGTCTTTGCGGGAGTCCTTGAAAACCTAACACCAGGAAGCACCCACTGCATGCACATGTGCTATATATAACTCAAATATTTTAGTTATGTGCTCTATTAACAAGTGTTTAGTGCCTCAGTTGTGAAATGCAGGCCAAACAGTAAATATGAAGAATAGTGTGACAAAAACTGCGGCAAGAGTCAGAAACATCTTTTCTTGTCAATATCCCCGAAAAATGGCCGAGGAGAGCGGTGCTGGAGACGGACAAGACGTGTAATTTGAAGTTGTTCAACTTCTTTATGTGATTCTGTCAAAACTAAATCAAATTCAGTTTGCTGAACGGAGAGGTCTACATATATTATGCACCAAGGTGCCATCTGATATCTGGGCCAGTCTTTATCTTTTTTTCTTTTAATACGTGATTCTTGGACACGAGACTGTCCTTTCTTCAGACTATGTTATAAATCGCCCTTGATAGCGGCCTACTGTTTCGCACACATACAAATTCAACATATAGTAGCACAAAAAAGTGCCATTCACTGCTGCACACTTGACGTTGTTTTTTATATTTGCTTGATTGGCTTTTTTTCTTTGCCTGTCTGCCTATCCGCAATATGTAGGTCTGTAGCCTGGATGTTCAAGTGGCTTGTTATGCTCGCGTGCTATCATTTTCTTTGCGTACTCAGTTTTCAGTATATAATTACATGCAACAGCTACATGACACAAGGCCACACTAATATCAATTGCTTCTGGATTTTTTATGACACACAAGTATAGTTTGTTCTGGGTTGTTTTATGTGTAAACGTTTACGCTAGCTCTCTAAATCTAGTAATAACTAGAAAAGATTTGCTTCAAAGCAACTCTGTGTGCCTTCAAAAGTTGTAAATATTAAATGCTACAACTTTTATCCTTTGGTACATCACATTACATGAAGCTTATGGCTCGATGCAAATTTCAATGTCCAAATGACCTTGATCTTTGACCTTTACAGGTCACATATAAATTACACAGTGTTACAATACCCACAACTTAAGCCCAACATGAACCAAAACGGATGAAAATTGACCAAGTTATGGCAAGATGAAATTTTCAAACGGCCAAATGACCTTGACCTTTGCCCTTTTGAGGTTACATGTTCTTATAAAGATGTGCAGTGTTGCAATACCTACAATTTGAGTCCAACATGATTAGAATTGGATGGAAATTGGTCAAGTTATGACTGGATGAAACTTTCAAAGGTCTAAATGACCTTGACCTTTGAATTTTAGAGGTCACATGTACGTTTCAAAATGTGCAGTTTTACAATAGGTACCATTTGAGCCCAACATTATCAAAATTGGATAAAAATTGACCAAGCTGTGGCTATAAGAAAGGCACCATCCAAAGTGGCCTTTGACCTTGAAATGACCTTTAATCTTGAGATGACCTCTACCTGAAGTGAACCTTGAGCTCAAGAATGACATTTTAGCTTAAAATTGACCTTTGACCTTGACATGACTTTTGACCTTGACATGACCTTGATATTTGAGATGACCTTTACCTTGGTATGACTGAACTCCTGAACACTCGGAACCACATCTACTATAGTATATAAGATATTGAAGATTTAAAACTTGAATTAGCCCTCATTTGCATAATTTTGAAAAGCAAGGCCTCTCATTATAAAAAAAGGCCAGACTTTATCTATAGAAGTATAATTGTGCCAAAGTTTGGAGGTTTCTACGTGTAATACTTTTCAATTGAAATGTCGGACAAATTTGCCTGTAAAGAAAGAAAGAAAGAAAGAAAGAAAGAAAGAAAGAAAGAAAGAAAGAAAGAAAGAAAGAAAGAAAGAAAGAAAGAAAGAAAGAAAAAAAGAAAGAAAGAATGAATTCCTACAAAAACAATATGTCTGTGTTGGTACACAGACATAATTTGACATCACATTCTGGGATATAAAGCCCAAGGAGATAAAGAGACCAAGTGTTTAATCCAAAAGCGGCAGCGTTTTAACGAATGGTGAGGCGCCTGTCAAACAGCTGTTCGAAGATGTCTGCTGCTAGTAAAACATTTGAAGATGTCATGGGATGGCAAGAGATTTCGTCAGTTGATCTCACTTCCTTTAATCGTTACTTTTCTTTTTTTGGGGGGGGGGGGGGAAGCGGGAAGGGGGGGTGAGGCATCAAACTTTGTCATGCCATACACCTGCGAGCCCCTGCAAAATCGTCTAAAGAACTAGATAAATAATATTGAATCTGCCCAAGTTGGTGGTGTTTTTAGCATGGGTAGGAATTCGAATACAATAAATCATTACATAGCCAGCCTGTCCACGCTAGATCTCTGCCGAGCAACAGTTTCAAGTACCTGGGCGCCCTCGGGTATAATAAACCACACTATAATAACTATAAGCGACCACATACATGATATGATATTTTCATCTCTCTCTCTCTCTCTCTCTCTCTCTCTCTCTCTCTCTCTCTCTCACACACACACACACACACACACACACACACACACACACACCGAAATTAAGTGAATTTGCCATGGCTTTTCCAGTAAAAAAAATTTAATCGATACGGGTATAATCCGTATTTCTGCTGTATCGCCATATGCTGTATTTTTCTTCCGCCATGCAATATCACGAAACACTACAAAGTATAATTGCTATCAACTGGCATGATTATTCATATTTTGCTGCACAAGAAAGGGCAATTAATCATGCTTATTATATTTTTGAAGCGATATACCAAAGGCTGGCATTTTGAGCATTAAAACCAGTGCATCGAAAGCCAGAACTTTTTCACCCTGTACCCGTTAACGGATAGTAAAGCGTACCCAAGAACTTGTTTCGGGTTCCCACATTGGTTTTAATTCGAGATCAGTTTTGAACAATATGCCTTGGTTCTTCGAATTCAAAAGGACAGATTTATCGATTCCGATTCTTTGCATTTTGGTCATTACCGTGTTTTAGCCGAAAGATTTGTGGACTCACACAAGCAGGCCGGGCACACTGTCCATTCGGTCAGACCCGCTCTAGTTCTGGTCCACCCACACGTTAAGTCGGGCATACTCGCTTTCCTGTCATTACCCGGGACCCACATACGTGTATGTCTGTTTGAGAAAGAACGACGACGGGAACAACACAGAATTTCCCCTAAAGAAGAAATATGTTAAAAACGATTGTTGAACTTAAATTCACAAAGCGAGAATACCTTCATGGAGCAGCTTTGCTGTACAACACAGTGAGCTGACTCTCAAGAATGTTTGCGTGCAGACTAGGTTCTCAAAGTTCAAGCATATGGCAATGTTTGGGGTTCCGTTTTACAAAGAATTAAAACCACATGTAAACTTGTTTGATATTTCTGATTCTTCCTTGCTAGAACACTGTGACTGTTGACATCATAATCGTTTGGTATAATATTCCAAAACTTCACTTGGAATAGACATGCATTATTTATGTGCATAATTTTGTCGAAAATGTGACATCTACCATTTGCATGAAGAGTTTCAAAAATTTCGATCCGAAGGAGTTTTATTCATCCTAATCAAAAACTGAAATATTAATATCAACATTAATAGTGGTTGTACCGTCCAAGATGCAATATGTAACGGTACACAGTTTCGGTTAGAATCATAAGTCTGTTCTGATGTTGTGCGCCTACTATTTGTAAATGACACTGACCTACTTATATATATATATATATATATATATATATATAAACACGTTATTTGCTCATAACCTGAATACTTGTCATCCATATTACGTTTTATTTTCGTTCTATGACTGGCGAAGGCATGGGGATATTTATTTTTCTCATGTAGATTATTATTTCCTTGACACCTTGACACCTTAACCTACTGGGCTTACAGATATGAACATCGGACAAGGAATTGTGGGTATGTGCTTCTCTTCTTCTTCTTCTTCTTCTTCTTCTTCTTCTTCTTCTTCATCTTCTTCTTCTTCTTCTTCTTCTTCTTCTACTCTAGGTGCATGTTGGTACGTTTTCCCCATCTATTATAATATTGACGGTATTCATTATAGGTAGATGTTTATGACTGACGTGGAAAGTATGGCATTTTACTCATTTTAATGAGATAAACAATTTTTGTGGCTTTTTATCAATAGAGCCACACTTACAATGTGCAATGCATGTACTTATTACTTAAGGTAATATAAAGTAAGGTTCTTTGACTAACTCTTCTACATAGGTTCCTTGAGCTAGCTAAAATGTACAATGTGACGAGGCAAAGAACTCTGAAAATTCGCTGTGTAATTTTTTTTTGTGATTAAAGTCCATATGCAAACACAGCAATGCTAATAATTCCATTTACTTTGATGCGAAACCACCCATGTGCAGCATGTAAGATGCAAGCATTGCCAGACAGACCATATGGGGAAATACGGGATCTCACGCCGGGCTGCTGTGGCCGTATCATGCAACAAGGAGGTACCCTTGTGTACGGGCAGATCCCTATATCAGTTATGGCAAATATATTTCTTTTGTCAAACTATCAACTTTGGTTAAATTTAAAAAGTCATTGCCACATTCTATAACCATACACTGTAACTTCACATAGAAGGGGTGTTGGAATCTTAGTACACTGGTACATGTAACAGCTCCCCCACCCCCCAGCATAAGGTACAGTAAATTTAAAAAAAAAAAATTAAAAAAAAAAAGAAAAAAAAAGGCCCATGGGCCTAATGCTCTGCTGGCATCGTGGCTACATTGCACCTATTCATTTCAAAGTTGTAAGTCCTCAAGTGGCTTCTGAACATATAAAGCTTATGTTCATTTAATGTAAAATTGTCCACCAGATGGCACTTCGCTCCACATGTGATCATAGCTTATTGTGCAACTCCTGTCATTAATTTTGTTGCATGTGTCAACACAACATTGAGTCCTTAACTTGATGTCCTCAGTGACCTTGAGACAGAAGATCAAGGCCGCCCAGATTATGTAATACAAAAAGCCCATAGGCCTGTCTGGTGCTGTGCTGACATTGCCATTGAAGTCCAAGCTACACTCTGCCATATCAAAATCACCTCTTTCAACTTTACAGGCATGCTGACCTCACAAAACAGGTCAAGGTCATTGATATTATATACAGCTCTAGCCATGGACATTGTCTGTATATCCTATGAATTTGGCAAGTCTACTCCAATCACTTTTCAAAATATGGAATTTTATATCTTCAAACACATTTTGGCTCATAATTTCCATCAAATTATACGCAACGCCACTAGTATCATTAGCAACTTTGACTTTGACTTCCCCCACAATCCCACCAAATGTAGACCCCTATATTGCATAATATTGTAGGTGGCGCCACCAATATCGAAAAGAACCTAGATTTTTATACCCTCTATAAGTCTTGAAAGTTATTTTGGGCTAACTTGAAAACTGTGGACGGTGTTCCGGTCACAAGATTTTCACATTTTGATCTGTATATTACATAATACGATATGTGGCGCTACCAATATTGATACCGACAAAGATTTTTATACATTTTATAACTCCTAAACGTTATATGGACCTATCTCAAGAATTGTGGGGTGCATATTATTCACGAGATGACCGCTATATTCGAACTAGCCATTTGACCTTGACCTTCAACTCGGATAAAAAAAATGTTATGTTCAAAATATGCGCCCCAAATCCAGCTTTCCATATATAGTCTGTTTATTCATATCAGATAATAACTTTTCGAGTTGAAATTGAAGCATTTTAACACTGTACATTTTTGTAATTTACATGTGACCTCTAAGTTCAAGGTAATTTGGACCTTTGAAATTTTCCTGTACCCATAACTCTGTTAATTTTTATCCAGTTTTGATCACGTCGGGCTCAAATTGTAGGTATTGTAACACTGCACATTTTTGTTACTTACATGTGACCTCTAAAGGGCAAAGGTTAAGTCACGTGGACCTTTCAAATTTTCATGCAGTCATAACTCAGCCAATTTCCATCCAATTCTAATCATTTTGACTGAAATGGTAGGTATTGTAACACTGCACATTTTTGTATTAACATGTGACCTTTAGAGGTCAAAGGTCAAGGTCATTCAGCCCTTTGAAAGTTTCATCTAGCCATGACTTGGTCAATTTTTATCTGATTTGGTTTATGTGGGCCTTAAACTATAGGTATTGCAACACTGTATATTTTTGTAATTTACATTTGACCTCTAAAGGTCAAAGGTCAAGGTCATGTGGACTTTGAAATTTTCATCCAGCCATAAGCTTAATGGAAAGTGAAGTACCAAAGGACAAAAGTTGTAGCATTTAATTTTCACAACTTTAGAATCAAATCTTTGAAGCAAATCTGTTTTTTCTAGTTTGAACTGTATTTGCACAGTTCAAGATCAATTGAAAAGCTGACTCACGGTTCACAAATTATAGGCCTTTCATGGTTTACAGCTCACAAAAAAGGCCTTGTCCCTTCCCTCCCTCCCTTCCTGCCCCCCCCCCACATTGTACCTGGTGTGGAAGACTGCACGTATCAAAAACAAAACTTGAATGTAAAAGTATTTGATGACGAGGCACTTTTATGGGAAATTGTAACACTTGATTTTGACTGTTACATGGGCTGTGTGTTGGGAATGCAATGTGTTTACAGTTGGTATCATAATGTATAAAACCTTTCGCTAGAATACGTACTTGCCGTATATGGTAAAGTCAGGAAAGTCAGGAAATGGTTTGCATATGATAAAGGGAAACGTCAGCATTATAGTTGCAGCACGATGTTGTGAAGATGAAATCAAGTTTGCATCCTTTGGTGTGCGTTGGTTTTGACCAAACATTAACACAAACTGTAAATACCAAGAATTCTATGAGTTTGTGACGGAACACAATTTACTACCAAATATAACACTCCCAACAAGATCATCCAAACCAAATGCTACTTTGATTGACAACACACATAGCAAAATTTTAACGTATCCATACCTATAGAAACGGATATTCTTGTACGCAAGATATCCGACCACTTGGCAACATTTTCCGGGATTAACTTTGACACTCATATGAATTAAAGTAAACGAAAAACGATTAGATACAAGACATTAAGAGGTGACGCAATTTAAAAATTCCCAAATGAATTACGGACAATAAACTGGGAAAATGTTTTTGATCACAATCTGGATGCTGACTCATTAATAATTTACGAACAGAAATTCTCTGCGAGATTAGATGACGCCATGAAATGTAGCTTTCCCAAGTAAGCCTATTAAACTCAATGAATAAATTTTATGTTCGGAACCTGCAACCTTTGGCACCAGTCGCCTGGCTGAAATGGGAAACGCACATATCCACTCGACCAAATCCCCATTCTTAAAAAGAATGGTTCAGTGGAGGTAGTTATATCCACTCGACCAAATCCCCATTCTTAAAAAGAATGGTTCAATGGAGCTAGTTAAGTGCGAGTGCCATATCAACACGGTTATGCAGTATATTTACCGAGTCGGCGTTTATTTCCAGAATCGGAATATAACACAAGAAATCAAAATAGACCAATCAAGACATCCTAAATAAGATTAAGCACAGATATGGACTGTACAAAAAAGTACACGACACTACACCTAATGATCAACGATAGGACAAACTTAACCAAACACTTCAAGAAAGTACATAGAAAATAAGAACTAAAATACGGTAAGCCAAACGCAATTACTGCTATTCAGAATCTGATAAGCATAAAAATGACGTAAAGAAAACTTGGGAAACTATTAAAGATGTGTTGAATAAATCTAATATTTATAAAGAATTCCCTAAATACTTCAAGGATGGAGATAAGAAAATTATTAAAAAATTATATACTGCAAACCATTTTAATATTTTTTATTAATATTGGACCGGAATTACCAAAGAAAATAGATACAGAAGGTACAAGGCCTTTCCGAACGTGCCTAAGTAATACGGACGGTATTTCTGCCTTCAAATTTACACCAATTGATGAGACTGTGACCAGGAAATTAATATTCAATCTAAAACCAAAAGAACTGTTGGTGTTAATAACATATCGCTTTTGCTCCCCAAATAAGCTCTAAAATCTTAGAAGGGGGGTAAGGGGGGGTGATTACGCTGGTACAGGTAATTAGTTTTCTAGAGTACGTAGTACGGAAAATAAAAATCTTTCAAAATTTTGGATAGTACGAAGTACGTAAAATAAGAGGGCTTGACATGAAGCGCTGGAATGTTCTGGTGCAGGCGAAAACAGAGTGCAGAACAAGAATATTTTCTGAAAAAATTGTACGCCAGTACGGTAAATAAAAAGCCCCAGTATGCCAGTACGGGAAACCCCTTTCCCACCCTCATCTTATCAGCTCCGCTCACTTGCATCATAAATCAACCATTGAAAAATTGAATCTTTCCAAACAAACTCAAAATCGGTAAGGTAATTCCAATCCACAAAAAAGATGATAGATATGACTTCAATAACTATAGATCATTTTCGCTTCTACCAACAATTTCCAATTTTTTGAAAGAGGTGTTCATTATTATTGTTACGATTAGGACGAATAAAGCTTCTTCTGAGTCTGACTCATTGATGCAAACCAAATTTATTGGTTATTCTGGTAACGTCGGAGTCATCTGAAGTTAATTTATATTACAGATAGGCCTCCTTCTTACCCGCCTACAATGCTTATTTGGCACAGGTGGGTGTCACCTTGTGAGCCAAGGTCAACCAAAATATCTAACACTCAACATCTTTCTACATAGGTCCTCTGGTGCAAATATCAAAGGCACAGCTTCAATAGTATTGGACATACAAAAATGTCCCAAAATGAACATGTTCTTTAGCCCTGTAGCCTTGACAATCGTTTAATGTATTATAAAAACATTGGTCCTTTGGTGAAAATACCAAAGGCAAACTTCAATGCCAATGGATATATAAAATCATAATGTTCAAAAATGGACATGTTTCGAGCACTCTGACCTTCAAGAAAGGTCAAGGTTAAAACAATATACGGCACACACACCCTTATTATAATGCACATGTAGTATCAATTTCATTATTGTAGTATGAGAGGTTTCTTGAGATATGAGGCCGGAAGTATGGGCGGACGGACGGACAGATCGATTGCTGCTCTCACCTCTAACTCTATGTGCCCCTGTGCCACCTCCAGTGGCAGGGGACAACAAAGGGCAATCCACTGACTGTCCAAGCTCAGTATCAATTTCCTTTCTCCTTTGTCAATAAATAGTGCATTAAAATGAAACATTCAACGAAACAGTTGAAGCCGAATTTCGTGGCCACCTATCATAGTTTCCATTACAGAATAGTGACAATGACACGACTAGAATTGAAAATTCATCTTATCTGCATAATTTGGAATATCTTACCTGTACACAATATCTTCTGAGGCTATACCATGCCAACTTTTGAGTTCCTTTGTGATTTCTTTTTCTCTTCATTTCTTTTCTTTGTTTCTTTCTTTTCAATATGGTGGCCACGAGAGAGAAAGAAAGAAAGAAAGAAAGAAAGAAAGAAAGAAAGAAAGAAAGAAAGAAAGAAAGAAAGAAAGAAAGAAAGAAAGAAAGAAAGAAAGAAAATGTCTGTGATGGCACATAGACATGAAAAACAGATTGAAGTGGGGCCGTGGATAGAGGGGCTTGATAAGATCAAAGTCGTTGCATGGATTTAACTCCAAAACCAGCATGGGAACATCATTAACCTCGTGACATGCAGCACAGCACCTGAAGTACAAGTAACACCTGCGTTTTCCCATCGGTCATGGGTAAGGATTAGGTGAATGTTCACTTCAGACACCGCATTTCTCAAGCTCAGGTTCAGTTGTATAACCAATGACACAAAATATCTACACTTTTCACACGAGCCCTCGGAATTCAGAAGTAAACTTCGTGTGGCGGGCGGGGGTGGGGTGAGGGTGGTACAGGGGCATTTAACGTGCTGTTTTAATGTGTGATTGATGCTGTATGACGTGGACTGCGGTTTTCAAAATTTGTATGACCAGTGAGTGATGGATCCCATCACTCCCCCTCACCCGATGCCAACTTATGCCCTTACGGTTGCTGGCAGTTTGCAAGCTCCCACCAGTGTACATGTTCTGCTCGGAGACGAAATGCGGCATTCGTTTTCTGCTTCCTTCGACATGCGGGGCGCCCTTATCAGACGCCAAACTGCCAGGAAATACCAGTTTTGCTGATTTTCAAGCGCGATCAAGTGACGTTGCTTATTATTCTCATTCCTCATTGAGTGCAGGCGTTACACACACACACACACGCAAACAAACAATATGAATCAATGTGGGCCCTCGCTAAAAGAGTTTTTGCCAGGAAAAACGTTCTGACAAAAGATGTGTGTATCTACGTCCCATCTGCTATTCACCTTTTTAAACATTTTGCCTCAGCAAGGGTGTGTGTGTGTGTGTGTGTGAGAGAGAGAGAGAGAGAGAGAGAGAGAGAGAAGAAAGAGAGAGAGAGAGAGAGAGAGAGAGAGAGAGAGAGAGAGAGAGAGAGAGAGAGAGAGAGAGAGAGAGATCAATGTGGGCAATATCTGACAAAGTAACCATTAAAAATTCCCACTTTAAGACAAAACATGCTAGGTTTTTTCCAATGGAATTCTTTACTTATTGCTGGTGAAACAGAGCAGATCAGTTGTCATTGTTTCTGGGCAGAAGGTCCCTTCACAGGCAACCCTAATACGCGACATACCAGGCTCTCATGACCTTTGACATTGGAACCAGGAGGATGTGGACAACTTTATCTTCCAGTTTGTGTGTCCCAGGTTTTTTTTTTTTTTTTTTTTTTTTTTTTGATAATACAGCTACAGTTACAGGATAAATGTATATTTTCCGCCAAAATCTTTGACCTTGTGCATCAGTGACAATCAGCCGCCATGATGCGGATGTGCCGACAGAAAACTAAGTGTGTTACCTATATTTACGGGGATAAAGAACACTTGATCCATTGGCGGCTCCTCAATTCTTGTAGCAAGTTCGGCGTGTGTTTGGAGAACATGACAATGACTTTTTAAAACAGTTAATTTTATGTAAGCTTACAGTCTCGTAAGAGCAACATAAACATAACCAAAAAAATAAGTCTACGCTTTTATAATTTGATATATGTTTCATATTTGGTTAGTTTTCTGACAAGTATTTACATGTATGTGTAGAATAATCCCCAGGGTGCAACATGTGTCGAGAACAGCAAATTGAAAGTGCATGCTTGACTGCATAGGTGCTAAATGTGAGACAAAGTCAGAAACTACACTTTGCAAAAAGACTATTTTGAATGGGGTGGTTTCAGTGAGGTATCCTGTCCTTGTTTGGGCACACTGGGTCATTGTTTTTATTGAACTTTACCTGTGTAATATGGACAGAAACTGGGCTAAGCATGGGTATAAAAGCATGGGGACCCAGGGTCGGGTATGGATTTGTCCATCTGTGGTCAAGACATCATGCCACGGTTATCTGCAGTGGACAGGACAAGAGCCATAGGAAGACATACCTGTCCTGAATGGTACCATGACTGCCAGACGTTATGTCGCAGAGATCCTGCAACCGCATGTTGTGCCATATGCTGGTGCCATTGGCGAAAATTTTATCCTCATGCAGGACAATTAATGCAAGGCCTCGTGTTGCGGCTGAAGTTAGTGAATTCTTGGCCAGGGAAGGTTTGGAGGCAATGGATTGGCCAGCTTGGTCCCCATACCTTAATCCTGTGGAGCCATCTCAAGTGAAATGTATACCAGAGAATGGGTCCCGAGTCAAACTTTGAAGACCTAAGATGCTATCTTTTGCAGGAGTGGGACAATATACCCCAGAGACTGATCAGAAAAATGATCCACAGCATGAATGAATGAATGAATTTATTACTGCACCATAAATACAATAAATGGTAATCTGTAACTCAATACACTATACCACAACAGTACATTACAACAATCCCTGATACGTATGCCTTAGGGGCAGCTACCCCCCCCCCCCCAAAAAAAAACCCCAGCTCAAAGTATTGTAGGTTTTAAATGACTGTAGAGTACTATAGTGTACCCCTGATTTTCACTGTTTCCGATATAAATTTTGAAAATTGCCATACAATTTCAATTTCGTCACATTTCATAAGTTTCATGAATTTGTTTTCGGGCGATAAATGGTCAAAATCTGCGATAAATTTACTCAGAGTATCAAATAATCTATTTCTGCATTCTCTAAACTTTTGGCAATTTACAACCTAATGAATTTCATCTTCGACTTCCAAACATGAATCACAAATTCTCTCATCAATGGGAACCTTAACTGGCCTTCTATGTCTACCTTTTTCAATGTTCAAATTATGTGCGCTTATTCGTAATCTGGTCAAGTTTTTCCTTTCGTTCAAATTCTTTAATACAATTAGGTACTTTTCTATTTTGAAATCTGATTTAAATTTCGAATAGGTTCTCAACTTTTTATCTGGATAGGCTTGTTTAAGGAAGTCATTCTGCCATTGAAGTATAAATTTCTCTATTAATAATTTCTCTATTAAATTGTGTGAAAATTCCCCGTATTCATCACCGTCATTGTTCCAAATATCATGAGAAAGCGCTGCCAGCAGCGTGTCAACAATCACGGTGGATACACATCCTGTTGAGCGAAAGTCAACCATATAATAGTCATCAGACATTCTACTGACCAGTTTAATTCTTTCCTTCCTGTAAAAATGTGACATTTTAAAACTTAAGCACAGTCTGTGATACCCACTACAGTGCCCCATTCAGTTCACATTGAATTCTATTCCCACATGGACAATCTTGCGCACCTGTGATACAGACTTTGTTTGTTTTCAAGTGTTGTGCAGTGACGCGTAGATTCATTTGTTCTGCACTTGTGTCTGAAACCAAATGTAAGGTGTATACCGGATATAAAAATATGAAATATTACCAAAATATGTGTTTATTTGTTTTTTATGTGGACTTTTCTATGCGGAGACTTACTTTTTTGGTTGAGTTTATTTTGCCACGTTTGATACAGGAATCTGCCCGTACGTATAGGTACATCCTTGTTAAATAACACGGGCGAAGACAGCACCATAGCTAATATGAATATCTTGTATTGTGGAAAGGAGAAGACAGTTCAAGCTCCATTGGTTTTTCGCACAATAACCAGTCAGTTTAACGTGCTGAGTTTACGCACACGTTTTCGGAACTCATCTCGAACTGGATCAAAATATATGCATAGGATAATTTGAGGGCCATGTCGTCCATCTATTACTTTACTTGTTATAATTCGCAGTTAAAAACTGTTATAGTACGCTAACCAGGAGATGGCCTTTCCTTCCGCGCACATATATAATATCGATGAAGCTGCGCCACTCTCACCAGCCTTCCTGTGATCACATGTACTTGCACATGTGATCACAGGAAGGCTGGTGAGAGGCTCTTTTGGAATGAGTCATAAAATTAGACCCATATCACATACTTTCACAGAATGAGTTACTGTACCAAGTACTTTCACAGATTGACTTATCCAATCATATACTTTTGCATAATCTTTAAACCTTCCATATACTTCACAAAGAAGAGTTTGCTGAGCACCCGCGTCAGGACTAAATTCGGCGGGAACCCGCATTTTGACGAAGTACTATTGATGGAGTCGAAGTGTATACACGCGTACATGTGATTTATATTAAAGCCTGGCTGCCTTGATGTACGAACTGCCAGGGTTTTTTAAAATTATGTCATGAATATTTTACAAATGTCTTTTCCGTCGCTAAAATTTTCTACTGTTCAAAACAGCTGTTTTAAGGTGTCATTTTGACGTATTGCGGCATGGTTTGCTTGTTTATGCAGGTATTTGTGTTGATCCATACACTGACTTCATATGGTCGCTTCTATCAGGGACGTGTTATATAGCACGTCCCTGCTTCTATACACTATAAAATGTGATGGATCAATCCGCAGTTTCCTGCTAAACAGACAACAGACCAATCTTTGCGCGCCCACTAAAATTGTAGCAGAGATTATATGAAGGTCGGTCTGTTTTGGAGACAACAGAAACAGTGGATACAAGCGGCAGTGAGAGAAATTATTACCGACAGAGCCGCGGGACAGCTCTATTACAGAGTGGCATATCTTGGCGTACACTTTGACATAATAATTTCCTCTGCCATATGTTTTTATTGAGTTTTTATTCCTGGCACATACTTTGACAATGATAGCACTACCACATTGCACAGAGCAGTTTATCGCATCAAAAACTTTGACATATTAATTTATCGTATCATATAAGCTTTGAAAAGTGTACAGGCAGTGAAAAAGGTAGGCATTGTTTACAAAAGTATTGGACAATCTTTTTGACAAACTTTTCTTTAATTCACACAGGGTTTCGATTGATATTGGCATGTGGCCAGTAAAATCTTCAAATACTTAGATAGCCCCACGGTGAGATTAAAAAAAAGTCTGTGCCATTACTGTTCAGCCAATCTTGTCACCTTCACCAGTGTTAATCTGAGAATATTTCCACGTTCATTTTTCTTGTTTGGAAATAATGAAAAATGGGCCAACCTGTAATTAACAATGGAATATTCCCGCCCTCCCCCCCCCCCCCAAGGAAAAAACAGGACTCAAAATCTCCAACCACTCTGCTCCTTTCAATTCTCCCTCTATCATTATAAACCAGGACTTTTAAATTCCTTAACTTTTAACAATGGCTCTCTTAAACAGAATTCTTGTACTCCAAATATAACGTCCAGGTTCGACTACATTGCATAAGGAGTCTTCTATAGACGCTGTTTGCACAAACCAGAATAGCAGCCAGGGTCTTGGTGAATTAACGAGATTAGAACATTTCGATCGCTCTGGTCCCTGATAATCCAACGAAAGTCAACAAGTGAAGAGTGTGGTTGAATGGAGTATTATGCAGAGGTTACATGATACTCTGATGAAACTCAACAGGGTTCCTTACTATTTGAAAAAGAGTATTACTATATTAAACTACGATTTTTAGCATATATATGCAATTATTGATGCATGTTGCATTTAAGTCTGTGTGAACTCTGACCTCTTGTTAAAGTGTGTGTATCAACACACACTTTTCTGTTTTTCCTCGAGTTCTCGATGAACCCTATATATGAACAAATCCCGATTTGGTTCCAGAGCTCCTCTGAATTTCCCAGCATGAGAAGGGGCCTTACCAGTTATGAATTTGTGTATTTTATTATAATCATGTCGTGCTTTTTTTCAGAACTCCAGGGGGAACACGAAAATCTTACGAATCAACAGATCTAACGTCAAAGCCGGTGTTATCAGCACTATCCCTATCTCTACAGGTGATACTTTCCATATATTCCGTGCATGCAGAGGAGCCCCAAAATTGGCTAAGTCTAGCTCGCGCAAACCATCGGCCACAGCCTATTCCGCGACCGCGCCCGCGCGCAAGACCACTTGCTGCCGCGGGCAGATTCCACCTGTCTTCTCTGAAAGATCTGCTCCTACTCTCATTGTCATTGGTTGAGGGATCGATTTAGTTTTTAGCATCAGCTGGCATGACGCGTGCACTAGACACGTTAGGAGGCGCATTAGCGGTGCCCGACTCATTGCTGTCCCTAGAATAGTTAATATTCAGTCTTGATAATTTATTGACTGAGACTGAGTTCTCAACTACGGCCGCATATGACGGGCGGGCATTAATTAAAGTGTCTCTGTCAACACACACAGTTCTGTTTTTCCTGAAATTCTTTTTTTCTTTCTTCTTTCTTCTTTACCAGCAAAGTTGTCCGACACTTTTCTCGGACACTATTATACGTAGAAACTCCAAACTTGGCATGATTGTACCTCCATACAGGGAGTTTGACTGTTTTATACAGAGGAATGAAGATGTTTAAAATTATGCAAATTAGGGGCATTTGAAGTTTTAAATCTTGAATATTTTCAAAAGTATTATAGAGAGATATGTCATTCAAAGTTCTACTAGGAGGTTATTGACCATTGCGCATCTAATAAATTTAAAACAAAAGTTGTAGCCATTTAAATTATGCTAATTAGCAATATTTGAAATTTCAAAACTTGAATATCTTCAAAACTATAATAGATAGAGATGTCATTTCAACTTCTACTAGGGGGTTGTAGACTTTTGCGCATGTTATGAATCAAAATCAAAAGTTGTAGCAATTTAGAGTATGCTAATTAGCAGTATTCGAAATTTTCAATCTTGAATATCTTCAACACTATAATAGATAGAGATGCCATTCCAACTTCTACTCCTGTGTTAAGGAATAGTTGTACATTGCCATACCAATATGCTTTGAATTTTGTTCCGCTGTTACTCATGCTCCGCTACAATCTTCAGATTTTGGCATGACCTGTAGTCCCCTGGGTACAACTGTATGCACTTTTTTAACAAGACATTTACTGAGTGAGTAATAATTTAGACGGACTAAGGCTTCAATAGCTTTGATTGGCTTGTGAAAATAAGTAATAATTTTTGAGAAAATGAAACAATATCCCGCATGCTGGTTTTGAAGCTGTCAGACTTAATGCACTAAATGATCGAAGATTTTGTTGTTGCTGCTAATTCTAACTAAATACGTCAATTGAAAATAAGAAACTGTTCTTTATTGTGAAATAAACACTAGCCGAAGAACTGAAGTTATGACAAGATTGTCTAAATATGAGTCCAACTTTGAATTTTTAAATGACACAAAAATACTAGCATTTAATATTTACAATTTTGAAAGCACACAGACAAATATGCTCTGAAGCAAATCTTCTTTTCTAGTTTTGTACTGTGTCACCATTGCTGTCTTTTAACTTTACATTTCTTTAGTCACTTTTTGTTTTTTATTTCATTGACTTCTCATTTCGTCAACCCATTTCACTTTGTCATTCCATTTTATTATGTCTGGGTGCGAACCCAGAAATTTTTGTTTTTCAAAGAATTCTTCTCTCTCTCTCTCTCTCTCTCTCTCTCTCTCTCTCTCTCTCTCTCTCTCTCTCTCTCTCTCTCTCTCTCTCTCTCTCTCTCTCTCTCTCTCTCTCTCTCTCTCTCTATCTCTCCCTCCCTCCCTCTCACACTATTTTCCCAAAAACTAGCAAGCTTGCTGCGGTGCTGACCTACCAGTGAAATTGTGCATATCGTTTGGAATAGTCATGATGTTTAGAATTATGCACCATTTGGGGCAATTAAAATTTTAAAGGTTCCATATCCTCCAAACTATTGCAGATAGACGCAAAATTTCAATGTGCATGTATAGGTTTGTGACACCTGCCAATATGATGGACAGCAAATTAAAAGATGTAGAATTTCAAATTATGCTAATTAAGGCATTGAAAAGTTGTCCAATTGAATGCCTCCATAACTATTAGAGATATACATGCCATTTCACTCAATTTATAGATTTGTTGAAAAGCCGCATCCAATGAACTATGAACCAAATTTGTATAATTTAAATGAAAGCAAATGAGGTTAATATGCAACATTTAAATCTTCAAGACCGCAAAACTATTGTAGATAGAGGTGCTATGCCAACTTCAATTTACCAGTTTGTGACAGAGCCGCATCAAATGATCAGTAAACCAAAGTTGTACAATTTTAATTTAGGCAAATTAGGTGAATAGGCCTACACAAAATTTAAGTCTTTTTGATTAACTTCAAAACTATTACACATATGGGTGCCATTCAATTTATAGGTGTATGGCAAAGCTGCATCCAATGAACCATGAACCAAAGTTGTAGGGTTTTACTTTTTAGGTAAAGCAAAGTTGTAGTATTTTGTTTTATGCAAATTAGGTGACTACACAAAATTTAAATCTTGAATAGCTTCGAAACTATTATAGATAGAGGTGCCATTTCAACTTAGATTTGTAGGTCTGTGACATAATCGCATCCAAATAGCCATGAACCAAAGTTTTAGGCTTTTAATTTATATAAAGGAGGCAAATACACAAAATTAATAATCTCGAATAGCTTTATAACTAACAATTGATAGTGGTGTCATTCAAACTCAGTTTATAAGTTTGTGTCTTGGCCATATGCAGTGAACCAAGAAGCAAAGTTGTAGCATTTTAAGTTATACAAATTAGACTAATACACAAAATTTAGATTATGTTGCACAATGGCAAAGTGTAGCATTTCAAACTGTTCTCATTTTGAAAGTGCCCAGACAGACTTGATGTGAAGCAAATCCTTTCTAGTTTTATTTTGCTTTCTACGTTTACTTTCCTCCCATAAATGTGGGTTTCTTCTCATATGATCATGATATTTATTTTATGGTTTATTTATCAATTTGCTTACCTCCTCTGTCTTTCTTATCCATTAATTTACTTTGTTGCTCATTTTATAACAACAGGTACCCGGCAGCAATGCATATTTGGTCTTAATGCAGACGTTGTTGTTCTTCTTTTTAATTCAGTTATCATTCTAACCTGACGACGCCCCTAACACTTGTTTCACAGCTCACGACTCTTTACTTCCAAAATTACATACTTTCCACATATCTGCGACACTTACTTTTCGCATGACCGACGATTGGCCATATCCGGGCGCCGAGAGTTGCCATTACAAAAAGAAAGCACAATAACCAGGGTCGCCCTACCTTGACATTGTAATCTCAATTACGTAAAACAGCTTGTTTTCCGCTATCTTTTGGTCACCCGATATATTCGCTAGTAGAATTGTTTGTTCAGTAACCTTTTGTAAAATTTGCCCTAGAACCAGGATAATTGCTCTGATATTGCAGGATAAGGTCGCGGCTTGAATGAGTGCAACGCATGTAACAGGGGGACATACTTAAACCCATATTCTAACCCCAGTTTTAATGCACAGCCTCTTTTTTCAACCTAATTCCAATACAGGGCAGGATTGTCCCTGTCTGTTCTATGGTATGTTATGTGACAAGTCAGGCACAAATATATGCAGCTAGGTGCCACATGTAGAGTGAAATGTTCTCTTGTGTGTTTTCGTCTTCACAGCTCCACATGTCAGTGAATATACTAGCAGCAGTCTTTTTGGCCCTTACCATCACTTCCACATTTGGTGAAGGTCCACCTGGAGAACGTCCATGTGATAACTACTGTATTGCCGCTTTTTTGGTCTTGCACAGTTTTAGCATTTACCAACACAGGGTTGCAAAATTTGATGTTCCATAACTTTGTCAAACATTACATTTCCTCATTATTTTCGCTAACTTTCATCATCTGTAATCAGCTTATATTCTGGTAAATTTCAAACTATTCTGTAAAGCTGTTCTGGATGGCAATCGAAAATAGGCTCAATGCACATTTTTTTTTAAAAAAAATGAGAACAACTAGACTTGCAACTGGTGGCCAAAATAAGAACTAGATAAACGAAGGTGATCTTGTGTGCAATGTCAAAGCAATTGGCCAAATAGTTCCTGAAAAGATTTATTTTCAATAAATGAATAATACAAAATAAAATTGAGCTGTATTAACATTTGTATATTCCATAAAACCATCTTGACATATTGCAGTACATGCACTGTATTGCAACATACTAATACAGTAGTGGCACTTCCAGACACATGTAATGGTGCCTAAGTTTGATATCCTGTGACCTCGTCAAACTTTACCCCATCATTATCGCAAAGTTTCAGCATATTTAGTCAGATTATATTCTGATAAAAATTTCAAACAATTCCGTTCAGCCGTTCTAGAGAAAAAGTCGAAAATAATCTAAATATACAGATGGGTGTCACTGGAAGCGTTTTAGACTGGATACGCTCTTACCTGAGTGACAGATTTCAAGTTGTGAACATCCAAGGCTCTTCATCTGAGAAACACCAGCTAAAATATGGCGTACCACTGTACTACGACCCATACTTTTCAGTGTTTACACCAGACCCTTGAGTATTCTACTACAGCACATGGGCCTTCGTTTCCATATTTACGCAGATGATTCTCAGATCTATGTGACCTTTAAACCAGCTTCCAGATCTTCACTTCATGAAACCATTGCCTCATTAGAACGTGCCTGTGTAATCACCAAGGCTTGGATGCAACAACATTTCCTATGCCTGAATGAGGACAAGACAGAGATCCTGATCATTACAACCAAATATCATCTGTCTAAGGTTGGTGACATATCCATCCAGATGGGAGATTGTAATATCACTCCTAACTCTAGTGTCCGCAACCTTGCGTTATATTTGACTCCACGCTCTCAATGGAGAAACATATAGAGGCTGTATGCAAACAGGCATGCCATCAGTTACGAAATATTCCGCTTATCAGACCATGCCTTGATTTCCAATCAGCAGAAACCATAATTCATGCATTTGTCTCCTCTCGTTTGGATTATTGTAATTCTCTTTTGAGTAGCTTACCGGACTGTCAACTAAAAAAGCTAGAGAGAGTACAAAACACTGTTGCTCGAATACTAACTGGCACTAAAAGACGTGAACATATTACTCCAGTACTGGCAAGATGGCACTGTTTGCTAGTTAAGTACAGGATTCAGTTCAAAGTTTGAGTTTTCACATACAAATGCCTGAATAATGATGCACCTGCCTATCTCACTGAACTCATTTGCCCATATACCCCTACTCGTTCCCTTCGATCTGCTGACAACCTCCTTTTGACTACCTCATGTTGTAGACTTGAAACATTCGGACCCAGAGCTTTAAGAAAAGCAGCCCCTAAACTGTGGAATGTCCTTCCCTTTGATATACGAAATGCGGCCAATCTCAGGACTTTTAAACGCCAATTGAAGACTCACTTTTACCAGAAAGCCTATGAATAACGACCCAAGAAATGCTTCAGTGACTGACATAGAGACAATATATTTTACATCTTGGTTTTTAGTCAAAGTGATATTTTAAGCAAAGAAATTAGATTTTATTCGTCCAGTTTATTTTAGAGTAATATTGTATCTTACATTTTTGCTTTTATGGCATTTGCTTTTTGTACTTTGTTTTAAATGGATACTTTTGTAAAGCGCTAGTGAGTGGCCTCGTGGCTAGATACTAGCGCTATATAAATCTTTAAATTATCAATTATTATTAATATACACAAAAAAAAAAGGAAAAGATCAAACTGCCACCTGGGGGCCAATTTTTGAACTATTACCCCCACCCACGTGATCCTGGATGAGGTATGAAGGTTATGTTGCTTCTGAAAAGAAATCTTGACCAAAAAAAAAACATATTTAACACGTTGGAAAAATCATTGCATTATCATTTCCTTCGTAAACTTGGCAGAGGTCCACGTGGGGAACATCCGTGTTCAAATTCAAAACATTCCTTACAACAGTCATTGAGAAGTCGTTAAGTCTAACGGACGGGCAGGCAGACAGACAGATGTACAACGGACGCAAACGAATTCATAAGCTCTGCTGACCGACAAGTCAGCAAATCAAAAAACTGTCATGACGTTTTTGATTCGCAAGTGTGGGTTGACCCAGTTCTACGGAACGCTATTCTGAGATACAGATATCTCAGGTCAGAAGATTCACGCTCACGTCTCACCTCATTCCTGTACCACAAACGCTCATTCAACTTGACTTATCTCTTTAACTTATTCATGGCCAACTTCGATAGAAGTCAATGTGCTCTGAATTAACATAACGATATTAAATTAATATTCTTTGTACACCAACCTTTTATGCAAATACCAGCACGTTGCACAGACCATGAAAATGGTCCAGGTCAACAACTTTCCTTTGAGTGCACAGCGCACCGAGGATAGCTGCTGACCTGGTCAAAACTTGGCACTGAAAGCGTTAAACTCTGCACAACTGACCTGTCCGGCGACACAGACGCCCCTAACGTTCAGTCAGTGAAGAATTCGCGCTAATATACGCGGGGCGGGGCTGGGGTTTTGGGGGGGCTGGTAGAGAGGGTGACTTGGAACATCTGTACGCGCAATAACCCACATAGGGCCTTATCTGCAATAAAGTGTTGTGTATTCATCTGTACAGTCAATCATTCGTGTTAATAATATGGGAGATGGTGAGCCGAAAACCATTTCGTCGTGAGACGGTCCTCCTACAGAGAAACGTTTGAAACGAAGCTCACATGTGGACCACCATCCCGCTTCACGTTTGACATGATTTCTCTGTTTCTGTACGTACCAACAAGTTGCAACTCACCAGTTTATTGCAAAACTATTTTACAGGTATGTAACACTGATAATCCATTGAAATCCACATACATCCATGGCAACACGCCTAGAATTGGCGCAAATGTCCCACAAAACCCTTTTCGGCCAAAAAGTCATTCCAGCGCCAAATTCAAACAGGTATCCCATATGTGTGTGTGTGTGTGTGTGTGTGTGTGTGTGTGTGTGTGTGTGTGTGTGTGTGTGTGTGTGTGTGTGTGTGTGTGTGTGTTTTGTGACCACGGAATGGCCGGGTCTCGAACCAGCAAGCTTCGGCACCAATCACCCAGCCTAAAATTCGAAACGCACATACCAACTGCCACCAAATCCCCATTCTTAAAAAGACTAGAAGAGAGGGGGGAGCAAGCAAATTGCATGCGGAAAATACTCGCTGAGCTGTGTTAGCCTAGTAATGTCTGACAATGCACATTACACTGTGTGCACGATGTTCAGTTTTGAAGTCATCTTCCCATAAAAGTAAGTATTTTTGCATAAAACTACTTCCCGTAAAGAAAGCCTATCGCTGCATCTTAGCTCTGACGATAAAATTTTTTTCACAGCAAACACAGAAGGGTTGCCCGCACAGACAGACTCGGTGAGGTACAAGGTATTGGAGGCCGCCTCACTGACAAGCAGAAGGGTCCACATACCTTAACGTAATATAAAACCAAAAAGAGACAACTCATTTTTAGATTTCGTCTTATTTTGACAGAACGATATGTTGTTTATATTTCCTCAACCTGTTCAAGTTTCAGCTCTAACTCAACTGAAAAAGTATAATTGAAAACTTTTCAAGATTAATGAGATGGTCAATGTACCAAAAAATTGTTGAATGTGCCGATGTTCTCACATTTTGTCATGTTTATACAACAATTTATCCTGAAAAATTTTTTTGGCATAAAGTGGATTGTCACGACTTTGCGGTCATGGGGTCGTGCATATCTTAAGAGCTGGTCCCAGTCAACCCGCGCTACCACGCATGACAAATACATCTGCTGTTGACAGCGCCCGCAGTCCTTTCCTCATTGCCCGGCTCGCCGTGTGACTGCCCCTCACCTCTGACTGCCCGTAAACCACAGAACAGAAAAGCGGTGTCTGGCCATTTCATGACCCAGGGCAAACACAGCACCACTACAATAACTCGTACAGTAGAACTAACACCAACAGTCAGGGTGTAAACACCAAGACGAAACAAAACCCAAAAGAAACAAATACAAACGCACACACAGACACACAGCCACCTCACAAGAACTTCCACAAGGCTCGGTTATGCCAAGAAGAGGCAGTGTGCAAACACCAAGACGAAACAAAATCCAAAAGAAACAAAAATAAACATACAAAAACAAAACAAAAAGGCACAGAAAATGCGCGCGCACACACACACACACACACACACACACACACTTCCACAGAGATCGGTTATACCATACAAACTTCTTGGTTATAGAGGTCATGGTTTTAGGATATAACATATTATTTGGTTCTGAAAATGAGTCGTTTTCATGACGTTTACATTACACATTCAATTTCGTCCTTTCGATTTACTAATTCTGTCAAACAAACAAGAAACAAGTATCTTTAATATATATATATATATATTTATATATATATAGAGAGAGAGAGAGAGACAGACAGACAGACAGACAGAGTGGGTCATGCTGCTAAGCAGCAACAAGGGCATCATTTTGAAAGGTCATCAACAAAGCTTCGCTGCACATGCACTTTATATGCTACATATATGTTAATTTGTTCATTGTAATTTACACATTTCATGCATTATGAGCATCTGTAGACAAAGGGAATGACAGATGTTTGGAGAGACCCCCGCACAATATAAGCTACAATACATTTGGTATAAATTTGGTAATGTAACAAGAGCGCCAAGATGGTGCTGCTTGTATAAGTGGGCCTGTATGATTGGGCAAGAAGTTAGGGGGTTTTCATTATTTAGGGGGTTACTGGTATAATCTTCAATGATATGCTAGCAGGACAGTGGGATTGCATCTGTATGACCTGGACCTATTGTTATAGTCACCTCTCTTCGCACTATACTCCGAAAGGACAGTCGACTATGCTCAGGAGAACATCAATGCAAGCAAGTGGCTATGCATCTGCCCATAATATCATGCCTATGGCTTCACATTCAAGTAGCAACAGTTTATCATCTTCCGTCTGTACTCAGGAAGGACTGCCCGGCAGGAAAAAGTCACACACTTCCCATTACTCTAAGCAAGAACAGTTCTGTGGGCAAAACGTTGCCCATCTGTCCCGACAGTCAGAAAGAACAATTCTGGAAGCAAAGAGTTCCACACTTTCCCACAACAGGAGCTAGCAAAAAACCACCCACTTCCAATACACACAAGGAGTCATCCATTTTTTCAGCAGACTCGGGGAATGAGAGTCTTGCATGCAGTCACCCTAGTTATGTCTGTGTCCCAACACAGACATACTGTTTTTCTAGGAATTCTTTATTAAAGTGTGTGTGTCAACGCACACTTTACTGTTTTTCTAGGAATTCTTTATTTCTTTCTTTCTTTCTTTCTTCTTTCTTTCTTTCTTTCTTTCTTTCTTTCTTTCTTTCTTTCTTTCTTTCTTTCTTTCTTTACCGGCAAATTTGTCCGACATTTCATTTGAAAAGTATTACATGTAGAAACTCCAAACTTGGCACAATTATACTTCTATGGATAAAGTCTGGCCTTTTTATAATGAGAGGTCATGCTTTTCAAAATTATGCAAATGAGGGCTAATTAAAGTTTCAAATCTTCAATATCTTATATACTATAGTAGATGTGGTCCCGAGTGTATAGGAGTTCGATCATAGCAAGGTAAAGGTCATCTCAAATGTCAAGGTCATGTCAAGGTCAAAGGTCGTGTCAAGGTCAAAGGTCAATTTTAAGCCAAAATGTCATTTTTAAGGTCAAGGTTCATTTCAGGTAGCGGTCATCTGAAGGTCAAAGGTCATATCAAGGTTAAAGGCCACTTTCCTTGGTGGCCTTCTCCTAGCCATAACTTGGTCAATTTTTATCTAATTTTGATCATGTTGGGCTCAAATTGTAGCTATTGTAACCCTGCATATTTTAAAATTTATGTGTGACCTCTAAAGGTCAAAGGTCAAGGTCATTTGAACCTTTGAAAGTTTCATCCAGTCACAACTTGGCTATTTTCCATCCAATTCTAATCATGTTAGACTCAAATTGTAGGTATTGCAACACAGCACGTTTTTATAAGAACACGTGACCTCAAAAGGGCAAAGGTCAAGGTCATTTGGCCTTTTGAAAGTTTCATCTTGCCATAACTTGGTAAATTTTCATCCGATTTGGTTCATGTTCATGTCAGTTTAACTTCTACTAGGGGGTTACTGACCATTGCGCATGTAATGAATCTAAAACAAAAGTTGTAGCAATTTGAATTATGCTAAATAGCACCATTAGAAATTTTAAATCTTGAATAACTTCAAAGCTGTAATAGATAGAGATGCCATTCCAACTTCCACTCCTGTGTTATGGAATAGTTGTACATTGCCATACCAATATGCTTTGAAGACACACACACTGATTTGCTATCCAGCAAATCATCTTTTCTAGTTTCTTTCTTTCTTTGTTTCCTTTCTTCTTACTTTCTTTCTTTACAGGCAAATTTGTCCGACATTTCATTTGAAAAGTATTACACGTAGAAACTCCAAACTTGGCACAATTATACTTCTATGGATGAAGTCTGGCCTTTTTATAATGAGAGGTCATGCTTTTCAAAATTATGCAAATGAGGGCTAATCAAAGTTTTAAATCTTCAATATCTTATGTACTGTAGTAGATGTGGTTCCGAGTGTATAGGAATTTGATCATAGCAAGGTAAAGGTCATCTCAAAGGTCAAGGTCATGTCAAGGTTAAAGGTCATGTCAAGGTCAAAGGTCAATTTTAAGCCAAAATGTAAGGTTCACTTCAGGTAGAGGTCATCTCAATGTCAAAGGTCATTTCAAGGTCAGAGGCCACTTTCGATGGTGGCTTTCTTCTTGCCATAACTTGGTCAATTTTTATCCAATTTTGATCATGTTGGGCTCAAACTGTAGCTATTGTACACTGCACACTTTTGAAACTTACATGTTACCTCTAAAGGTCAAAGGTCAAGGTCATTTCGACCTTTTAAAGTTCCATCCAGCCATAACTTGCCCAATTCCATCCCATTCTAATCATGTTAAACTCAAATTGTAGGTATTGCAACATTGTACGTTTTTATAAGAACATGTAACCTCAAAAGGGCAAAGGTCAGGGTCATTTGGCCCTCTGAAAGTTTCATCTTGTCAAAACTTGGTCAATTTTCATCCGATTTGGTTCATGTTGGGCTTAAAATTGTGGGTATTGTAACACAGTGCAATTTACATGTGACCTGTAAAGGTCAAAGATCAAGGTCATTTGGACTTTGAAATTTGCATCCAGGCATAGGCTTAAAGTGATGTGAAGTACCATAGGATTAAAGTTGTAGCATTTAATATTTACAACTTTTGAAGGCACACAGCGAATTTGCTTTGAAGCAAATCTTCTTTTCTAGTTCTCACTATAGTCACGATAAGGGAGAATAACCTTCCAAGCAGTCACCCATCTTTTCACAACACTCAGTAAGGATGGCCCTGCTGGGTAATTGTCATTAATTTCCTGTTACACTTAGAAACAACTGCCTCGCAAGAGCCATCCATCTTTCACTGCGATAAAAGTCGTTATATTATCTGCGGTAAGTGTCGAAGTGGATAGCATGTGGAAGTTTTTGTGTAGAATTAGTTGACTTACGCTGAATCTTAAATATTTTAAACTGTATTGCAGCTTTCCTATACTCTAAGGAAACATGATATCAACCAATGGAGAAGCAGCAATTTGCATGCTATTGTTTTTGGCGGAAGAGTTGTTTCATTGCTCTTGTTGTGTTATCGTGATTGATAACTTTCGGTTTCGCCAGAAATCAATACAGTGGTCTGCGTACATTAAAATGTTTGTTCGAACAAGGATGGCTAAAAAGGTCACCAACTTGCAACCTTTAAGTAGTAAATTATTACAGTACAAATGCCTCCGAATGTGCCCAGGTAATAAATTAAAAAGGCACCAAAGGAGGTAATGTGTAAAAGGGGAAAGAACATCCATTTTAAACATGTTTCAATAAATGTCTATGCAAGGAGGCTACACGAAATAGCCTTCTTGGTACAAGTTACCCAAGGCCTAACAAAAATATAGGTGTGGTTCTGGTAACTGGCACCTTACTAAAAAGGCCCGATCCCAAATAAATTTTATCAAACATAAAAAATAGTTTCAAGCCGCCCTTCCCTAATAAAATTTGATCAACCATGGCTGAAAGATCGTCCCAATACTATCCTCATTTACAAACCATTGGGTGTCGAATCTACAATTTTCAAAATGGCAGCCAAGCCCATGGGTTAGTCCCGACTGGATGTTTTGAGGAGATAGTATCCAAAATATATATGTGTGATTAGTGTTAACGGAAGGCTAATTTGTCGAAGGAATATAATATTAAATATATAATTGGACTTTTCCAGTCTGAGCATTACATTAAAATGTAAATATAATGCCTTGAAATTACCAGTTGTGGGCGACAGTGTGCCCCAGAATAGGAATATTGTAGCAAAAGTTGCCTCAAGGCTTTGAATTAAGCAGCAACACTGGGCAGATGTGCCAAGTGCCCCCGCCGCACCAAAGTTGGAGCTCAGTGGACAAAGTTGCCCCAATAGTGGATACACGTCCAAAAGTACCGGTGTGTTTTTATATTATTAGTACCGGCTACTCTTGACCAAACCGCGTAAGACTGTTTCCTGCTCTTATCACTCTTGTGCTTTGCATATATATGCTCTTTTCGTGGGGTTTTATTGATAAAGAACTTTCAGCAGCAACATATACCAATGTTCACGCTCGAACGAATACCTCACCAGCGGCCACCAGATGTGGTTTCCGTGCACGCAGTTCAAAGGACAAAGTGCAAAGTTCAACAGTAGCGATTCAGTGCACACAAGAGAAATCTGATTTTCTTGTCAGCAAATCAGTCTGTGTGCCTAGAAATCTTTTAAAGATTGTATATTCAGTATTTATGTATCTCCTGCAACCGTAATTGTTATTTAACTATGTAAAAAAGACATAAACAATTGAGCTGCGTTACAAACCTATAATTTGAAGTTGTAAAGGTTCCTCTGTCTGTAACAGTTCTGAAGTTATTCAAGATTTAAATTTTGTGTATTAGCCTAATTTGCATAACTCAAACTGGCACAACTTTAATTCATTGTTCATTGGATGCAGCGATCTCACCAAGCTATCACTTGAAGTTGGAAGGACACTTCTATCTGCAAGAGTAGTGAAGTTGTTCCAAGATTAAAATCTTGTGATTCTTCTAATTTGCATTAATTGAAATTTGACAACTTTTTGTTTTGATGAATTGGATGTGCCTTTAGCAGAAATCTGCTAAGATTTTCAAAGGACACTTCTATCTGTAAACGGTACCTCTCCTTTTGATGGTTTTGAACATATTCAACATTTAAACTGCCCTAATTTGCATAAATCAAAATTAACAAATTGCTCATGGTTCATTGGATGCTTCAAAAGCACAAACCTACAAATTGCCTTTAAAATGGCACCTCTACCTACACCAGCTTTGAAGATATTCAACATTTAAACTTTTCAAATGCCCTCAATTAGCATAAACTATTATTCTTCAACTTTTGTTTGTGGTTCATTTGATGTGCCTATAGCACAAATCTATATTTAAAAGTTGATATTGCACTCTATCTATAATAGTTTTAAAGTGCCCCTAATTAGCATACATTATAATTCTTCAACTTTTGTTTGTGGTTCATGGCAAACGCCAAAAGCACAAACCTATATATTAGAGTTCATGTGACACTTCTACCTATAATACTTTTGAAGATATCCGACATTTAAACTTTTTAAGTGTCACTTCTTAGCATAAATTATAATTCTACAAGTTCGTTTGTATTTCATTGGATGCGCCTGTAATATAAGCCTCTGAATCAAAGTTGGAATGGTTCTGCTATCTTTAATATTTCGAAGATATTCAACATTTAAAATTTCAAATGGCCTTCATTTGCATAATTTTCAACATGGTGACTATTCTAAACCAGGTTTTGGTATTTTTCAGTGTATAAGTGTCCGAAAAAAACTCAGGATTCGTAATGCAGGCAGAAGACAGCTTGGGGTAATGCCAATCAGGCATCAACTATTCTAAACCAGGTTTTGGTATTTTTCAGTGTATAAGTGTCCGAAAAAAACTCAGGATTCGTAATGCAGGCAGAAGACAGCTTGGGGTAATGCCAATCAGGCATCACAAGACACTTCACCAGGCTGCTGAAATGTATACATTCTGCTGGGTCCAGAAATAGAACAGCTATAGGAGCTCTGCCAGCCCGACCCTGCCCCCCCCCCCACCAGCCCCAATGTACCCATTGACCCTGACCAAATATCCTTCCATGTAAAAGTTGGTCATTACAAGGAGTTTGGATCTGTATTTGGGAGATATCTGGTAGTTTATCTGAATCTCCCTTTACAAAGATATGCTGAACTTTAGTTCATATTTCATTGGGTGCTGCTATGTGACTAACCTATCAATTGTAGTTGAAATGGCACCTCTCAGTCAGCACTAACTTATTTATGATGGGGAGTTACACCATAGGGGCTTCAGACTATGTAGTCTCCTTGATTACACAATGGAGACTTACTCTACCAACACAGGCATTCTCTGCAGGGATTTAAGAGTAAGCCCAGGGCATGCAGTCTCTGTACTGATAGGTATGGAGGCAAGACTCACATATTTCAATTATACCTGGTTGTGTGGCCCGGGTATTAACAGTAACCAGCTGGGGGGGGGGGGGTCACGTGTATACGACGTATGCATATAATATTATTTTCCCGCCACAAAGCACGGGTTTCACGCAAGGTGATCACTGGGGACGTGCGGGTCACATCACTGTCACAGACAGGGCCATATGCTCATTTTCACAAAACTAGTGTTTTTTCAGAAATTTAATTTCACAAATGCCAAACTGGTATGCGTCTAGTACTTTCCGAGCCATATATAAGAAAAGTTTCCATCTGCCTTGAATATGTATTCTTTATTTCCAAAATATTAGTAATATCACGCTTGTCCCCACAGGTACGGAACTGTATCTCGCAATATCTCGCTAAACAAGACTAGACACTCAGGTATGCAGTTGTGGCGGGAAATTAATGTGCATGTCTCGTATTGCAAGGAAGTTCAGTGAATTTAACATATTCCCAACTCTCTTTGCATGCTCTAGGATTTTGCTTTAGAAATAAATAAAAAAAAGAGAGAATAAAATATTTGAGGAAAAACAGTAAGTCTGTGTTTACACACAGACTTAATAAACTAATTGTACACAAAAAACCTGACGTACTCTATCCCCTTCGATACTCACCATAGATAATGTAACGACTTTTACTGCAGTGAAAGATGGATTGATCTTGCCCGTTTGACCACAATGCGGAACCCCGCATACCACGTTGCGCTAAACTACTGAGGTGGCATAATTTTGCAGAACAATGCCGAATTCAGTCGCGTTCCACATTATTTTCCTAAACTATAAATAACTCATTATATCTTTATGTGCCATGCAGGTGGACAATATAAACATACATCATACATACAAATAAATATGGAAAACATGGCATGCTATAAATGTACGCTTCTGAGTTTTACCGCTGCTAATGGGAACTATATCGTTCCGCATCACAAAGTGCATGTACACTGTTTACACTGCGTGCCATGCACAAAATAATCGGTGCTGTTTGGTCTGCATCACTTTTAGTCAGTTCATTTTCATCTTGGTGTATTAATTGTCTGCACAGTCGTCGACTTTGTCTTAATACAGAAGGTCCTATGAACTTCTGTTAAAAAAGGCATGCGCAAAACAACAAAAGTTACTTCTAAATTACTGATTCTCCGTACCTGAACAAACTGAAATGTTCCTGGCTTTAAAAAAAGCCGCAAACTTAGAGTCACAAACGTGAATTCCAATGAGTTCAAGCGATTCCAATTTTGGGCAATAATCAATCTCACACACAAACCTTTAGAAATTCGCAATATCAAAGATATTTCAACTATACATTACAAATAGCACAGGCCCATACTTTCTGGTGCTCATTATGTCACTGTTACTTCTCTGCAGTATGTCCTTTCACCTGGACTATCACAGTGGGGACGTATACATCTCTGTGTGCACGTCCGTGGTCAGAAAATTTAATCTAGATCTACGGATAATTTGGGATGCTGCCAAGGAAAGTAGACGTGTAGCTATCATTGAGGTGAGAGCATTATTATTTGTTTATCCTATATCCTTTGCCTTTAAAACACATTTCACTTCAATGAAGAGACAGGCGGTCGGGAAACAAGATGACATCCACAAGCACAAGCTTGAGGGTGAGGGGCCGCCATGCCCCATGCCCTTCAAGCAAAGCAATTCAACATTTTGGCCACTTGCTCCATTCAAAATTCCTAGATAGCACAACATACTGGACATATCAGACAAGACAATAATGGCAAATTAGCGCTGCCATTTTTTCTTCAGTATGTCTGTGCGTAAATATAAAGTTTCAAGTCTGTATGCAAATTATTACATTGCTTTTTCGATATTCTTTCTTTTTTCTTTCCGTCACTTGGGGCCTCCTAGAGTTTATCTGCAGCTACGAAGGCTAGAATCGCCGTGTTTGGTATGGATGTGGCTGTATCACCGAAGTGGTCCTCGGATATTGATGAAGTAATGAAGTTTATACTTATGAAAATTAGGGTCATTTAATTTTTTAAACCAAGGGTGTTTTAGTGTTCATATAAATTAAATTCATAATGGAAAAGTGTGGTTTCTTTTTAACACCAGAAGCTGTTGCCATCTGTGTTTGCATGCAAATACAGGCTTTCTGTTTTTTCTTTCTTTCTTTCTTTCTTTCTTTCTTTCTTTCTTTCTGTCTGTCTTTCTTTCTTTCTTTCTTTCTTTATTTATTTATTTATTTATTTTCTATCTCTCTTTCTTTTCTTTCTCGCGATCTTTTTTTTTTTTTTTGCTTTCTGTCCTTTCTCTTCTTCCTTTCTTGAGTCTTTATTTCTTGGTTTCTTGCTGATGCAGATGTGGAAGCACATGCAGACGAATTTGCTGCTAAAGCAAATCTTTTATCACAGTTTCTATTTGCTTGTGTAAACCAGCTGCATGGCTGCACTCTCTTTAAACGTGACCAGAAGATGGATATCCACTCTCTACCAAACTAACTCACCCTGTGTCGTTGTTTTCATTTCTTGATTTGGGGCAATTTTTAAAAATTCCTCCTATGATCAACTAGAGGCATATCGTTATAGTTAATCAATAGCCAAGATGCACTCATTCAGTATCATGTTTGATCATTAAATGGATCTCAAATGATCGTATCTGCACAACAAAACTGGATGCCATGCGTTTTGTACAAAGTATGAGTGCTTTTATTATTTTGGTCTCTCAAACATACGTACAGACAGACAGTAAATTATTGTCAACAGCGTGGCTCGTAGAACATTGTGACCTTTCTTAGTGTCCAAGATTTAGCTATATGTATGTGATTTTTTTTCTACCCGAATTTGTCGATCAACTATTGCCTTTAAACTCACACGTAAAAATGCTGGGCTACTTCACCTGCTACCCGTTCCATATCCCTGACCAAACAAGAAACAATATACTCTTCTCGCACCTCTCACTGAGCACGTCAATTATACGTCTCCCTGTACGCAGAATAATATATACAATGATCCAGCTGCATTCAATTTGCCACGGACCCAAGATTGGTGTTTGGAAGTCTAAAAAATACATTACCAACAACCTATGTGCTACTAAATTCAGTCTTATATTAAAAGTTCAGCAAAGCTGTTGGTCACAGTAAACACAATTATATACGGTTAAGTGACATGTGGGCAAATACACAGAAACAGGCCCACCACGGCCGTTCGCAATATTACTATTTGATTTATTCGTGGACGCGGCTTGATGCCAAGGTTCTTGGCTTTTTACCCACACATTCATTATATATCATTTTTAAAAAAACCCGAGTTATGTTTTGCAAATTATCAAGTTGACGTCGTTTCCTATGGAGTAACTCGTTCAAACAAAGTAAAGCAGACTTAAGATCCAACACAATGAGACTTTTTGTTGCGAAATTATTCCCCGGTGGCTAGTTTTTATGTCATGGCTCTTGTGAAGTGAGCAGTGGCAGTATGTACACACTTGGATCTCGTAGCGTAGACACCTGGGAACTCCCTTTGGCTATGACCAACTCAAATGGATCCAAATGCTTTTTGGTTACACACCCATAGATAAATGTTGCACCTACTTTTCGAAATGCTATCCCCGTGGCGTGGTTCCCGGTTAAACTCTAGCACTTACTTTTTATTTAGCGCTGGTTAAATCTGCCATACCAATGCAAACTTTGACACAACCTTTTCTAAAGACGATAAATGTCTGACGGTAACCGCAAGTCCCTGGACCGACAGGCCCAAGGCACGTAAAGGACCCCTTTAGGTTGTTTGGGCATACGTCCATTCCTTCTCTCAGACTTTACTGCTTGACACATTAGATGGACACCATCTTATCTGATACCTCAATTCTGGCCTCTCATAATGAACCGCACAGTGCTGCCATTAGGTCCATGCACTTTTCATTCAACCGTTTGCTTTGTTTTCTCGATCAGAGTGCACATTAAATGAAGGCCTGACTGCAGTGTCTTCTTGGTCTTACACATACACAACGTACAAAAGCCATGAAACAAATCTGTTTTGCATTAATCACGAGAACTGAAATAGGCTTCATGAATGACATGCATTGTCATAAGATCGACTAAAAAGACCTGTAAATGGTCTTAACCACATGGAGTGAGGTGTTAATGTGACTTGACTAAAGTGAGCTGCCACTGTTAGCAGGATTAATAGCAGAGAAGATACTTCGCATGTGACAATTTGTCACTGAAGGGGCAATAGCGGTTCTTACCTTAACATAAGGTCCATGGTGCGGGATATTTACGTCTGGTCTCCTTAAGCCTGTCACGCTTGTTCTATATCCACTTCCGCAAGTGTTGAATAGGTTGAATACTAACCACCAAATTATATCTATATATGTATGTATTAACTGGCCAAAATTGTTAACTTAAAATGCGGTGGGTCGTTTTAAAAAAACAGTGGTAAACTCCATATCGCACCAACGACACACGCTTCAAAACAGCTGGTTGCTCGTCGCGATGGCATAAGATTTCATTGTGTATAGCCTAAATCCAACCGTTGAGTTTGCGGATGTTGATGTTGTTGCCTTTGCATCCAGTTTTAAGCTGTTAAACACGGGCTCATACAAAATGCATGCATGTAAGAGCTATCTTCATATCGAACTTTCTATCCACACAGCATGCTGGTCCTCCCCAAACAACACGGACAGCCAGCTTACCGGGAGTAAGCTAGATGGCGGCGAGACAAGACGGTAAGATGTCGCACAACTGCAACGACCGACCACTGCCGCTTCTTCACGTCATCTGGACCACTACCAGTGCGGCGTCCTATGAAGATGTATGGAGTTTCAAGTGATCAGTTAAAAGAGCACATTGAGGTACCGTGGGGAGCTATTGTAAATTTCTTTTTCCATGCATGAACTGTGTCACCGGCCGGCCAGTGTCCTGCTTGCGTCTGGGTCACGTTGGTCGGATGTGCCCATTACGTCTGCACATAACTATACACACATACAGTTGCTGACTGACAGTCTTTGATCCTGTCATAATACTGAGTAAGGTCATAAATAGAAGTGAACGTATGATACATAGTTTGTTTCCACCGGGCATGACGACTACACAGCTTCCATATTATGTAACCACTGACAATACATTTACATTGAAAATAGACTTTTGCTTCTTTTCGCCTTTCATCAAGTGAAAGAAAGATGACACCAGTCTCAGAAACGTTCATCAAGTTGTGAAATATAGCTGAAACCAGTCTCAGAAACGAGCGATTAGAAGTGCTAATGTTTCTACATATATATATATATATGTATATATATATATATATATATATATATATATATATATTCGTACCCCCCATAGATTTTACAATACTATGTGTATAAAAATACATGTGTGCAACACAAAGGGCTGCATAAAATTGAGCAAAAGAAAAAAAAATTAAAAGGAAAAGCAAAAAAAAAAATAATAATAATAAAGACTCACAGTATAGACACATACAATGTCAAACTGTTCTCACATCATCCAGTCCATTAGCAAGTAATGCACAAAAAAGTCAATAATATCAGTACACTCAATTTTTGTAAGACAGGTTTGCAATTTGCCGTCCCTAATCTAACCATGCTCTCTGGTCATGGCTGCTGCTTCTTCGTTGTTGTCGGAAGAACCACGGTAATTGTTATTTATACATATTAGGGTATAAGATAAGTCGAAGGTGAGAAATTGTGAGTTAGAAATTCCGAGTTGTGATATTATATAGTTCAAGGAGCTACATGCTGACGCTAGACTGCTGACGAACAAAACCGTACCTTTGTATTTATATTGATAGACCTATAAGATTTTTTTTTAAATCATTTCATATTGTCAAAATTAGGAAAACCTAACGGACAAGAATTAAACCCGACGGAAAGTATTATGTGTAGAATAAACAAAACTTCCTGTACACTCAGGAATTATTTGTTTGGTTATTTTCTATGAGTGATTTACAGCCATATTTTGATTTTTTATCAATATGAAAACAATAGTCTTTTTGACCATTTTAAATACTGTATTAAAATTCACTTATTTATGCTACGTAATTAGTTTCGCTGATTTTGCTCATTAAAAAACGTGAAATTTGAGAACACAACGAAATCAATGGAATAGTATTTTAACTAAGGTTTAATGGAAATTATGTCCAAAATAGTGAATTGAACTTGACTTGCATTTTAATTCCCAACCAAAGTCGCTTGTGCTGTCGTCAGACCATGCCGGCGCGCATGGGCCACGTGGCGGTTGCACTGATGGGTACCCCACAGCCTTGGCACTTGACGTTTCTGAAAAATACCCAACTTATTTTAAACATGACGATTATTTGAAACTCAGTGGGCATTTGGAGAATATGTCCATCACCTTGATGAAAAAAAGGTCACTGCAAGTCTATATTTGTAAGAGCAATACATTCTGTCATCTTTGAGACATAGATTAACCAGCACAGACGGGTACTTCTTTGCTGAGTTATACGGTCCAGAGCAGCTGATCTGAATGTGTGTGTGTCGTGCGAGGATTTTTTAAACAACTTTATTTCTTTTCTTTGTTTCTGTTCCTTTTCTTTCCTTTTTAACTTTTATTTTTGTTTTGTATGTGGGTGTGTGTGTATTTTCGTGTTTTGCTTGCTTTATTTTGTCTTATTTTGTTTTTTATGTTTTGGCTTTTGTTTTTGTTTGTGTTTTGGTTTTTGTATTCTTAAATTTGTATAAAAATGAATGTCATGTGTTGAGTGACATGTCTAAATGAATTGTGAGAATTTCATCTTGGTGAACTTAACAGAAATTCAATGCACCTATGTACGCACATTTGTATAAAGTTGCTAGAGTGGATAAGCTAAGTGTGACCAAGTGTATTTCATATACAGGGTCATTTGACAAGTACATGGATGTCTTTTGACGTCTAAAGTGTGCTCCTTGCAGCCCATGTACATCATTTAAGCATGTTCATTTCTATGCCAACCTATTTACTATAAAGTTAGGTCATGGACGCAAAAATAAAAATTAAAAAAGTCACAAGCCGACAAGGGCGATACTGACTACAATAACGTCACATAAGTTTTGCAAAACTATCAGAACAGAAATATGGTCGTCTCCGCTGTTACCTGAATTCTATAAGATTGCCGCAATACCAGTGTGTAGCGTTATTTTATATTTATTGCACGGTTACAAATGTACCAGCTGGGCGTCTACTTCACACTTCAGCTTGCAGAGTCTTCTCTTTATTCTTTTTATTTGATTCTTGTATCTGTCTTCTTGATGGAGTGGATGTTACTTTCCTGTGCTTGCTTCTGCACTGAAAAAAAATTGGAAAAACTGGTGTGGAGAGAGTAAAAGAGTGCTGTAGCGCATGCAACCAGTGCATTCCAAGCAAACAGGCTGTTTGTTTTGCAAAATAAAAGGCGTGTTTGTCAATTTGTCCAAGGGATCAATTTGTCGGCCTTAACACTAAGTCGCTTGCGACAGTATCATTCTATTGAGTCGTTGAGTCGTTGATTGACTTGACTGACTTCCTTAACCCACTTGGGTTGTTTTGCAAAGTAAAGAACAGAAGCTCCCGAAAATAAATGAAAAAGAATGAAAGACGGCAACAAATAAAGAAGCAAAAAGAAAGAAAATAACGCGGAAGTTCAGTTCGCATTTTTATCGTTTCCATACATTTTGTGAACAATGCCATAGATTAACTTGTTCTAGAGATAAACTGGAAAGTTGTAGTCCACAATAGGAATGCTGTATGTTGATCAGACCCTTGCCCACGGGAAGTACCCCCTACAACACATAATGGTCCATAAGCACACACACCCACAGTGACACATACACTTGTGGACACTGCAAAATTGATTTGTCCTGCATAGACCATGAAAATATGGGAGACTCGTTTGAAGTGAAGGAATGAATGCAATGGATTCCAACAGATTTCCTACCAAAGTGGCCTATGAAACAATCTGAGTCAAATCGTGGTACCTGAAGTGGCAATCACACACAAATGGGTCGAGCATAATTTTTGACAAGAGCGAGAGCTACAGTTGCCCCTCAGGCAATCTAGGTTCCTTGTTTCCCTCCCCCCCCCTTTCAAAACACTTAGAGCTGGAAAAAAAACATGGAAGCCAGTCTTCAGCAGGTGAGAGCTGAAGTAATTCTGCCCTGAAAGATCAATCGACAGTATGTTGGCACACATCAGATATTATTGCTTTAACACACACAGAAATGAATTCAAAGCATGCAAATATTTCCTACAATATTAGAACGAACTTGAAAAGAAGCTATTAGCGCCCCATGGCACACAGGAGAGAAACCTTTGAAAAGTGAGAAAAATGACATTGAAAATTGCAGATTTTAGTGATATATATATATATATATATATATATATATATATATATATATATATATATATATATATATATACATATATATATATATATATTTCACATGTGTGTGTCTGCGTGTACGTGTGAATGTTCGTGTTCGTGATCGTGTGCATCCTTATAATGACCTATATGTGAATGAAGGATGTACTGCTTGAAAAATGTATGACAGGCTATAATTTGAAATATATGTATATATATATATATATATATATATATATATATATATATATATATATATATAACAGATCAACGCAATAAAAATCAAAATCAAATAAAACCTCGCATGTGGATGAGAGGTTTACTACGTGAAAAAAGTATGGTATCTGAAAAAAACACCCTGTCCCAAAAAAGGTATCATCTGCAAGTTTCACTAGTATACTTATTGACGATACATGTAGAAAGATTACACAGACGACAATTTTCATCCCTTTTGTAAAAATAGAACGAAACTAGAACAGAAAGATTTGCTTCACAACAAATCTGTGATAATTTCGCACACCTTGACAGCAATAATGAATCCGCCTTTATATGGCACAAACATATAAATTTATTTTTGAGTGAAAATAATGAGCATTGAAATCTTGTGTATTGGCCTAATTAGCATAACACTGGTCACTGGATATACGTATGGCATAAACATATTAATTGGAATTGGAATGGCATCGCTATGTATAATAGTTTGAAGATATCCATCGTTATTAAACACTTCAATCTTGTATATTTTGCATAAATTAGCATAGAACCTGCTTTGCTACAATTCGCAGGTATAGCACAAAGATATTAATTTAAGTTGGAATGGCACGTCTATCTCTAATAGTTTTGAAAATATTGATCATTATTCAGGATTTAAATTTCGTGTACTGGCCGAAATTACCATAGATCAAAACCTTGCAGTTTTCCGTCCCTGTTCATTGGATCCACATTTAGCACAAATATATATATTATTGGAATGGTACCTGTATTTTTAACAGTTTTGAAGATAGTCATCATTATTCAACACTGCAAGTTTTTATTGGCAAACATGTGCATAAATTGAAATCCGACAGTTTTTGTCAGTGTTTCTAGAATAAGCTCAGCGGCACAAACATAAGAATTAAACTAGATTTGCATCTCTATCTTTGATAGTTTTGGAACATATTTATGACTCAACACTTCAATTTTGTGTGTATTCCATAAATTAACACAAATTGATAGAATACAATTTTCAGTCACTGTTCATTGGATGCATATCCCTAACAACACACCAATCACCGTTTGTATTTGGAATGGTGTGGCAGCCAGAAGGAATTAAAAATGTTTTGTTAATCTTAATTTGCATAACTTTCAATTTCTTGACTCGTCTGAATGATATGTAAAACCTCACTGTAGGCGCAACAGCCACGCAAAAGTGTCTGGTTAATGTGGTTACTCAAGTTAAGAAGACCCAAAATTGAGTGGAAACACACAAAGAACAAGAAAAATTCGATTTGCTTGTCAGCAAATCGTTCTGTGTGCCTAGAAAACTTTTAAAGATTGTCTATTCAGCATTTATTTAACTCCTGCACCAATATTTTTTTCATGTGGCTGTGTCAAAAACCTATGAATTGAAGTTAAAAAGGCACCTCAATCTATTTTAGTTTTGAAGCTATTCAACATTTAAATTTTGTGCATTTGCCTAATTTGCATACATCAAACTGCTACAACTTTGATTCATGGTTCATTAGATGCAACTATCCTACAAATTTATCAACTGAAATTTGAATGACACCTCAGTCTATAATAATTTTAAAGTTATTCAAAGATTTAAATTTTGTTTATTTGCCTTATTTGCATAAATTAAAATGCTACAACTTTGGTTCACGTGTCATAGGATGCAGTTATGTCACAAACATACAAGGTATACTGGAATGACACCTCTATCTGTAATAGTTTGAATGTTATTTAAGACTTCAGTCTTGTGTATTCACCTAATTTGCATTCATCAAAATGCTACAACTTTGGTTTATGATTCATTGGATGTGGCTATGTCACCAACCTAAACTGAACTGGATTGGCAGAAATCATCCACGTGGCACTCATCCACACACCTCTATTTATAATAGTTTTGGAGAAAATTTAACTTTTAAATGTTACAGGTGCTGCTAATTAGCATAGATTCAAATGTTACATTTTTTTGCTGTCCATTAGATTGACAGATGTCACAAACCTGTATTTACTTCTTTAAATTTTGTGTTTGTCTGTAATAGGTTGGAAGATACCTAGCTTTTAAAATTTTAATTGCTCCTAATATATATAATTTTTAACTTAACATTTAAACAAGATGCTGAAACCATTTATACTATGAAGTAAAAATTACCACATCAAGACCAGATTCCCATGCTTTGTAAATATGGGACATAAAATGAATACAACAAGCGAAACGTGTACACATGGATATACATGTATTTATAAGTACATATATCTGAGTTTTACAATTCACAGAAACATCAGAACATTTATGTAACAATCTCTACTGATATCAACTATTAGGTTCACCTGATCCACTGTCATACACAACATTCAACTTCACATAGCTCTTACAGAAATCAATGTGTTTAACTATTATTGAGTGTCACCAGCCTGAACGGGTGAGCAAACTTAAGTTGTAAGTGTGCACAGGCAAAATCCAACGTCACATAGCTTCTGACAAAAAAAAAAACAAACAAACAAACAAAAACAAAACAAAACAAAAAACAACAACAACAACAACAACAACAAAACCGGTATATGTGCATGTTTGACTATCGAGGATCACCAACCTACTAAAGGTCAGACAAACCTAAGTTGCAAGTTGAACATGGATGAAATATAATGAATCTTTGTTGGGAGTGGGCAGTGTGTGCAAAGGTTATGAAACAGTGTTATAAATATTTAACTGATGAGCAAATGTCACTGCTGGGTCCTGAAATACAACAGCTATGCCTATGGGAGCTCTGGATGCATGCCCCACTGCCCTGACCAAAATCCTGCCATATTACAGTTGGTCATTGCAGGCAGTTTGGATGTGTTTGAGTAATTTTCTGGTAGTTCATCTGAATCTCCGTTTACAAAAACATGCTAAACTTTGGTTCATATTTCATTAGATGCTGCTACATGTGTTTGAGTGATTTCTGGTGTTTGATCTGAATCTCCCTTTACAAAGACATGCTAAACTTTGGTTCATATTTCATTGGATGCTGCTACATGTGTTTGAGTGATTTCTGGTGTTTGATCTGAATCTCCCTTTACAAAGACATGTTAAACTTTGGTTCATATTTCCTTATATGCTGCTACATGTATGTCACTAACGTATCGTTGAAAGGCTTGAAGCACCTAGCTCCCAGTCAGCTGCAGCATACTTGTTTACACAACACAGACAAGCTCATTCTACCAACACATCCAGTCTCCCTAGGGATTAAAGGATAAGGCACAGCCGGGCATCACTGCGTCTGTTCTCATATGTATGGGGGCCAGAATCTCACAGTTCAATTATCTCTGGTTGCATAACAGTCGGGCTCTGGAAACAGTGACCAGCTTCTGGCCATATAGGGGGGGGGGGGGGCAGGATTGTGTCAGATGCATGTTTATTGAGAGGAAATTCAGGGAACTAAATTAAACTTCTCAACTTTGTTTGCATGCTACAGGATTTTGCCTTAGCAATACACCCACTTATAAAGCTTGAATGGCAACTCTATCCAGAAAACTTCTGAATATATGTAAGTTTGAAAATTTTCATAAATATGTCCCTAAGTTGCATAATTTTCAACATGATCACTGTTCCAAAGCATATATACAACTTCACTACAAGGTCTATCACCATGGCAAGTTTGGTACTTTTCGGAACAGTAGTGTCCGAGAAAAGCTGACCACAAAGCGCATATGGAAATAAATAAATAAACAAACAAGCAAAGAAACAAACAAATAGATAAATAAATGAATAAAGTATTTGAGGAAAAACAACGGTTCCAAACGATACGCACAACTTCACTACTAGGTCTATCCCCATGGCAAGTTTGGTTCTTTTCGGAACAATAGTGTCCGAGAAAAGCTGACCACAAAACTCGCACACATAAATAAATAAATAAATAAACAAATAAATAAATAAATAAATAAATTTATTGATTAATTAATCAATTAAGTATTTGAGGAAAAACAAGAAGTCTTTGCTCACACACACACACTTAATGAGGAAGAAAGAACATCCAGGATAACAATATATCACGCTCCAAGTGGACTAGAGACTGGCACAAGGTATATCGATCACACCAAATTGCAAGAGGATCAGAAAAAAAACTTTGGAGAAAACTACACATAAGTTGACACCCGTGTCCTTGCATAAACCATGCCAACCGTACGGGAGGGCAGTCACCTCAGGTGGAGGCGCGTCTCTCTGGAGATCAAGGGTCGCCGGCTCAATCCTCGTGCAGGCTTCAGTTTCAGTGTACTGGTCTTTTCCAGCAGGGGTGAACCACAGAATCAAGCCTGTTTTGTATGCTGCCATGCGAGCTACGTGGCAGCGCATGAAAACAGTGGTTTCTGCCATGTGTGGGTGTTTGTGTAAAGTACAGACGACTGGGCCTCACAGCCGAAAGTCGCACTCTTATCAACTACAGTATATCATGCATGACAGCCAATAATTGGCGATAGAAGAAAGAAGAAATGACCATTCAGGGAATTTCAACAATTTCCCAAACAGACAGCACAAAAGCAACCTATGTACTTTTGCACCTTGACTCATGAAACGTTTGGAGTGTCCATATGTATAATGAGACCCTTGCAAAGCAAAGTGTCTAATTATATAAATTGATGTAGTGGCCCCTCGTTGGAGAGACCAACAGTGCCATACAAAAGTGGTCACATAAAGCAGGTGGTCTCCCAAAGGAGGTTCCACTCTTGCACCACTTCTCCAATAACTGGTCACTAATTCCCATCCATAATTTAGATTCAAACATGATGGATGTACACTTTGTAGAGTCATTTCCATCTTGCAAACGTATATTTACTCATTGATTGGTATTATAATTTATTTGTGTAAAGTGGTTTTGACAAATCGTTTTACCAATTTTGTGCAAATAGGTGGGTTTTATCTATCGGAAATAATGAATTTCAGGATGGATAAGTAGTCTTTTAGGATCATTTTGGACGGCCACTGGCCAGATTTTGCTGATGGTCTCCCAAAAAGGGGTATTGTATAACCAGCAGACCTGCTTTTACAGTGAAAATGGTCACAAAAGGCAGCTGGTCTCCCAAAAGGAGTCTTTCAAAAGAGGAACTACTGTATAATGACAGCCAATTCCTAGATCACTGACATCAAGCTTGTGGAACTTTTCATGAAAAGATTTCCCACATGCATTCATATTTTTGAGTATCAATCACACTGACTAATAAATACTTTGCTATCTGTTACTATATTGCATCACCTTACTTGACATAATGTGCAGACTTAAAGTCGATATTTCTACATGTAAAGAATAAGTTTGTCACATCTGAATTATGCAATGTCCAGTGTTTTTCTCTGTACGGATAGTAAGACGTTTGGAGTGGGAAAACATGTTAGAAGATTTATTTACTCTTATAATGTTGGAAGGATTTGCCCAAGATTGTAAGGAAGCAAAGAAATAGAAGGGTCATTATTTGGCAATGTTTTTGTGTGATGGTCTTCCCAGGTAAACGAATCTTGGGCCAAATTAACCATGCCGCCACTTTCCCGACATCCACTGATTAAGCAAGCGAGTAAGCTGAGCTAAAAGTCCCCCCAGTGAATACAAGAGACGCGACAAAATTACTAAATTTTACTCTCACACACAAATCGTCGAAAACTTCCTTTTGGCCTAAACTGATAATCCTTCGCAATAAGCTACCTTGTGCATCTTGATGCTAATGTCAATCCATTAACATCTCTTCATAACCGTATAGCAAATCATGCATTCTAATATCACAATAAGTGGTGCCCCCTAGCTATAAACTTGGATAAGTCGAAATCAAGGAATATTCCTTCCAAGTTTGAAAAAAATGCAAAGGTGGTGGAGACACATGTGAAGTACATCCCCAGCAAATCTGAAGAGGATGTGGCCCAAGTTTTTTGAGACGTCGAAAATATGTTATTGACGCAGGACGGCAGACGAGTGAGCCCCCTCTCAGCTTATTTGACTGACAAGTCAGCTGAGGTAGAAAAAAATTGCTGTGGAAATCAGAGACAGTGACAACACAGCCAGAGGCGAGAAGGATAGAAATGATTCAATTCCATATAATGCTTAGGGAAGCTTAAAATCATGTCCTGGTGCGAACTCAGACATTTTTGTTTTTCCAAGATTTCTTTTCTTTTCCTTTTTTTTTTTTTTTTTTTTTGCTTCTTTCTAGGTTTGAGGCAAAGCCACATCCAATGAACCATGCTCCAAAGTTGTAGGATTCGAATTTATTTTTATTTAATACAAAGAGAAACGTAACAAACCTAAATCTGTAAGCCCATGTACCGTTTGACCACTATTAAGTCCGATATACTAAGAGCAGAGTTCTTTTTTCCGTACTATTCACTGAAAAACTGCATTGTTATAAATGCAAATTAGGTGAATATGCAAATTGTAATCTTCAATAGCTTCAGAACTATGAAAGATACAGGTGCCATTCCAACTTCAATTTATACGTTTGTGGCACAGCTACATTCAATGAACCATGCTTAGGATTTTAATTTATTAAATTAGGTGAATATACAGAATTTAAATCTTGAATAACTTTAGAAATATTATAGATAGTGGTGTGATTTCAACTTCAATTTATAAATTTGTGACATAGTTGCATCTAATCAATCATGAACCAAAGTTGTACTTTTTTATGTAAATAAGGTAAATACACAAAATTTGAGTCTTGAATAACTTCAAAACTATTCTGGATTGAAGTGCCATTCAAACTTGAATTCAAAGGTTTTTGGCAGAGCCCGCATCCAATGAGCCATGAACCAAAGTTTTGAAATTTTAATTTATGCAAGGTAGGTGATTATACAAAAATTTAATCTTGAATATATTCAAAACCATTTTGGATAGAGATGCCATTTTAACTTCAATTTATAGGTTTCTGACAGTAATAGTAGTAGCAGGTAACAACTTGCCATCTTCAGCCTGCAGTATGCATGCTGCATTAAGGTGGAAGATATGAAGCAGGCACCTTTGAATAACCTCTAATCACTTTTTCATATTTTTTGGATAATCTGATACTCAAACTACATGCTCCCCAAAACGCAGATGTGTGAACATAAAATTTATATGAGATAATTGATCTCAAAACATTTGTTTACAATGAAAAGTTTAAACAGCAACGGGCACATGGGTTTTTTTGCATGGGCATGATAATGAACCATGTCATTGTTTGCACAGTCATTAGTCCATGACTCCTGGAAACCAATTCAGCTATTCACAAGGGTCACTCAGAGGAAACCATTAGCCGTGGAGAGAAGAATGGGCCAGTTCAGACTAATCACTACAATTGTGCTGATTACTTTGAAATTCTCTATCGATGTAAAAACAAACTAGCACAATCCAGTTACTGGTCCCCAAATATGGAAGGCCACATTTGAACCCACACCCAAACAAGCCAAGTGTGGTGTTCCCAAGTTAAAAAAAAGTCGAGATTTAAGCCACAAAATATACCTTTGTTTAATGACAACATCACAGAGGTAATGCTACAAGTTTATTTCACCTAATAATTAAAACACAGGGCAGAAGAAATGAGTTTGTGTCATATTACAGCCATAAATGCATAAGAATTGGCAACTTTTTCTTTCAATGCAATTTTCTCGAAGCTGTTTTTTGCTCAACCTCTGCAATTTGTATCTTGCTACACAAACGTACAAATTGCCCTATCAAATTAAAATCAACAGACATTAAAAGAAAAATATCATACCCAGGAACGGTTATCATGATTTTTTTTCTGACAACCCCTTCTGTGACTTTTGGAGCAATTTATAGAAGGAAAATGAACAACCTGTCAGGACTAAAATAATAGTTTTATAACTTTTTATTTTTGCTATTTCAGGACAAACCATTAAATTCGATCCTGGACATGAATATGCATTTTAAATTTCGTCCATTTTCAACTGGATAAAAACAATTTTGTGTGACTTCTGCGTAAAAAATATGAAAATCCTACCAAGTCAGAAAGAATGCTATAAAATCTAAAAAAAATCCAATCCTACAAAAAAACTCTATGGATACAAATCTATGGATATGTAGTAATCAGAAAATACATAAGTTTAATGTACTTGTGAAAAAATAAATGGGTAATTGCGATCCAAAGTTGCCAATCTCACTGTACACTAGCTTCACAGCTTCTACCTTAAATGAACCAAAATTGTTTAATTCTAATTTATGAAAAATTAGGTGAATACAAAAAATTAAGTCTTGAATAACGTAAACATTTTTTTACATACAGGTGCCATTCCAACTTCAGTTTGTAGCTTTGTGACATAACCGCATCAAGTGAACCAAAGTTGTAGGCTTTTAATTTATCCGAATTATGCAAGTACACAAAATTAAAACCCTGCTCTTCGAAACTTTTATAGATAGTGGTGCCGCTCTAACTTCAGTTTATAAGTTTGTAACATGGCCATATCCAATTAAACATTTTAATTTCTGCAAATTAGGCTTATACACAAGACTTTGGTTATGTTGAACAATGGCAAAGTGTATCCTTTCAAACTGTTATCATTTTGAAGGTTACAGGACACACTGGCTATGAAGCAAATTTTCTTTTTCTAGTTCGTCAATATATTTTCTTCACTTTCGTCTAATGTGTTGAAAATTGAATTAGTACAGGGGAATGAATAGATTTAGCTAATAAAAAACATATGAAAATGCGTGCTTGTTATGTTTTCAGGTAAAACCAGTCATTTTGTTTGTTCACGAATTAATTTTTTCTTTCTTTCTTGTTCACGACCAAATTTGTCCAGAGTTTCTGTCGGATGCGATGATTCTGAAAACCACTAAACTAGACCTGCATTCAATCTAAACCACAAGAGTGCCATGAGCTGGAACACGGTGGCTGCTCTAATGGAGTCTAGAAGGCCTATAAATGAGTGTCAGAATCTAAGCAAAGGAGCCTGTTATGCCCCCAAAGACACACATGCATTCCTGTAGCACTATCACATCCAACAAGTAGTGCTTGGTGAAAGTTGTAGACGATCACCAGCGGCAGCCCGCAGAATGTCAACAACCGCGATGTTCTGCAGGCTTGTTCCTCGTGAGCTGTGGTTGACACAAGCTGCAAGGCACTAGGCCTTTCCGGCGAGATCTCATAGGTCTTAAGGGTCATCTGCTTAATCTACAATGAAACTGTGTTTCTGCAAACTTGCTCCTTATGTGGGTTACTCAGCAGTAGAAGGAAGACAGACCTCTGTCCTTTGAGTCTGTCCATGCGGGAAAGGTACCAGTGAAGATCTCTCACTGTGCATGGGGCCCTCTCCTCAGAAGGAGGGGTAGCATCTATAGCATGCAGGGTAAAACCCTTAAAGGCTGTAGCCAGATCTTGAGCCACTTGGTTCTTTGCAAGGAAGCCTGACTTAGGCCTCAGGGTCACCTGGAAGTGGTCAGGTGACCAGAGTGTGGATCCCACTTTTCCTAGCCACGGAAGTGAGTGTTAATAGAAAACAAGTTTTCCATCTCCAGTACTTGAGGGGAACCCACTTAGGGTCCTCAAGGCACTCAAATAGCCACTTCTTCAACATGACTAAAACCATTTGCTGGTCCCATCTATGTAGGACCTGTCGTGTTGCTGGCCTGTAAAAGTAGAAGGACGCAATGAGTGCTGGCAGATAAGGATCACTCCAGATGCAAATGTCCAGGATGTTGGCAAGGGTTGAAGGGCTGATTGGAAACCCTCCACTGTTCTCAAGCTCTTGCCTAAGACTTCCCACTGATACAACAGGAGTTCTTGATGTCTGCAATGCATGTGAATTATCTTACTGGCCCAGCAGTTGGAAAATATGTTCCACTGAGCTGAGTATACAGAAGAAGATCGAAGCACTCCTCTGGCAATTCTCTCTGAGACTGATTCTGAGGAGCCTCTGTCAGGTATATGCTGTGAGATAACTGCCAAGTGTGGAGGTTGAGAACTTGGGTTTTCCTGTGGAACATACTCATCTGCAGCTGTACAAGAAGCTTTGGTCTGTGTGAACCGGGTAAATACCAGTTGTGCTGTGGCAAGGTCGAATGGAAACACCCTGAACTGGTATACTTGGCCCACAAATGTGAACTGCAGATATTTCTGTGAAGTCTCAAAGATTGGCACATGGAAGAAAGTGTTCTTGAGATCTAGGGACATCATCCACTTTATGAGCTATAGGGCTGCTGCCACAGACTGAAGGGTCTCCATCTAAAAGGATGGGACTTCCAGGATGGTGTTCAGCATCGACAGCTCTATGACTGGGTGCCATCCTCTGTCCCTCTTGAGGACCAGGAAGACTCAGTTGTAAAAGCTGGAAGAACCTTGATTCTCTACTGGCTCTGTGGTGTACTTGCTCCGAAACATCTGAACCACTTCCTGGAAGGCCAATGCTTTGGGTTCTGAGGTGGGTGGAGTTAACCACCGTGGTTCTTGGCTTAATGGAGGGCTGTCTTTGCCAAAAGGCAGTGTGTAGCTGTGTCTCAGGATGTTGAGGAGGAATGAATCATCTGTCATCTGTGACAGACACCCATTGTGCATGATATGCGGTGAGGCAAATGATGACTGGGCAATGCCCAGACAGTGTGGTGGAGACATAGCTTTCTGGGATATAAGAGTGCCTTTCCCAGAAGGCTTGCACTTCCCAAATGGTTGTCCACCTATCCCAGGTCATCACACCCCCTGGGAGCACGAGTTTAGGGTCAGGTGGATGAGGTCTGAGAAGTACCACCCTTTGGGGCTGATGCAACCAAGGAATACAATGACCAAGCAGAGTCGGGCAGTGCCATGGAGCATGCCTGATTGGCCAACAGCGGACCACTTCCACCATCTCTCCTCCAAACAGGGTTCCTGAGAAGAGCAGCCCAGTGTGGGCTCTATTTAATATTTAATATGAAAGATTGGGTCCGGCAGCTCCTGATCCTGGAGGTAGGCATCCATCCACAACAAAAGAAGGTTCACCTCCAGTGTGCATGCAGTCCACACCTGGTGATCAACAGCTCAAGGCAATGAGTCACGAGAAGTGTCACTTGGTATAACTAGTCTCGCACTGCCTCTGTGATCTGAACAGAGACCTTGAGGTCATCCAGAAGAGAACCCTACACAACCAATGACATATCAGAGTAGGACACCCTAAGGATGGATCCCCTGGCATCTTCCTCCAACTGTCTGGAAGCTTCTGCGGACACTGTGACAGTACACTGCTGCCAAGCATCAAACTCCTACCAGTCTAAGTCCACCAGCAGTGGACCCAATGGGAAGATCTACTGAGGTGCAGAGTACCAACTCCCCTGGATGTCCAGCTTAGGGAGGAGTTGCCCCTGCCTCTGGTAGCAAGACGTTGCCAGCTCCATGGAAACGGATGTGCCATGAGTCTTGGCTGTGAGCTGGGCATAAAACTCAGTTACAAAGAGCAAAACGGTATTGCTGTGCATTGCTGTGCATTGCTGTGTGTCCTCTAGAGACAAGCCATGGGAGCAGGGGCGGAAGCTTCCACAGAACCCACAGTCACAGGCTCTCTGTGCCTGTCGGAGTGTAGATGGTGTGTGCAGAGAACCCTCAATCTAGGGCAAGATCTGCTGAAGGATGAATCCAATGACAAAAGCTTGTCCTTTGAATGGTCCAGGTTCAAAGACTCCAGACTAGCGAGGGGGCTGTAATGGCCAAGGCCTTGTTGAGCAACGCATTGTCTGAGGGTGATGGAGTGGCTGCCTGCAAGCTGCTCTGCCCACAGAGTCTGCTCAAACAACAGCAGTAGTGGCCAATGTGGAAGAAGACAGAGCCTCTTCATGATGCAGCTGATCCTCACAGAGCACAAATTTTACCTGCCACTCCAGAGTGAGGCAGTGTACCCAGCTCAAATGCAGGAACAAGTGGAATTGCCAACTGCTTGCTCTGGGGCAAAGTCACATGAGGTGCAAAAGGCACTGCTGCTATTGCTGTTGTTGGGGCAACAGAAGGGTTTGCCTGGACTGCAGGTGCAGACACCACTGGGGCCAAAGACCCACTAATGGTAGAAGGCACCCCCACAGGTTTAGGTGTCTTCCTCCTATTTTCTCTTTGTCAACATTTATGATCCAAGCTCTCGGACCCCTGAGCTTGGGAATTATGCTTAGGCACCATACTTTGGCTGGCACTTCGGACTTATGATCCAAGTACTCGGACTGGCTGGGGTCCTGGCTTGCCATACTTGTCAGACTAACATTGTGAGCATTTGGACAGGCTGTGGATCTGGAATACCTGAGCAGGAACCTGCAGGTATCCACTTAGGACCCACTGGTTTACGTGACTGCTTGTCCAAGTGCTCCAACTCAGAGGACCGATATTTTGACAGCTGCAATCTATGCTTGGTTGACTTTGTTGGCACAGAGTCCAAAGAAGAAACAGTCTGCTGAGAGGGGGCAAACAATGCAAGGAACATCTCAGCCTGCATCTGCATGCTCTCTGACATAGATTCCAAAGCCACAGTGAGCTTTGGATCAGTGCCAAGAGCAGAAATGGTAGTGATTTGGGGATCCCCATATAGTGATCTCTGGATTCCAGACTTGCAACTATGATGTCTCTACACTTTCTCCCAAGGGGTTATCAGGTGTAGAAACATCCATCATTTGGGACTGTGGACGAACCAAAGTTAGTCTATGCTCTTTCCCATCAGCCACATCAGACTGCAAGTGAACCGAAGTAAGTCTACGCTTTTTTTCATGGGGTCTGTGGTTCAGACTCAATGGAGTCAGTCATCTCAGCTTGGCATATGGCAGCTGTGACCTGCCACCTGAGGATCGCAGGATCAGACTTTCTCCAAGCCTGCTCACAGAGCAGCCATTTGTCTTGCCCCCAATAATGACAGTTTTTGCAAGTTCACACGTGAGGTTAAACTTGACCCAACTGCAGGTGACAACCATAGCAGTGTGGATGGTTACCCGAAACTGCCATGTAGTGGTTCTATGAATCCAGCTTTTGTCTGCAATCCAACTGTTATGATGCCTACCGTCAGAATATTTTAGACTGTAGCAGAACTCAACAAAGAATGACAAAGATGAGATAACTTTAACAATGACAATATCTTAACAATCAACAGTCAAGACAAAGTAGGAAAATGAAATTATACACTTAGCTATGCTGATCATCCAATAATGAAAAGACTGCAGATAAATCCTAATCCCTGGTGACAGATTCCCCATAGGTACTGTCCCACACTTCAAAGTCCTATGGCAGGTGCCTAATAGTCTGGTCCAAATCCCACAGAGGTACGATTTGGTTCTAATGTGGTACACAAAGGCACGGTGCTGTTTCAAATCCCACAGAGTCACAGTCTTGTTCCAATGTGGTACACAAGGGCATGGTGCTGGTCCTAATCCCACAAAGGTACGGTTTGGTTCCAATGTGGTACGCTTAAACACCGAATATACCCATCCATTCAAAGGCACTGTCACAGGTATATGAGTATATTTCTGCAGCAATAGCTCACAGTCCCAGAGGCTTGATGATATAGCTTCTGTCAGATCTCAGAATTCTCCTCCCCCAGTCATGAAGGGAGGGGCTTTATATACCCATGCTGAGAACTCTCACCAGTATTCTGGAGTTTTCCAATAAGTCCCACATCTCAATTCTCTGATACTTTTCTAGACCACATCAGGGCTTTCCTTTTGTTAACAATGAAATGAGTCATACCCATATGAATGTAAGTCAACATTGTAGATTATTCTATGTTTTCTAGTAACACGTCAGTCATCCCAACACAGTAGGCCAACTCAGTGGCTCTGTAAAACATTCAGTGAACTCAATGACCTTTTAAATGAAAGTGAACAATTACATTCACATCTGTAACACCAACAAGGACGAGGATGCCAACAAAATGGTTACTGGATCAACATGCATAGCCCGTCTCTGAAAGGAGGCAGTAGCTTTGTGTGCACTGTTTTCTTTCTCTCTAGGATCAGTTTGCTGAGATGCCATCTTGAAAATCTAAGGCTTGAGCCAAACGACCAGCTTTGCACCTACTATTTCAGTGATATCTGAACACAGAAATCAGCTTTCTAGGTCTTCAAGTATCCCCAGACCACTGAAAAAAGTTTTTGTGCAGATTAGGGCATGTGTAAAGCACTATAGTATTGAGTGTGAACTAAAGTTCACAGAGCTTGTGGTTGTGAATGTGAAAAGTTTTCTTTTTGATATCATAGGTAAGTGTCTATTTTACTTTATCCACTTCTTTTTTACATGTTTTTCATAACTTCTGTAAGTTTTAGTGTCTCTGTAAGTGAGAGAGGCACAAAGCACATGGTCACCCAACTTTTCCCTTGTCTGCAGTCTCATTGAGTGAAAGAGTGGCAAATGGTTAAGATAGTTGGAACTTAGTGACCAGGTAAGGATATTTCACTGTTATTCAATATATATGTATCACTTTAGGTATTTTCATTCAAGTCTACCAATTGTACAGAATTCTGTGGAGTAGAGCTCTTTGTTTAAAATGTTAAGCCATGTGGTCCAAGTAGAGAAGTGTGAAAAGTATTGTTAATTGAATATGTAACCATTATGGCCACTTTTCCAAATTGAAAGGCAAAACTGGCCTCAAATATTGTACTTTTGAAGATTATTTTAAATTTATCATGTATATGAAACATCATGTTTAATTCTGTTGTTTCATTGTAAAACGTAAGAAAATAGGTATCCTGAGAGGAAAACAAGTATCCTGAGAGAATTATCCAGTTTTTATCAAGCAAAGTTATTGAAATCATATACATTTGTATTAAACACTTTTGTGAAATTCATCAAAGTAAAATAATGTAGTTCTGAAGTAGGAAACAAAGAAAAGGTTTACTTGTTCAGAGAAATGTGAGTTATATTACTTGAGCAGCCCATGCTATCCTGTAAGCTGAGAGTCCCTGCCCCCCTCCCCCCTGAAAAATGCCTGGACAAGTGTTACTTCTCAGCTCAGAGACACAGGGCACTCCTTAGTTGGTTAGATGGTGCTGCCTCCAAGTGGCAGAGTTTTGAACTACTTTTGTAAATATCCCCTTTACTGCTGTAACTTTGCAGACACTGGGTGTCCCCCAGATGCCCAAAGCAAGTCTAAACAAAGGAATCACCAGCCCCACTTGTGATTGTGAATGTGAAAATTTAAAACAAACTTTTCTTTTTGATATTACAGTACCAGAGCAACTTCCTACACACTTTGAACACCAATAAAGGCTGTTATATCTGTACATCTCCTGATATCTGTTGTTGCATATCACTGTAGAACTAAAACCCCACCCTAATAACCAGGTCTGTTAATTTACCTGCATACCAAAGTGGTCACTGACTTACATTTACAAGACTGAAGGACAAGGCTGCAAGGAATAAATCACTGGAAAGGAGAAACCGGACAAATGTGAATCCTGCAAGTTATTTTTCCCTTGTCAGTGTGTAAATGTGGTTCATGTATTATCAAATTATACATATTACCACAGAAGGTATTATGCAGCACATAGCTGGCTGCCTTAAATCTGAACATTTCATTAAAGTTGAATCTCCCTATTAAGACCTCCCAGGGGACTGGAAAATGTGGTCTTAATAGGAGTGGTCTTAATGGGGGATTTTATTTAAGTTAGGATAAAGAAAAAAGGGTCCATGAATTGGTAGTCTTAATATAGAAATGGTTTCTTTATAGGTGGTCTTAATTCAAGATTCTACTGTACACACTTGTAATGGATTTTTTCCTGGTACTTGTCCAGAAAAAAATGTTATATTACCAATACATGTACATGTATACACAAGCATGGTGATTTTTCATTGGATATAACATTTATCTATTTATTTTTCTTTTCTAGGATAGAACAAAGGGACCAGCCCAGAAACTCAGCCTGTTTCAAGAGTACATAATGTGCTTGCTGACACATAGGCAAGGTCTTGACAGTGAGTATCTTTCAGGTATAATTTGGGATTTCAGCCACTCTTGTTAGCAGGGTGTTTTCATCATCACGGCCATGTTTTGTGTATTTTGAGTTGAAGATGCTGCTGAAGTTGCCCACAAAGGAACATGTTTGAAGTAATCTTCCAAAGTCATTTAAGTAATTTCCACAAGAAGGGCAATAATAGACATAATAGATGTACAGAACTTTTTATTCAGTGACCCCTGCAGTGTCACCCATGAAAATCAAGCTACCTTGACCTTTGACCTGGTCAATGAGATGCTTGCCCGGGCCATGTTTACTACACTTAAGAATAACAGGTACATGAATCCACTGACCACCAGCAGAGAACTTGCTGTTTATTGTCACATAATAGGACTGCTTTTGTTGTGTTATTGCTACTTATCCTTATTTTAAAACATGTTTAAGGGATCATGTGCAAAGAATTCCATTCCAAAACTTGATAACCTATCCGACAGGGGTAGGGGGTCTCAACACAAAAATAAAAATTTCACCACTCTATTGGAAACACATTTTATCACGTATTTTCAAACATAGCGGTAAAGAGACATTTAGTGGGACCCAGCATAAACCATCGATTAACTGCACTTCTAGGACTTCAGATGATACATTTTATCTTGCAAACAATTGTGCTGTGAGAGGAAATATCTTACAACCTCAAACAACGCAAAGAAAATTTCAAGATGTAAATTAAACAGTGATTTTATTGGATGTTTTGAAAAAGGAACTTGGTATAAACAATATTTCAGACATAAGAGGTAATGAAGTATATAAATTACACAAACAATCCATTGATAATTTGATAGATACGCATAAAGATGAAATGAAAAGGAATTTTGATATCAAAATTTCTGAAGAGGACTCCTCTATTCCACTTTTTTTTCTGGATACCCAAATTCCATAAAAACCCTTTTAAATCTAGATTCATAGCTGGTGCTTTAAAATGTACTACAAAGCAAATATCAAAAGAAGTAACATTGTGTTCGACTGCAATTAGGAATCATTTCCATAAATACTGTAATGCAATTTCTAGAAACTGTGAAATAAATTGTTTTTGGAGTATTGACAATTCTTCCGAGTTTGTATCTAAAGTCAAAGATGTAAAGGCAAAAAAATTCAGATGTTTTGATTTTTCTACACTGTACACAAATCTACCGATAGATGAAGTCAAAAGTTCACTTGCAGAATTAATAAGCAAAATGTTTAAACATAATGGTAAACCATATATAAATATTAATTCATATACAAAGAGAGCACATTAGTCACACAATAAATATTCAAAAAGTAACGTTAAATCTTACACTGTTGAAACTTTGATAGATGCTATAAAATTTCTTTTGGACAATACTTTTGTTCAATGCGGACCATTGGTTTTTCAACAAATAAAAGGCATTCCAATGAGTAGCAACTGCTCCCCTTTACTGGCAAGTTTATATTTAACCTGGCTTGAATTTAAGTATATGAATAAATTGACTTTCAAATGGCTACAAAATTATCAAACAACGCAAGATTTATTGATGACATTGCTTGCGTAAATGTACAAAATTTTAGTGAAATTGCTAAAGAAATTTACCCAAAAGATATCCATTTGGAGGGTAACAATTCAGATGGTTTCAGAGATGTGTTTTTGGACTTGGATATTCAGGTCACTAATGACAGGTTTTGCATTAGGGTCTATCACAAAATAGATGAGTTTAACTTTGAAGTGGTTAATTATCCTTTCCCAGACAGTAACATTTCGGAAACTATTGGATATAATACGTTTTTGTCACAGATTTTGAGATTTGGTCGTATTTGTTCTAAATTTCAGGACTTTGCATCTAGAAACAAATTTATTTACAATAAACTTGAGTCAAGAGGATTCAAAGATGTACTTTTGATCAAATATGTCTACAAATTTTGCTGTAAATATCCCGAGATGGTTAGAAAGTTTAGCTTCAATAATTTTACAGATTTTAGACTTGCCTGTTTTGCTAATTGATTTTATCTTTTCGCATCATTCTGTTTTATTGTTCACCTTTCAGACATTTTATGCTAGCTTGTTTTCTGTTAGGTCAAACCCCCAGGGGCTATAGGTAGCAAGCAGCTACTGATGACAGTTACAAGCTTGCCTAATTGTGCTTGATATCTGGTAAAGAAATATTATATTTTCATTGCATTCTCTTGACTTAAATACAAATGACTTTCATTCTTTTCTGACTTGCCCTATAATTTAGCTGTGAATATCCGAAGATTATTAGAAAGTTTTGCTACAATAATTCAGTTTTTAGACTTGTCTCTTTTGCTACTTAACTTTATCTTTTGGCATCATTATGTTTTAATGTTCACCTTTCAAACATTTTAGGCTGAAAGCTCTGGTCCAATGTATGGGACTCTCTTTCTCTCTCTCTCTCTCTCTCTCTCTCTCTCTCACTCTCTCTCTCTCTCTCTCTCTCTCTCTCTCTCTCTCTCTCTCTCTCTCTCTCTCTCTCTCTCTCTTGTATGGGACCCCCATATATTTATGCAAGGAGTACCCAGGAAAAAATAAAGATTAAACCTCAGGTAAAACCCTGCGAACGTTATTCATACAGGATAGTAATCATGGTAGACAACAAGAAAACAAAGTTGTTGCAGCCAACTTTATTAGGAACTTTTCACATGAATTCACCAAGCAGAATGCACAAAAATCCCTAGAACAATTATGAAAGGTTCATTTGTATGTGCGTGTGCACAGTGATATTAGCAAAGTACCTAATACCAAGTTTTTCAGTGTCTGGTGCTTCACAATGCTTACTTGATCTTCAGGACTGTCATGATCCCAAAGAACATTTTCTCCAGCACCAATTGTAATTATCTTCCGTCAATTTCTGTCCAATGGCGCAGTTTACTAAAGGATTAAAACACACAGCCAGCTTGACAGAGAGGATTGTATGAGCAGATAGAAGACCAAGAAACTATTAGGGCCTGATGAGTGGAGTGTCACAGCAGAGACTAGAAGAACTACATTTGTGGCTATGCATGCACAAACTTAGCTTGAAGCATTTGCATGCTTCTTGTTGCTGTCACAGAAGTAAGTCAATCACTAGCAGAACTGAAGTGGATCCTGGCTGATCACAAATGTTGAGTTCATATTCATGTTGACTCTCTTATTTTCCTTTATCATTCAGATATGGCCAAATGAAAATGGAGAAGGTTTTTTTTGTACGTCAGCTGACTTGTCAGTAGCTGAGCTTTTCTTATGGTCCTTTGTCCGTCATCAACAATCGACTTCTCCAAAACGGCCAGCCAGATTCACTTAAAACTTCGTGGCAAGGTACCTTGGGTGGGTCTCTATTAATTTTGTTCAGTGGGTCACGCTCCAGTGATTTTTTGATTTTTTTAATGATTTTTTTGGTTTGTTTTGGGGGAAAATCTTAAAAAATCTTCTCTGAAACTGCTCACCCAATTAGTTTCATATTACATAGAAACACTCCTAGGGTCTCCTAGTTCTGAATTTGTTTACCAAGTGGTGCTGTGATTTTTTTCTAGTTTTTTGTGATTTTTTGTGTGTGTTAAAGCTATTTTTGACTTCTCCACAAGCCAAATGGTCCTTGCTCAGACAGCAACCTTGCAAACCAGTGCATCCTAAGTGGAAACCCATGGGTGCCTGACCCGATATTCCGGAACCCTGGCCAGTCCAAACGCTCAAATCTTAAGTCTGGGCAATATGGAAAGCCAGCACCCTGGCCAGTCTAAGCGCTCGGACCATAAGCCCGGAGTGCCAGCTAAGGCACTGGTGCCAGGCCCGTATACTCCTTGAACTCCCGAATCCGAGAGCTCAGGTGGTAAACAGGGCATATGGGACCAAGGAGGAAGACACCTAGAAAGGGGGATCCTTCCAAGTGGTCCGCTAGGAACAGGACCTTCGGGCCCGCTCGGCAGACCAGGCACGCCCCAAGGCGCTAACTGACTCTGATCGGTCTTTGTCATCCTTTTTCCCCTCGGCCCCGAAGCGTGGTACTTCTCAGACCTCCTCGACCCGTCCCTCGACTTTTGCTCCCTCGGGGGTGTGACAACCTGGGAAGGGTGGACAGCGATCCGGGAGGAGCAAGCCTTCCGGTAGAGGGCAGAAGTTATGAAAGCATTTACATTCCTGACTCTCAGTTCCCGGAAGTTGGCTCAGGATTACGAACGGCCACATTGTTAGACTCCATGCAGCACCCGGTTGGCGACTGCCTCAACACATATCACGCGCAATGGGAGTCTATCACAGATGATTCATTCGTCATAAACATCCTGAGAGACTGAGACATGGCTACATGCTGCTTTTCGGTGACGACAGCCCTCCACTAAGCCGAGAACCACGGTGGTTTGCTCCACCAACCTCAGAACCCAAAGCATCGGCCTCCTGGAGGTGGTTCAGACACTTTGCAGCAAGAGAGCCATAGAGCCCATAGAGGACCAAGGTTCTCCTGGCTTCTACAACCTACTCTAGCTGGTCCCCAAGTGGGACGGAGAATGGCGCCCAGTCATAGACCTGTTAATGCTAAATACCTGTCTGGAAGTCCTGTCCTTTCAGATGGAGACACCCCAGTCAGTGGCAGCAGTCTTACAGCACCTGGAGTGGACGATGTCCCTGGATCTCATGGACGCATTCTTCCACGTGCCAATCGCAAACACTTTGCATAAGAATCCAGTTGACATTCGCAGGTCAAATATACCAGTTTAGGGCGCTTCCATTTGGTCTCGCCATGGCACCACTGGCATTTACCAAGTTTGCGCAGACAGTTGCCGCTTACCTTCACCACTCAGCCGTTCGCATTCATATGTATGTGGACGAGTGGCTAATCCGGGCGCTTTGGCCCCTAGATTCACAACATCACACACAGACCACCATCCTGGAACTTTGCCAACCCTTGGGCCTTATAGTAAACCAACTTAAGTCGAGCCTTAAGCCAGATTTTCGTCTTCCTCAGCATCCAGATAAATCTGGTAGCCTACATCTGTCACCCTTCGGAGGACAGGTGGACCAGACAGCAGTCTCTGCTCAGGCCCTTTCTGACTGGCAAGGTCTGCTTGGTGCAACAATGGCTCGCCATACTGGGTTTCGTGTCCTTGATGGACTCCCTGGTCCCGTAAGGCTGGTTCCACTCTCGTCCTTTGCAGCTTGCACTGTGGGGCAGATGGACGAGAGACCAGGGCGACCTCACCCAGGTGCCAATCCTGGACACTGAGGCGAAGGTTGAGCTGCTAATGTCAGATTTGTCCAATACAAGATGTTGATTCAGGTTAAAGCTCATGTTCATGCTGTTCATGCTCTGACAGGTGCAGAGAGCCTGCAACCATGGGCTCTGCAGAGGCTTCGGCCCCTGCCCCCATAGACACTGCACCTACACCTGCTTTCGTCCTTTGTAGCTAAGTTCCATGACCAGCCCACAGCCAGGACTCGCAGCACACAGGTTCCTGTCAGGCCGCCAACTTCTGGCTGCTTGAGGCAGGGGTGACTCCACCCTAAGCTGGATGTTCAGGGGAGGTGGTACTCTGCGCCGCAGCAGATCTTTCTGTCATGTTCACTGCCAGTGTAGACTGGGAGGAGTTCAATGCTCGGCAGCCAAAAACCATTTTGGCATCCGCAGAGGCCTTCAAGCGATTGGAGGAAGATGTCCAAGGCTCTGTCCTTGCAGTGTCCTACTCCAATGTGTCATTGGCCACTTTGGGGTCTCTCCCTGAAGGGATCCGTTCAGATCACGGAGGCCATGCAAGACTAGTTAGGCCAGGGGACACTCCTTGCAACTTTGTTGTCACGAGCTGTTGATCACCAGGTGTGGACCGCTTGCATGTTGGAGGCAAACCTTAGTTTGTTACAGAGGGATGCCTACCTCCAGGGTCAAAAGCTGCCTGACCTGATCTTTTAGAGAGCTTGCACGGGACTCCCTCTTCTCTGGAATTCTGTTTGGAGGAGAGAAGCTGGAAGTGGTCTGCTGGGCACAGAACCTTCTGGTCCACTCGGCAGACCAGGCACTCTCACAGGTGCTAACCGCCTCTGATTGGTCTTTGTCATCCTTGGTCGCCTAGGCCCTGAAGGGCAGCACTTCTCAGACCTCCTTGACCTGTGCCTTGACTCTTGTTGCCTGGGGGGGGCGTGATGACCTGGGAAGGGCGGAAAGCAATCCGGGAGAGGCAAACCTTCTGGTAGAGGGAAGAAGTCAGGAACACCTCGGCATTCCTGACTCTCAGTTTCCGGAAGACGTCTCAGGATTGCCTTCTGCCACATTGTTAGACTCTGCACAGCACCCGCTCGGCGACTGCCTCACCGCATATCCTGCGCAATGGGAGTCTATCACAGATGATTTGTTCATCATCAATATCCTGAGACACTGAGACATGGCTACACACTGCTTTTTGGCGAAGACAGCCCTCCGCCAAGCCAAGAACCACAGTGGATCGCTCCACCCACCGTGGAACCCAAAGCATCAGCCTTCCTGAGGTCGGTTGAGACGCTTTGGAGCAAGCAGGCCATAGAGCTGGTAGAGAACGAAGGTTCTCCTGGCTTTTACAACCTACTCTAGCTGGTCCCCAAGTGGGATGGAGGATAGTGCCCAGTCATAGACCTGTTGACACTGAACACCTATCTGGAATTCCTGTCCTTTTGGATGGAGACACCCCAGTAGGTGGCAGCAGCCTAACAGCCCCTGGAGTGAATGATGTTCCTGGGTCTCAAGGACACATTCTTCCACGTGCCAATTGCAGACACTTCACATAAGAATCCAGTTGGCATTCGAGGGTCAAATATGCCAGTTCAGGGCACTTCCATTTGGTCTCGCCATGGTACCACTGGCATTTACCAGGTGTGCGCAGATAGTTGCTGCTTACCTTCACCACTCAGCCATTTGCATTCATGTGTACCTGAACAAGTGCCTTACCCAGGCCCTTCAGTGCCTAGATTCGCAACGTCACACACAGACTGTCCTGGAAATTTTCCAACCCTTGGGCCTGATAGTGCACCAACCCAAGTCCAGTCTTCAGCCAGAGCAGATTCATGTCTTCCTCAGTGTCCAGTTCGATCTGGTAGCCTAAGCCTGTCGCCCTTTGGAGGACAGGTGGGACAGACTGCAGTCTCTGCTCAGGCCCTTTTTGACTGGCAAGGTCTGCACGATGCTACTAGGCTTCCTGCCCTTGATGGACTCCCAGGTCCCATTAGGCCAGTTCCACCCTCATCCCTTGCAGCTCTCGCTGCGGAGCAGATGGATGAGAGACCAAGGCTACCTCACCCAGATGCAGATCCTCATCAAGGATTTGCCGCACCTTCAGGGGTAGACCTTCTGAGAGAATATCATGAGAGGACAGATGCTGGCGCCTTTTCAGCCCCAGCTCACCATTTACGCTTGGTGCTCCTCCACTTCGGAGACCTGGTGGAGCACAAACATGTCCTCATTATCAATGTGCAACAACAGGACCGCGGTAGCCTACCTCAACAGGCAAGGCAGGACCCCAGGCGGGTTTCCCTCAAATTCTGGACGTAGAAGAGTTGTTTGCTATTAACACTCACTTCGGCAGCAAGGGGAAGCGAGATCCACACTCTAGCTCATGGCCACTCCCAGGTGACCCTGAGGCCTAACTTGGGCTTTCTTGCAAAGAAGCAAGTGGCTCGAGATCTGGCTACAGCCTTTAAGGATTTTACCCTCTGTGCGATGGACACTGCTCTTCCTCTCGTGGAGAGAGCCCGGTGTCCAGTGAGAGCTTCTGGCTAGTACCTTTCTTGCATGGACAGACTTGGAGGACAGAGGTCTAGCCTCCTACTAAAGGATTAAAAGACCACGGAGCTTGACAGAGAGGCCTGTATTGGCAGATAGAAGACCAAGGGCCCTAATGGGCAAGCTCCGTGGTGTTTTATTCCATTTATGATATAGGTTTTATCTGATGATGTCACTTTAAAACTTAAAAGCTTTGTCAAAATTTCCGCAAATTCATCTCATCACCATGCTTGGATGACTGCAATCGGCACAACAGTCACAGCGTGTGGGCCCTCTAACTGCAGCTAACAGAATAGATTCAGGAATCATAAGGAGTTTGTGAGCTGAACCATAGAAAAAAAAGCAACACTTGTAGGCCCACTCAACTATTTATTGAACATGACAAAAGAAAATAGCATCGTGCTAAAACAGCATGAAAAGTTGAAAATACAAATTAATAAATAAATAAATAAAACTGATGAACAGTTTTGTGACCCAGTAAACAATTGAGTCAAAAGTTCATGTATCACTGTGGCATAAGTAGGCCTAGGATATCACAGTTTTATTCATAGTATAACTTGGAATTCTTGGAAAAATGAATTTCAATATTAATATTGGCTGTTTGTACACTTATTCAAATGGAACTATTTATTGAACATGACAAAACAAAATAACATCGTGCTAAAACAGCAAGAAATGTTAAAAATACAATTTATAGATCATTACTTATGAACAGTTTTGTGGCCCAGTAAGCAATAGACCTGTTCATAGGACTCGGGTTTATTTGGTTAACTTCGGGAAATGCACCCAGCTTTGTTTACATTTTGCACATGGAAGCATAAGAAAGTTAAACACAGGATGTGCTTGGATTTAACCAAGAATCAAACCGTCAGCAATCTATAAATGCATGTTTCACCACCGATGTGACAATTCAGGTAAAAGATTTGTACTGTTTAACACAATCCATGTTGTAATCCCTAGCGTTTGCCGTGGCATTCGTTGTAAACATATGACGGCGTGGGCATGACTCAGCTACTTGCTGATTGGACAATCAGGCCAACAATGGAATGCTAAATTAATTACAATCCGGAAAAGTTCGGTACAACTCTGTATGAACAGGTCTGCCGAGTCAAAAGTGCATGTATCATCATGGCATAAGCAGGCCTAGGATATCACAGTTTTATTCATAATAAAACTTTAATTGTTGCGGAAATGAATTCCAATCAGTGGCCTGAGGTAAGAGAATATTTAGAGAACAGTCTGAAAACGTGGAATTATACGGGAATCGTCCAGCCCATATGCATCTCCTGTCGTCTTGGTACGGAAAAGGGATGGCAAATTAAGGCTGTATAGACTACAGGGCTTTGAATGCAAAGACATACCGTGACGCCTATCCTTTACCTCGTATTGAGGAAGCATTAGATGCTCTATCTGGAGCAAGGTATTTCTATTGTCTGGACCTTGCCCAAGGTTATTACCAACGCCTGTTGATCCTGACGACATTGAGAAGACTGCTTTTTGTGTCGGTACGGGGGGGGGGGGCTATATGAATACCTCCGAATGACCTTTGGGTTATCAGGTGCACCAGCCACGTTTATGCGGCTGATGGATAAGCTATTCGGAGACCAGAATTTCCAGACAATTTATCTCGACAATATCTGTGTCTTTGGAAATAGTTTCCAGAAAACCCTAGACAGACTTAAATTAGTATTGGAAAGGTTGTCAGTAAATTGTCTTAAGATTAAACCTGGAAAATGCCATTTTTTCAAGGAGAAGGTAACATACCTTGGCCATGTGGTTTCCCAAGCAGGGATAGAACCAGATGAAGGTAAAATCAAAGCTGTAGTTGACTGGCCAGTTCCTCAGACTGAGAAAGACCTAAGAAGTTTCTTAGGATTAGCTGGCTACTATAGGAGATTTGTTCCTGGATTTTCTAAGATTGCATCGCCACTCTTTGCTTTAACTGGAACAGGACCAACTAGCAAGAAAAGGGGCCGAAAGAATGTGTCTGAGCAGGTCCGGAAACATCCTTTGTCAGAAGCTTGGAATGACAAGTACACAGAGTTATAAGTTGAGCTTAAGAAAAGGTTAACTACTGCTCCTATTCTTGGGTTTCCAGATTTCAATCTGCCCTTTATACTTGAAATAGACTCAAGCATAGAAGGCTTAGGTGCTGTTTTATCACAAAAATAAGATAATGGCCTTGTTGTCTTGAGCTATGCCAGTCGTGGCTTAAGGCCAAATGAGAAAAACATGCAGAATTATTCTAGCATGAAGCTGGAACTGCTTGGGCTCAAATGGGCTATAACGGAAAAGTACAGAGACTACTATATTGGGTCGAAGTTCATTGTTTATACAGACAACAACCCTTTAACCTATGTGAAGTCTTCTCAAAAGCTTGGTGCCACAGAAATGCGGTGGGTATCATCTCTGGCTCCATTTGACTTCAGTTTCCAGTTCAGACCTGGCCGGGCAAAATCTAATGCAGATGCCCTCAGCAGAAGGCCTGATCATGGACAAGAGCCAGCAAGCATCAGATTTGAAGGAATATGTACCCAAATCCTTGCTGAGCATAGTCTGTTGGTTACCCCCTTCCTCAGTCATTGTTTGATCAGTACCGTGGAACCCCTGGTAAAGTCTGGTTGGAAGAAGTACAGACACGTTCATGTATTTCAACAGCAGAATGTGCTTCTGCTTTGCCTGCTATACCACGTCAGGAGTTGCAGAAATTGCAGAGTGCAGATTCAGACTTATCTTCTGTTATGAAATATGTTGCACAAGGGAAACCACCTTCCCTAAAGGAGTTAATGCAATGTTCCAAAGCAACATGTAGATTGCTTAACAGTTGGAATAGGTTGTCTCAAGATAGTTATGGTGTTCTCTATCGATCAGTACAGGAAGCTGGTCATAGCCTGAAGCAACTGTTAGTACCTACAGCTTTGAAGAGGCAAATTTTGGAGGCACTCCATGATAATGTTGGTCACAAGCTAAGACTTTACAGTTGGGAAGGTCTCGGTGTTATTGGCCAAATATGGCTAGAGATATTGAGAACTATTGCAAAGACTGCACACGGTGCATGGTGGCTAAGGCCGGAAAGTCGGTTAAGACCACAATGGGATTTTTGCTTGCTAGCAAACCTTTAGAGGAAGTCGCTATGGACTTTACAGTGTATGAACCTAGTAGCTTTGGGTTGGAAAATGTTATCGCAATCACTGACGTGTTTACCAAATTCACCCACGTAATTCCAACCAAAGATCAAAAAGCTTCTACAGTAGCTTAAGTGTTAGTGACAGAATGGTTTGTACATTATGGTGTGCCAAAACACATCCACTCTGATCAGGGGAGGAACTTTATGGGCTTTCTTGTCAAGGAACTCTGTAGTATTTACGGAATAACACAGAGTCGCACAACACCCTATCATCCTGAAGGGAACGGGCAGTGCGAGAGGTTTAACCGTACACCACATGATCACTTAAGAACATTACCACCAGAACAGCAGAAAAGGTGGCCAAAGTATCTCCCTGAGTTAGTATATTACTATAACTGCACCCCACATTCATCTACAGGTTACTCAGCATATTACCTGTTTTTTGGTTGAGAGCCGGCCCTTCCTATTGACCATGTTTTTGGTTTGAAGTGTGAAGATGCAGGCACAAATATGGATGAGTGGCTGAATGACCATTGCAAAACGCTGCAAGATGCATTTGTTCAGGCTAGAGACACTCTCAATAGGGAGCTGAAAGGCGCCAGGCTAGACATGTTTCTGATTCCAGTAATGTTGTTTTGCCATTGGGAGCAAGTGTCTTCTGTAAGAATCGTGGTGTAAAGGGGTGTAACAAAATTCAGGACATTTGGGATTCTGTTGCATACAAAGTAGTTAAACGTCCCGATCCCAAAGGAAATGTATATGTCCTTGAGCCTCCGGAAGGAGAGGGTCCCTTTCGTACGTTGCATCCTAGTGAGATTTTGGACTCACGGTCTTTAGTAAGTGAGTAACCAGAGACCAGGGAGCCTAAATGTCCAGAGAGTGATTTTGCTGAAGTGACAGCACCAATAACAACTGATTCAGAGCCAGCAGAGCAGGATATTGACCTGAGCAAGTGTGATCTGGTCCTTGATGTTACATCGATTGTACCAAATAACTCTGTAAGTCATGATCATGTTGAACCACCATCCACTGCTTTGCAAGAAGCAGGGGGAGGATTCTTCAGGCAATGCTGTTGCCTCTGTCTCTAGCTCAGCTGAACCATTAGTCCCTGCTTTGGATAAAGCAGGGGAGGGCCATTTGACTGATACTCCATGTGACACTCTTGTCACAGATGTTAGTGAAGGTCCATCACAACCTGAAGAGGTGGAAATCGATAGGGAAGCAACAGAAGGACCACAGAGGTCAGAAAGGGTAACTGCTGGTCAACATGCAAACCCCTTTCATTTACCAAAATCTGCATTGCAGGAAGAAAATGTAACTCAGGTCAAAGCTCCAATATCTGGTACATCTTCTGATGAGCTGACACTGCACCCATGTGTACACACATATATGCATGTATAAGTGAGCATCATAATCTTTTGTCATCTATTTTTTATGTATTCTAGTACATAAAGCACACGCATATTAATTTTATCATTTTTATTTATTTATTTATTATTTTTTTTGCATGATCATCATCATACTGTCTCATTATTTTGATCTGCCATGTGTTATCCCATAAAATAATAAGCTATCATTTGCATGCATCTAAAGTTGCTGACAGCGCAATGCTCATACATCATAAGGACTTAAAAGACAGTACCATGATGGTAGGTTTGAAACCGCCTTTCGCGCTGGGGACTGTCACGGCATCTTGAAGTTACATGCAATTGCATGTATTTAATTGGTTGATCTTTGTTGTTTTGTTATTTTGATGATTTGGATTATAAAATAAATAAAAAAATTGACTTGTTTATTTGATATGACATTTTTGTGAAGAAGAGTATTCTGAAAGAGGATATGCAGTTAAAAAGAATTTGCAAAATGAATCTTCCATGTTTTAATGCAAACAGTTAATGCATATGGTTCAATGTAAGGCACTTCCTGTTTTGATTATTTTTGTCATAGGCTACGATCTTATGTATGTAAAAGCCTTTTATGAAACCAAATAAACCACGTTTTATCTTATGTAGTAACTGTTTCCCTACCACATTAAGAAATATCTTGATCAGTGGTTTTTACATTGCCTAACAAGTCATGCTACTGATGCCACATTTTTTTTTACAAGAGTAACTGGCTGATTGACATGTTGATAGCAGTACATAAATGAAGGATCTTTTTCTAAGAAATTGGAATATGCCAACATGTAATTCAAACTGGATACATATTCTTTAATTTAAAAAAAAATTGCTGGTAGTGAACCAGTATGTGTTTATATTAACAGAAACACTTTTGTGTGTAAATTGTTAAGTTGCATGTGTCTATTTCATGATCTTTTAAAGGCATTCAGTTCAAGCCAGAAATAGCTGACTATGGTGTTCAATGTGAACTGGTAAAACTGCCCCTTTCAAGTGAGAACCAACCAGAGGAAGCAGCTGAAGAATGTGAAGATGATACCTACATGGACATGGATCATGATGACATGGACTTTTATGGTGACGAGGAAGAGGAGGAGGAATTTCAACCAGAAGGGTTTGTTAATCATGCAATGATACCCAAGTAATGGCAACAAATTGAATGTTTGATAGTTTTTCAAAATTTTTAACAAGGAAAAATTCTGGGGATGCTCAATGGGATTAGATTGTATGCTTTTTAATCCCTCTTTGTATTATGCTTCTTCGTAGTAGAGCACCCTTTTAATAATACAGACTCTGCAAGTCATGAGACATACTTTTTACTGGAAAAATATCTTCCAACTGATAGAAATGTTTGCAACTTCCTTTTAAAGTGATGTGGAAAAGGGGCAAAAATTTCACTTTTGTCCATTTTGAAAAAAAAAAGAACAGCCCACAAGTGAAGACAAAAAAAGTGTGGCTTCACAAAAAATAATTAGTCATTTTATAAATCCTGGTTTTTATGACTGAACATAAAATATCAAAGGGAATATTTTAAGTTGCTGTGGCTCTAGGAATCATTTCGGAAATTGAAGCATGGTATGTTCCCCCCAAAAAACCCCAAAATATCTAATTCAGACAGCCCTTAAATATTATATGTCATTACACATCTAGTATGTTGGACTGAGATACCTACACATTGAAAAAAAAATGTAGGTCACTAATGCTGACATCCAATTTTTAAAAACATCTACATTTACTATGGAACCTTGAATGCTCTCAAAACACATTTGTTTGGAAGCCCCTCACAAGAACTGCCTGATCCAGGGGATATTTGCAATAATATAACATACACGTATTACTATTAGAATAAAAAAAATCATGTACGTTTAATTGTAAATTAAGTATTTGCATGAGCATATGTACATGTAGTTTCAGTTTGTGAAGTTAGTCTTGTCCAAATGTTTTTTCAGACATTCTGCTGAATCCAAATCTACATGTATATTAAAGGAAAGGAAATTTATAGTCTTTGAGAGTTCCCTCATGGAACTGTTTAATGCTTGCCCTATGTGTGCTGGACCCTGCCTTGCCTCCGTCTACTTCATTTGGGGGACCGAAGTGGGAATACAACAGGACTATGGTAGCTTTGGCTTTTCCCAGACCTGGAGGAACCAGCCTGTTCTTCAGAGAACTGCTGCAGGCAACCTGCTTTTGTCTGCCTGCATTCTGCTTTCAGGTGACAAAAAATTCCACTTTCTGACTGAATAATTATTTATCTTACCTCTGTCAAAGAATTTAAAATTGTTGATTTCATCACATAAGGACCAAGCTAGTCCTGCCTGTGCAGTGCCACCCAATGGGGCCTAGACCTAAGGTCTTTTGAAATGTGCATTTTTAAAATTATGCAGGCCTGTATCATTCAAATTGTTACAAACACAAATAAATATTATTTTGTGCTATGTTGACGGCACATTTTACTTATCACATAAATGAAATCACCACCAGCAACAGCAGATTGCCTGTGTAGCATCTTGCCTTTCCGTATTTCCAAATCTCTTTCCAAATTTTACTTTGAACAAGGATTTACATGGAACAACCAGAGATTGTCTGTTTGTATTTAAAAAAAAAAGTTTTCTCTGACATCCAATAGGAAATAAAAGGTAGATGATAATCAGTTTCCTCATTTTTCTGTTGTGGACATCTGGATTTTGGCCCACATTTCTGTACTTTGCCCTTGAATACAATTGATTCCAGCCATGAAAGTTCTGAAGAAACACCTAAAGAACTAAATGTGTAAAACTTACCTACAATCTTCACACATGTAAGTACAACTACATAAATACAAAAAAAAAAAAAAAAAAAAAAAAAAAGTGAAAGTATCTCACATTGCCAAATCTGTTTAAAGGTAGCAATGATTTTAAACTAGAACTCCTTTTTAACAGATCACTTAGGTGGAAAGATATGATCAGATGCTTCCAGTGGGCTCCCTGAAGGGAACACCGTTGTGCAAGGGCCAAGGATGTATCCCATTGCATACAATTAAATTTATAACTAAAGACAATCTCAAAAATAAAGATTCTAAAAACATGAAACTTAACCCCACCCCCATTAATTCAGGTGTACATGTAAAGCTATCCCATGTATACAAATTTCAGTAACTAGCTGATACAGCATACATGTATGTTTATTTTATGTACATGTGATCCAACGGAGTGCACAAATATGGCCTATAGGAAATGTTAGAGTATTCAGTTGAATACAACACAGAATTGCAAATTGTGAATTGACTGATCTGGCCCTTTCTAGGATAGCACATGCACACAGATACCTGGCTGAAAGTCAGGGTCTTTTCCGAGCACACACACATACAAACCCCTACCTACCGTTATGCCTAAGAATATTGAAATTGAGTTATTGTTTTGCAGAATGAGAATAGCTTTAATTTCACTTTTGTAATTGTTGTATAAACATCATTTGAAACACACAAGCATATCCTCAGTGCCATAAAATGAATCTCAAACTTATCATCTAGCCAAACATGTGAACTTTATGTCACTTTACCCAGTGAACTCAGAGTGTTAATGAGAGTAAATGCCAGGCCCCTTTGAAATCACTGCTGACCTGTCATCATTACATGCTTTTATGGAAAAACTAGACTGCCTCCAATGCTAGGCATTGACAGAAGGGTCCGCCATTTGCTTAAGTGACCTAGATCATCTTAGCAATGCAACTAGACAGACATTGTACTGTTCTTGTTGACTTCTGATTCAGTTCCCTTAATTAGCAACAATCATGTTTGAAACAAGTACTTGGTGATACAATGAAAAATAGGTAGCTCTCCGAAACTGAAACTGTTTGGCCGACTGCTTTTAAATGACATGGCCAACCACAGCTCCTAATTTGTACACCCGACCCATATGAAGTCACAGTGGTGTTTACTTCAATGAGGTCTTTTTTGGGGGGGAGGGGGGGGGGGGAGTCTATGAAGAAAATCAAGAACTCTTGAATTATACTTTTAATTTTGGCCACTCAAGGTCCAAATTTAGGATTGGGTTGAGATTTTATGTGGAGGACATTGACCCAACTCTCACCGTCCCAGAAAAAGTTCAAAACATACAACCTTTTTGGCCTGGACTTTAATATTGCACTTACTGATGATCTTCAAGTTCTTGGTTTAACTACCAAGAGAATTGAGCCATTGTAGTGAATGTTACTGTACCCTTGATAAATCAAAAGTTATTTTGGACAGGATTAAATTTCTTTATTATATGGGCTAGAATTAAACTGCTAATGGGGGGCATTGATCTTATTCCTAGGGTTCCAGAGCCACTTTCCTTTGTACCCTCTAGATGCTCATGTTTACTTTGACCTGCTCCCTTTGGGTGTTTCTTCAACAGAGACATGGTACATCAGACCAATGCTTTAAGCTTAGTCCACTCAACTAATAAAACTGCAGACACAGCCAAGCTCAGAAGCCAGTGTTTCAGACAGAAGTGATTCCAACCAGATCTGCAAACTGTTATCAGCACCACAAGGACAGAAACCTATTGATTTGTAAACTTAAATATATAGGTGACAGATAAAAATACACTGGAGAGAAACAACAGGACATGGTGTTTGTAATGTAATAATTTTATTTCAGGACATGCAATAACAATTTCTGTGGCTTACAAAAATAGCTTTCTGGTGCTACACATATACAAATGCACTACCAGTTTACTCACTGTTTTTTGGCTGACAAATACAAGACCTGGCTGTAGAAATATCACTACTACAACTCTCCACTCAATATGCATCTGCATCTGTTTTGAGGAACTATCAAATCAACATGGTGGTAAGAAATTACATGTTTTATTTCACCATCAAGTACTGACCTATTAACTGCAGAACACCAGTTATTCCTATGAAGAAACCAGGTAGCCAATCATAATTATTATCCCAACTTATAAATGCTTTCCTACTTTTGAAATGAACAGTGTACAGTGCATGATATGTTTATGTGTGGTTCTGGCCACTTAAGGCCAATGTGAGGCTTACTGCAAACACAGGCATCACTTCAGTTAGTTGTCATAGGAACTAGAAGTAGAATTCATGCAATTATACTACATCATACTGATTACAACAACAGTCTACAGTACAGCTACTGAAATTAAATAACAGATACTCCAAGACGGCTGCACAAACACATTAATCAGTGATGTACGTTAAAGTGTTCTGTTTTGCAAACACCCAGCACCCTTTCAACTTTTGCCACAGCTATTGCTAAATACTTGTCTTGGTTTTACATAATTTAACTTTTAAAGTAATATAGAAAACATTTGGGTGCATCCATCTCTTTTTAAACATGGAAGAATCTAGTATTACATTAATTGTATATCTATGCCTATTATCAAAGGGTGAAAAATAATGCATTAAAGCTTTGTTGCCACCTTACATGACTACAGTATCCATGTCAATGCACAGGCATGTGTTCTACCACTGACCCAATAGTCTTATAAATGAATGAATTTGACTCCGCACAGTACACAACTTGGTCTGCAGCATCCTGGAGTACAAGAAAAGAAAGCGTCAGGAGGCAGTGGTCTGTCCACTCATTGTTGCCCACACTGCTGCTGTCTTAACTCTTTCTTTGCCAATCATGTCTTAAGGTGGAGGATATGAAGCCAGCACCTTTGGATAACCTCTAATCATTTTTTTTTCATATTTTTGGATAGTCTGATACTTAAACTACATGCTCCCAAAAACTCAGATGTGTGAACATAAAATTTATATGAGAAAACTGATCTCAAATCTTTTGTTTACATTGAAAAGTTTAAGCAGTGCCTGACACATGGGTTTGTTTGCATGGGCATGATAATGAACCATGTCATTGTTTGCACAGTCATTAGTCCAGGACCCCTGCAAACCAATTGAGCCATTGACAAAGGTCACTCAGAGGAAACCATTAGCTGTGGAGGGAAGAATGGGCCAGTTCAGATTAATCACTACCATTGTTCTGTTTACTTTGAAATTCTCTATTGATGTAATAGCACAATCCACTTACTGGTCCCCAAATATGGAAAGCCGCATGTGAAACCACACCCAAACAAGCCAAGTGTGGTGTTCCCAATAGTAAAAACGTCGAGATTTAAGCCACAAAATATACTTTTTTTTTTGAATGACAACATCACAGAGGTAAAGCTACAAGTTTATTTCACACAATTAAAGCACAAGACAGAAAAAATGAGTATGTGTCATACTACTGCCATAAATACGTAAGAATTGGCAACTTTTTCTTTCAATGCGATTTTCTCGGAAGCGTTTTTTGCTCAACCTCTGCAATTTGTATCTCGCCTCACAAACGTACAAATTACCCTATCACATAAAAATCAACAGACATCAAAAGAAAAATGTCATATCCAGGAACGGTTATCATGATTTTTTTTTTCTGACAACCCCTTCTGTGACTTTTGGACCAATTTATAGAAGTAAAATAAACAACCTGTCAGGACCAAATTAAAAATTTTATGACTTTTTATTTATACTATGTCAGGACTAACCATTGAATTTGATCCTGGACATGGATATTTGTTTTTCATTTCTTCTTCTTTCAACTGGAAAAAAAACTATTTTGTCTGACTTTTGCATGAAAAATGTGAAAATCCTACTACCAAGTCTATAAAATCTACAAAAATCCAATCCTGCAAAAAAACCCCACATGGATACATATTTATGGATATGTAGTAATCAGAAAATATATAGGTTTAATGTACTTGTGAAAAAATTAAATGGGTAATATCGATCCAAAGTTGCCAGTCTCACTGCGCACTAGCTTCACAGCTTCCACCTTAAGTCGATCTACTAAGTCAAACTAGTCTGAATTGTCATTAGGAACCCAGATCCATATTCCTTGTAAAGACCTTTCATTCAAGTACCAGTATGCCTATAGTTCCAAAGAAGAATATCTCCATGTCAACAGCTTTCAGCGCGCATTGCGCCCAATGCGGACTAAGAAAAGCTGTAGACTTGGTGCAAAATTTGGCACTGAAAGGGTTAATGTTTAATAATTGAAAATGTCTAAACTCCATTTTTTATGACTGCGTAAAGAGATGAAAATTATTACTTTTTCAAAATGGTAAACGAAATATGTATACATACTCATCTTGTTTACCACTGAAGATAGAATGGTGTTTATTTTGTATTAATATTGGCTGCACACACAGACTATCTTGTCCATGGAAGGGCACTGAAATAAACAACATGGACAGAATGATGTGCACTCATTAATCGACATGCAAGTCACAAAAAATAACTAAATAAAATGACAAAAACAAAAAAATAAAACAACACTTATTTACAGAATATCCAGTCAATGTGTTTTCCTAGTCATAAAAACCATTTTAGCAGACATTATCAATAAGGACAAAAAGCATTTGTTCAACAGGCTGGATTGATGAAAAAGTTGCATGTACATGTCTGTAATATATTCTGGTCATAAATTGTGGAGGTCAGACTTTCTCTGTTGTTTAAAGAGACATTGTCCAGAAGTCCTCACCATTCCTTGTCCAGTTCACTGCCTCCTGATGCTGGTATCTGACCCTTAGGGCTGCTGAATATCATGTCGGTTGCACTCACATTATCATTTATATGGTAATCAATTTAGTATTTAAATATTGATGCCTGTTCACCAATACACCTGAATCAGGGACGGCACAGCACAGAACACTTAGGCTAGAAACGCAGGCCAGCTGCAGTCAGATTTGCAATTATCTCACACGCACACACAAGGGACTGGCACAATGATAGACCTTTTGAGGATAACACAAGTGAAGATGAAAATTTCACTCAAAATGACACCTCTTATACAGAGCCACCAAGGATGTCTGGTAACAGCATGGCCAAATGTATTAGCTTCCCAGGCCCTACACCTCATTCAAGTACTAACACAACAAAGCAGACCTGCTTTTGGCATATACTTGGCTTATGATCTTGACAGAGAAGTTAATAAATTTGCATTAAAGTTGATGCCACCATTACACAACTAGTACCTGATAAGGCTCAGAGTTTTATGTAAATTGTAAGATTTTTTTATTCAATTCCACAATGTTAATAATCTTAGATTCTATCAAAACATCTTTGCTTGCAGATGTTTCCTATTGTGACCTTGCTTGGGAAAAGTGGGTAATTGAAGACATTAACATGATGATTTAAAATAAGAGGGCTGTGTGAACAGCCCATGCTCAACTGACCTAGACATTCATCACACTTGAGACTGTGAACATGGGATAGAATCAAGGTCCCCCATGTACTGAGTAAGTCTGACCTTTATGGAAGAACACTAACATGTGCAACATCAAGGTCCAAGTTCAAGTAGTTCTGAAATTATAGTGATGAGTAAAATTCATGTATATTGCACTGTGACCTCAGAAATAAGGTCAAGGTCACCCATGTACTGTCTAAGCATGACCTTCATAGAGAAACATTAACATGTGCAACATCAGGGTCTTAACTCAAAATAGTTCTTAAGTTATCTGGTGAACGGTAAATTTCAGGTCAGTTGTCCTGTGACCTTGGAAATGAGGTCAAAGTCACTCATGTACTGTCTCAGTGTGGCTCTCAAAGAGAATCATAACCATGTAAAAAATCAAAGTCCAGACTGAAATAGTTCTCAAGTTATCATCTGTACAGTTAAATACACCTAAGTGACCTGTGACCTTTGACCTTGAGAATGAGGTCAAGGTTATCCATGTACTGTAGCTCCCGCTGTCATGCCCTCAAGTGTTCCTACGCAATTTAGAATCAATTGGCCAATTAGTTTTAGAGAAGATTTTTTAAGATTTGGCCGAACTAGAACAGTCATCACTGACAAGACTGGATACCCCATGCTTGACCACTGTGACCTTGACCTACATAGCTCAAGGTCACAGTTGCCTCATGACACACCATGTAGTGAAGGAGAATAAGCATACGAAGTTTTAAGATGTGATTATTAATCAAGGCGTTATGGTCTAGACAAAGGTTTGGCTACAGATACCAGCTGTGACCTTGACCTATAAACCTCAAGGTCAATGTTTCACGACACAACCTCAAGTGATAAACAACAGTAATGTACAGTTGGAGGAACACCTATGAAATGATAAAGGAGTTATGGCCAGGACAAGGCTTTTCCACAGATGGATGGATGGATAGACACAGTGACTGACATACCCTTCATATCAGTTGGACAAAGATTTAGGGTCCACACAAGAATGTGTCTACTGACAAATGGCCACTGTGATCTTGACCTACATAGTTCAAGGTCATGGTTGTCTCATGGCACACCATGTGGTGCAAGAGAATTAAGCATACAAAGTTTTAAGAAAATGTGATCATTAATGAAGGAGCTATGGTCCGGACAAGGGTTTGGATACAGATGCTAGCTGTGACCTCAACCTATATACTTCAAGGTCAGTGTTGTTTCATGACACAACCTCAAGTGATGAAAAACAGTAATGTACAGTAGGAGGAAAACCTATGAAATGATAAAGGAGTTATGGCCAGGACAAGGCTTTTCCACAGACGGATGGACAGATGGACATGGTGAAACCAGTATACCCACCCTTGTGACGGGTACAAAAATGAACAAAAAAATTCATCTCGAATCCAAAAATCACTGGAGTGTGACCATTTGAATAAATTTGGTAGAGACCTCCCCCTTCCCATCCCCACCAAGTTTGAAATGAATCTGCTCAGTGGTTTTGGAGAAGTAGAAAATGTGACTTACCACTGTTATCCCCTTTCACTTGTACAGCAAACAATAGGACTGTATGCATGAACCGATAAGTACCAAATTGGAAAATTCATTAAAAATCGGGGATTTACAGCAACATCACGTGCGAACAACATTGTTTGACCCTTCTACAAAGAACATTTCCACCAAATTTCAGCATAATCTGAGTGACGGTTTTGGAGACGTTCAAGATAGTGAAAACATACTTTTTACTTGAAAAATATTTGAAAAATCACAGCGCCACCTGTTAATTAAATTAAGGTTTCAGGGTCCCCAGTAGTCCGATGAAGCAATTGGCCAAGCAGTTTCAGTGGAGATTTTTTTAAAGATTTAGCCAGAAAATGAACATAAAAAAATCATTAAAAAATTCAAAAATCACTCGACCGTAACCATTTGAATCAACTTTGTACACACCCACCCAAGGTATACTCCCACCATGTTTGATGTGAATCTGGACAGTGGTTTCGGAGAAAAAGTTGAAAATGTGAATTGTTGATGACGGACGGACAGATGATGATGGTGGGAGGACCATCAGATAAGCTCAGCTGACTGACAAGTCAGCTGAGCTAAAAAGAAAAGTCCTAAGTTTACCTAACACTGGGCTTCATTGTGTATGCTTTGACAGTGGCCTGACACAGCATTTCTCAAAACAACACAAAACCACCAATCCTCATACCCTGGCAAGCCTACAATACACATAGCACTGCCAGTTACCACAAGTTCATTCTGCTGATGCTTGACGACCACAAGAAAGACAAACGTCTGTGGACACATTTTGACCAGGAATGAGCCTAGTTTGTGTACAAGGCAGGACATGGTGAACAGTTGACACATACAATGTATAACCACAACTAAAAGAACTGCACTCCCAATACAGCACATCATAACCAGGAGTCACAACTTTTGTCAATAGTTTTAATTTATTTATTGCTTAGTATGTTGGCAGGTGCTTTCATACTAACTGTAACCTGATTCATATCTATGGCTAATAAACTTTAAGTCTGTACACTACACTTCACTTCACTTCACAAAGTTTTTACACAGTGGGGTAACAAGCATGGATGGCCATCACTTGCTGACTGCCATGGTTTAATGGTTATCAACTGTTGTATTGATACAACAATATTTCCTCTGTCAATCAAACAGGTCAACAACAGAAGCACACCAAGTACCTGGCTGGCACAACTCCTATGAGATATGAAGAGTTCTCCTGTTGTTTCCCCCCTGTTTGATCAGACCACCACAGCCTGGCAGCATGTGGTCTTCAGTAGCACCCACCACTGTGCATGTTTACAGGCTATTCCAACCAACTGTCATACCATCCTGTGCATGTATCATATTCACAATGTGACCAAATGACTCCAAACACATTCAGGTTTTAATCTCTGAGGAGCTGAGTCAACAGCTTTCCTGGGTACACTGTGGACACAGATATTAAGAAGACTGGCATGTAATCATTACAGACTAAGGCTGGCAGTCATCAGCCATTGTCCTGCTAAATGTGAACTTATCTAAACATACAGTGTGTCATACTACCATAAGCTGAAGGCCCTGGCACTGTAAGGCCCTGCCCCGGCACTGTAAAGCCCTGGCACTGTAAGGCCCTGCCCCGGCACTGTAAAGCCCAGGTACTGTAAGGCCCTGGCACTGTAAGGCCCTGCCCCGGCACTGTAAAGCCCTGGTACTGTAAGGCCCTGGCACTGTAAGGCCCAGGTACTGTGAGGCCCCGGCACTGTAAGGCCCAGGTACTGTAAGGCCCTGCACTGTAAGGCCCCGTCACTGTAAAGCTCACTCAAGTGTGGCTCAGGTGATGGATGGCAACCAGTGAAGACAGTGCTACAATATGAACACTGCACCTACCAGTTGATGTAATGTGTATTATCCCAGTGATCGTGTCTACGCAGTTCTAGCTGTGGCAATATGCTGTGGTAACAGCTATATATTAGTTAGTCCTTCCAGCTTTCTGCAATCCCACTTTCGCACAAAATTTATTTTCAAAACCCCCTACTATTTTACAAAGGCCACATTGTTTTTCTGCCGTAACCACAAAATGCACTATTAGTAATATGTAAATGCCTGGATGCAGCCTGGGCCTGACTAAATTCATTTAAACAAAGCAGTGCAAACATCCAGTGCTTCAGCTTAGTAGACCAGAGACATATTTAAAAAGTGAAGAAGCAAAATGGACAATGCAAACAACTAGCATTAGTTTTCATAGCAGCAAAACATTCATGAAGTGTGCAACTCAGCCACCAAAACATAAGACGGTATACCCTAATTTCTCTATTTGCTGCCATAAGTCCAATATTCCTTGAAGCCAGCATTTAATCACTGTGTACACACTCTGAGTCAGCTGTGAATCACAGAGTACACACTCTGAGTCAGCTGTTAATCAGTGTACACACTCTGAGTCTGCTGTTAATCAGTGTACACACTCTGAGTCAGCTGTTAATCAGTGTACACACTCTGAGTCAGCTGTTAATCAGTGTACACACTCTGAGTCAGCTGTTAATCAGTGTACACACTCTGAGTCAGCTGTTAATCAGTGTACACAATCTGAGCGAGCTGTGAACCACTGTTTCGAGTACACAACATGAAATTTAACTTGTATAGACTAGAGTGTTTGGCCACAGAATCTGCATTTTAAGGCCATGATATTTGAAAATTTGACCACTGGGGAAAATCTGAAAACTGGAGGGTCTAACTGGTGTGTGTTGCAAATAAGTTTTACTCTTTCTGAGATGATCTGTGAACAGTCATCAACTTTACATGGCCCACTTAAATCATTCCATGCCAGTCCTGGACTTTTTTCACTATATTTGATGATAATTGCATACTTAAATTCTTCATCAAAAACGTAAAAAAAAAAAAAAAAAAAAAAGAATAAGAAGGAAAAAAAAAACCAAAAAACAAAAAAAACAAAAAAATAAGAAGAAAAAAAAAAAACAATAAGAAGAAAAAAAAACAAAAAACAAAAAACAAAAAAAAAAAAACAATAAGAAAAAAAAAAAAAAAACCCATAAAATAAAAAGAAGGAGAAAAAAAAACCTCGTTCAAGTACCACCAAGCCTGTAGTCTTCAGTCAGTGGTTTTGGCACAGCCTGGCAAGTCATGCTGTAGCTGTCACATGACTTGCCAGGCTGTGCCATACCCACTGATCAAGGCCTGTTACCATAGTATGGAATGGGTTAAGGCAGAACGCTGCCCTGCACCACCCTTCACCCCGGAACTCCTGGCCCACTGCAACTTGAATGAAAGGTCTTTTTATGACATATTTAAATCTGCATTAATTATAACTCAAGTGAGCATGTGTTTTATGTGATTGGCAGCCAAAGGTAGAATTTAAGCAAATCAATTTCAAAGTCCACATAAACACCATAAATGTCTGACAATTAATTCTCTTGAAGTCTGGGCACCTTCGATCCACTGAAACAAGCGGATCATGATGATCCTGTGCTCTGCTGACTGTAATATGCTGTTTCTGCAAGTGCAGACTTTACTGTTCTAGACAAGTACTACCGTACATCTCGGCGTATAAACCGCAATTTTTGACTTCTAAAAACAAATCTGAGAAAGGGGTGCGGTTTATGTACTGAGTATTGAAAAAATCTCTGGTTCCAGAGCTCAAATTTCAAACCAAAAAAAATAAGTTCGCCGGTCTGCCATATTGGTTGAGTGTTGTCCCAAACTGAGGCAAAGTCAAGCGGTCATTCACCTGTTCACAAATTTACCCGATCGATCAAACCATCCCCAAGCTTGCAACATTACGCCCTATGTTGCTGTGTCCGTCTGTAACAATGTTTACATGTGCAATTCTACACAAGAACTTCAGTAAAATTGCCCAAAAACTGTGTGTTTGATCGTTCTTGTTGTTCTATTGGCAAAATCACGTTGTCGTGAATCGGCATGTACCAGCGTACAAATGATCCATTCAACTCTGTCAATAAAAAGATGCTTTCTCAGACAATATTATTTTTAGTCATACAATATTTTCATAATTATTTTAAATGATTCACAACTCAAAACTTTATTGAAACAATCCAGTGACTTGCAATGTCTTTTTGTCCGTTTGGATAGGTTCCAACTCTACGTGGTTATGAGCCATGCTGTGGCTATGCGGACGATATGAATGCCACGCGGTCCCTCAATAAAATCATTATTCCCTACCTTTAAAGTCCGCATAGCCATCCGTTAAATTGAGTGTGTTAAAGCGCATGGGAATTCTTATTTACCAAGTAAAATGACTGCTCCACAGACAGGGGCAAATCTTTCGGGCGCCATTTGCAATAGAACGCTCTACGAAAGGAGGAGAAAAAGTATGTCAACATGTGGGACGCTGTTATTTTCACAGCTTCGTCAGGCCAGGTGTTAATCCCCGGGTAGGCGGGGGTGTTGAAGTGGATTATGATTGTGGTAGAAACAGTGTGTGATTGTGGTATATCAGTCCGTGAAAACAGCCCAATTTGAAAGTTTCAACTTGAAGTAGTCTTGATACATTGTGTCTACTTGCGTGGGCACTTTGATTTGACTGGCCTTTATGGCCAAAGTAGCACTGCGGTTTATTTGATGGGAGTCCTTGGGAGACCACCTTTTTATGTAGCAAAGTTCAGGTGCGGTTTAAATGAAAGGAGGGTTTATACGCCGGCATCTACGGTATTATAATATCACTTCCAAACAATAGTTTACCAAAAGTGCAATATTACTAGGGTAAATGGTAAAGTGTTAGTTTCACCTGTTCAGGTCATTCAGGACACAAGAAACCCCATAGGTGCTTTCCCAGTAACATGTAATGGTATCTGTGGACTTAGGATCAAACACTATTACAAAGATGCAAGCCAATGTCAGTTTGACCTTTCAAGGTCACTCATGGTCAAAATTACCAACACTGAAAGGAACCCCATAAGCACTTACCAATATATATATATATGCTGAGTCAAAAAAAATCCCTATCAGAAGATAAATCATCCTTGCATCATCTCTTTCATGAGTCTACAAATCCCGTGAAAGTCTAGCTGGGCGAACATCTAGACGTAAAAGCAAACATTTCATACAACAGTTTTCCTAAGATTGCAATGCATGCACTGTAATGCTGCTATATACTTGACATGTACAGTAGTAGCACTTGCTGACACATGGTTCTGAAGTTTGATATTCCATGACTTGTCATTAATTAACGTACCCTTATCGTTTTCCCAACCTTTGTCAACTTTAGTCTGACTATACCCTGATGAAATTTCAGACCAGTCTATTCAGCAGTTCTGGAGAGTCATAAATAGCTGCAACACACAAAAAATCATTCAAAAAAAGTAGGAAATCACAGCACCACCTGCTGTCCAAAATAATAACTACATCACCCCAGATGGCACTGTATGCAATATCAAAGCAATTGGCCCAGTGATTCTTCAGAACTTTTGATTAAAAAAAAAAAAAAGTTGAAAAATTATCGTGTCATCATCATCTTCCCATAGATGGTAGCGGCCCACCTGTGAAACATGTCTCTAAAGTCAAAGTATTCCGATTTTATAATATTGCAATTAATGCTTTGTATTGCTGTATGTACTGATATAATATTTACCGACACATGGTCCCAAAGTTTCACATCCCATAGCTTTGCCAAAAATTAATGTATCCTAATCACATTCACAAAGTTTCACCCTCTTTAGTCAGATTATACGCTGGTGAAAGAAAAATGATTGCATCATCATGTCCTGCACAAACTAGGTAAGGAAACACCTGGGGAACATCCATGTGCAAAATCAAAATATTCTTCAAAACAGTTTTTGAGAAGTCAAAAATGTACAAATAGCATTCAGAGAACAGATTATCCTCAGCGCCCACAATCTATTTTTCCTCAATTCTGCATTTTTTTGGAGACTTTGCAGTAGAATACTTTACATACAATTTCCGTATTGTTGTCTATGAAATGGAAGAGCACTTTTGGATGTTTTCTTGGGGCAAGTTCTGGTGACAGAGGCCAATGTGCTGTGCGTCACTCAGACAGCCATCAAAAAAATACTTCAAAAGTTTCGTAACAAGTTTATAAATAATAATAGGAAGCTGGTTTTCAATAGGAACCTGGTCCACTAGAATGTGCATCTCTAAATTTGGTGAAGCTGCGTTGGATCCTTGTTGAGATACTATGATAATGTCATCCCCTTGTGCACCACTCAGATGGCCTTGAAGATAAATACTTTAATAAAGTTTCACAAAAAGTTAATAAATATAAAGAGGAAGGTGGTTTTAAATAGGAACCTGGTCCATCATAAGATGCATCTCTGACAAAAATTAAGTTAAGCTGTAGTCAATATTTTTTTTAGATATCGCGGTAACGTTGTCAGGGTTGACGCCACTCAAATGGCCTTCAAATAAATGCATTAAAAGTTCGTAAAAAGTTCAGAAATATTCAGAGGACACTGTTTTTCAAAAGTCATCTGGTCCATCATTAGGTCCTTCTGTGACAAAACTTTGGTACATCTATGGTGAATATATTTTGAGATATTGCGGTTACATTGACAGACAGACAGACATCTTTACTATATATGATACACTCATGCAGAAAAACATCACCCATATTCATAAATATCAAACCCAACAATGACAGCAAAGAGATTCCAGAGTTACCAAAGCATCACGGATGGACGATGCAGGGGATGACAATACCCTCCGGCTCTTTATGTGCTGAGAGTAAAAAGTGTAAGTTGGATGATGGATGCAAACAGACTTCATAAGCTCCGCTGACTGACAGGTCAGAACAGCTAAAAATGGAAGTTATGCAGATCATGGGGAACAAATTGCACTCACACCGGTAATTTTAAAACATAGATGGTTGAATCAGCCTTCATGAATGTAATGTTGGCATCCTCGATGGGAAGTAACAAGATTTTTGTTGCCAGCTTCCAGCCATGCATCCTTATTGGTGGCACATATTCCTGTATTTTTTGTTCACATATATCCCCCGCGCAAAGCTATTAAAGAACTGTGTGACTGTCACAAACAATTTGTAATAAGATGCATTTAACAATGGGCCTATGCTCACACCATGGCCTAAAATCCTGTCATAATATTGCAATAACAATCTCAACAGTCTACATAATTATGAACTAGCTATTCTTTTCATTGTGATGTCATAAATCCAAATGGTCCTATAAATAAGTTTATTAGTAATTTGATTTGTCTTTGGGTTGTATACCAGGCTTTTGGGATCAGCTTCCAATGCTCTGATGTCCACTCTACCAATGACTTTGATGATATACTTTCCAGGCAAGCTCCACAGCGGCTCAAAACTGCTGTCTGCGGGAGGCAGTTTGGCACTGTCCGCTGCAAACAACTGACTGAGTGGGGGTGCCAGGGCCCTGGCTCTAATGTCTGCAGCTTGGTACATGTACCCTCACAGGACTTGACAATGCCTGCAATTCTCCTGGATGTAACCTGTCATTGTTATGCCCACATTTCCTCTTCTGGGATTTCTGTGTAAATGCCTTCACTGGCCTCCAGTACGGCTCCTCTGTGCTGTTTTTCCCAGGATGCTGCCCCTCTCTGAAGCAAAATACAGGGATTGCTCACGATTACTTCATAAACATTATCCTTGCAGTATCATTGTTTCCAGACAGCTCAACTTTGAGACCAAGTGGACTGTGAAAATCCTGTGCCCAGCTGACCTGGGCTTCACCTGTAAATCAGTGGGGTATGAATTGTTAACTAAAAGGCCATGCTGAAATGTAATACTACACATACACAACTTTATGCCGCTATACCTTCATGGCCCGTGCTGACATATATTACTTTTTGAGTAATATCAAATCTGAAAAAAAAAAAAAAAACTCTTCAAAAATAACAGCAGCACCACCTGGTGAACATATGTGATGGGCCACGTTAAGGCACATTCCAACCACTTTTGAAGGAACTTCAATCAGCGGTTTTGCCTGCCTCCTGTACCAACTAAGCTCTGCCTCTCACTTGAAATAGAGAATGTATAAAACTTGAGACTCTTCACTGGGTAATATTACTGAAAGACATAAAAAATTACAATACAAGGTAACAGGCCAAGTGCTCTGTTGTACAGGTTAAGGCTACAACAAAGCAAAATTTTTACTGTTGCTGAGACCTTGAAAGAGGTCAACAGGTCAGTTATTATTAAAAATTCAATTCTGCACACACTGCTTCGCAGACTGTCAAACAATGGAAAAAGACTCATGCTATACACTCTATCCATCTCACAGGTCAGCTGGGCTAAAATCTTGGCTTCTCAAAGTCTCACATAACACTATACCTTAAACACATATTGTACAAGATTAATCAGCTGAGCTCATCAGTGGTCTGGCAAAATGTTAGTACTTACTGGCTGGCTGTAGGATCCTGCTGAGTTCTGGTCCACACTTAGACACTTTGATCTGACATGACCCTCTTGTCCACAATTGTAACATTGCACAGTTTTTCGCCGTTTTGTTTTGTTGCTTTACAAAAAGAAAATAAAGGACATGTAAACATATTATAAAATCCTACCCAAAAACACAATTTTCCAATTTCTATTTCCCCCCATTGATCCTGAATTAGATTCTATAGCTAGAGACAAAATATAATTCCCAGAGGTACACCTAGAAGTAAAAAACAAGAGGACTCTCATGAGCCCATGCTCAGCTGACCTATGACGAACAGAACAACAAGAAGTAGGCCCACCTTGATTGCAAATGAGACTGAAACAATCTCCATGGACTTGCATGGTTATCAATACGCGCACACCAACAATGTCAACACTGGACAATGCAGGAATAAATTTCAAGTAAGCAGCAAGTTAGACTGAAAAAGTGATATTTCCTTCAAGTGTACATGGTTGCTTCTTGGCACATGGCAATGTGAAGGTACAGAGCACTACTTGGTGGAGTTTGGGAGAAAAGTGAAGACTCTTCCTTCTACTTTGGAGACTTTTTCCCCAAATCATTGACATTTGGATGTGGCTTTGGCCTTTTTGACCTGGTTTCACCTGGCTAGACATCAGTTACTTTGTCTGGGACTAATGAGATTTACATTGTTTACCAACCTGTTGTTATTTCCAATTACAATGGATTACATCAAGAAGGACTACCTGAAAGACTGCATGGCCAAACAAGAAAATCTTTTCAAAGATCTACTAATTGCCCAAGAAAGAAACTACAAGTCTTTCATAGAGTCATTCATGGACAGTACAAACAAGAGATTTGATGGTTTTATTCAGCAAGTAACAAATGAGCTAAGTGACCTGAAACACAGCTTACAATTCTCACAGAAGGACATTGACAAACTAGAGGATCAACTGAAAGTCGGCCATGGAACCAATAAAAAGGCTATGAAAGACCTTGAAACTTTGAAATCAGAGATGAACGAACTGATTGAAAAAGCTGACTACCTGGAAAACCAATCTAGGAACAATCTGAGGATTGAGGGATTGCCAGAGACACCTGGTGAGAGTTGGGCGCAAACAGAGAGGAAAGTAAAAGAACTACTTTCCATTAAGCTGAAGTTACCAGACAAGAAAATAGAAATAGGAAGAGCTCACAGAAATGGCAGTGATGATTGGAGGTAAACCCCGCAGTGTGAATGTGAAATTCCCACGTTTCAAAGACAGAGATGACATTCTTTAGAATGCTAAAGAATACCTTTCAAAGAACGCAGTACCCTTCGGCTGCCTGCCATCTCTTTTGCTGTAAGTGAATAGGAATAGTGTCTCATAGTATCAGGTAGAGTGTATGATCATAAATTTTCACAAGGGATAAATATTCAAATTTTCCTGTGTAGACCCAGTTTACGAATATTAAACTGCTGGATGCAGGCTTTCAATAGTTAGAGTGGTAACGTCGCTCAGCACATGTGACCATTGTGTGACCTTGAGAATTAGGTCAAGGTCAACTATGCTTGCACACAAAGTAGGCCATATAGGAGTGTACTATCATGTGCAATTTGAAATTCCTCTCTATAAAAATTCTGATGTTATAGTGATAAACAAAATTTCAATGAATAGGTTCACTGTGACCCACATACTTGACCTAGTGACCTACTTTTGATTCATAACACATTCTTTGGTTGTGGTACGTGTGTATAAAATTTCATGTAACGGACTTAAAAACTTCCTTACTTATACCAATACCACCATTGTGCACTTGTCCTTTGACCTCAAAAAGTAGGTCAAATATAAAGCTATGACCTCGATTTTCAATAGGTTTCTAGATCACTCGATGAAGCTTCTTGTATGTAAGATTTAAATTGCTAGATGCAGGCTTTCAATAGTTTGAGCGGTAACGTTGCTTAGCACGTGACCACTGTCTGACCTTGAGAATTAGATCAAGGTCAAGTATGCTTGCACACAAAGTAGGATATATAGGAGTGTAATATCCTGTGCAATTAAAAAGTTCTGTCTCAAATATTTCTGAAGTTATGGTGGTAAAACCACGGTACAGACAGACAGACAGCGCAGGGTTGAACAATACCTGTCGGCCTCATAAGGCCAAAGGGTAAATCAGAGGATCAGGACTGATCCTGTGCTCAAGTGAATCATAAGTTGACCTTTTGAACAAACTTGTTGGAAACCCACTAGAGTAACATCAATATTGCCACCAAGTATGAAGCAAATCTGGCTGACAGTTTCGCAGAAGTTGAAAATGTGAATCTGTATCAAACGCCAATTGATTTACATAGTAAGCAATCAGAATATATGCATTTACCAACAAGTACCCAAAATGCACCCAAGGTACATTGCCACCAAGTTTGAAGTTAATCTGGATGACGATTTTAAAGAAGAAGTCGAAAATGTGAATTAGCATTAGAATGGTCATTGACTTCCGTAGTACTCAATAGGAAAGCTGCATTGACCGGTAAGTACCCGAATTGAAAAAAATCGTTAAAAATCAGGAATCCGCAGGATTCCCACATAGTGTACAACTTTGTTTGACCCTTCTATAAGGAACATATCCACCACATTTCAGCTTAACCTGAACGACGGTTCTGGAGAAGTCGAAAATGGCTATAACACAAAAAAATTCAAAACAACATCAAGGTTCAAGTAGTTCTCAAGATATAATGAAGAGTAAAATTCATGTATGTTGCACTGTGACCCCAGAAACGAGGTCAAGGTCACTCATGTACTGTCTCAGCATGACCTTCATACAGAAACATTAACATGTGCAGCATCATGGTACTAACTCAAAACAGATCTCAAGTTATCAAGTAAACAGTAAATTTTGTGTCACTTATTCTGTGAATTAGCATTAGAATGCCCATTAACTTACATAGTAATCAACAGGAAAGCTGCATTGACCGATAAGTACCCGAATTGCAAATCCTTAAAAATCAGGAATCCAAAGCAGTGCCACCTAGTAAACAACTTTGTTTGACCCTTCCACAAGAACATATCCCTCACATTTCAGCTTAGTCCTAGTGACGGTTCTGAGAACAAGTGAAAAATATCAAAACCATAAAAAAAATTCTTTAAAAAAAAATAAAAAAAAATTGCAGCGCCACCTGGTGAACAAATTGGGAACTAGGTGTCCCTGGGAGTGTCTACATACGTTAAATAAGCAATTGGGTAAGCGGTTTCAGAGGAGAAGAGTTTTTAAGGTTTGCCCCAAATAAGAACAAAAAAAAATCATAAAAAATCCAAAAATCAATAGAGCATGTCCATTTGAACAAACTTGGTAGAGATCCACCCAATGCACATCCCCACCAAGTTTGAAGTAAATCTGGCTAAGATTATTCAAGTTTTAAACATTACAAGAAATTTCTATGTGAAACTTTCCTATTTAAACTTTTGTAAAGATTTTTGAAAAAAAAAAATCATATAAAAATCCAAAATTCATTGGAACATGACCATTGAAACAAACTTGGTAGACACCCACCCAAGGTATATCCCCATCAAGTTTGAAGTAAATTAGCATTAGAGTGCCCATTGACTTGCATGGTAATCAACAGGAAAGGTGCATTTACCGAAAATGAGCCGAATTGAAAAAATCTTTAAACATCAGTAATCCGCAGCATTCCCACATTGTGAACAAACATTGTTTCACTCTTCCACAAGGAACATATCCACCACGTTTAAACTTAATCTGAGTGATAGTTCTGGCGAAGAAGTAGAGAATAACTATAAGACAAAAAATATCATAAAGATTAGGAAAAATTTGCAGTGCCACTTGGTGAACAAATTAAGAACTATGAGTTCCTAGGTGTTTTCCTGTGTGATATCAAAGCAATTGGGTAAGCGGTTTCTGAAAAGAAGACTTTTTAACATTCCTCCAAAAAAAGAACAAAAACAAGAGGGCTGTGTGAACAGCCCGTGCCTCAGCTGATCTTGACATTCATCACACTTGCAGCTCTATGAACTTAGGGAAAGGATCAAGGACAAAATGTTCTGAGTAAGTCTGACCTTTATAGAAGAACACTCCCATATGCAACATCAAAGTTCAAGTAGTTCTCAAGTTATAATGAAGAGTAAAATTCATGTATGTTGCACTGTGACCCCAGAAACGAGGTCAAAGTCAATCATGTACTGTCTCAGCATGACCTTCATACAGAATAATTAACATGTGTAGCTAACTCAAAACAGATCTCAAGTTATCAAATAAACAGGAAATTTTGTGTCAGTTGTCCTGTGAACTAGCATTAGAATGCCCATTGACTTACATAGTAATCAATAGGAAAGCTGCATTGAACGATAAATTACCGAATTGAAAATCCTTACAAATTAGGAACCCAAAGCAGTGCCACCTTGTAAACAACTGTTTGACCCTTCCACAACAACATATCAATCACATTTCAGCTTAATCTGAGGGACAGTTCTGAGAACAAATGAAAAATAGCAAAACCTTACAAAAAATTCATAAAAAAATTGCATCACCACCTGGTGAACAAATTGGGAACTAGGCGTCCCCGGGAGTGTCTATGTACGATATCAAAGCAATTGGGTGACGGTTTCAGAGGAGAAGAATTTTGAAGGTTTGCCCCAAAAAAGGAACAAAAATTTTTTTTAAAAAATCCAAAAATCAATAGAGCGTGACCATTTGAACACACTTGGTAGAGATCCACCCAAGGCATATCCCCACCACGTTTGAAGTAAATCTGGTCAATATTATTAAAGTTATGACCATTACAAGAAATTCCCATGTTAAACTTTCCTATTAAAACTTTTTGAAAAAAAAAATTAAAAAAATCCAAATTCATTGGAACACAACCATTGGAACAAACCTGGTAGACACCCACCCAAGGTACATCGTTAAAAATCAGGAATCTGCAGCATTCCAATATAGTGAACAACTTTGTTTGACCCTTCTACAAGGAACATATCCACCATGTTTCAGCTTAAATCTGAGTTACCGTTCTGGAGAAGAAGTCGAAAATAGCTGTAACACACAAAAATTCATAAAAAATAGAAAAAAATTGCAGCGCCACCTGGTGAACAAATTAAGAACTAGGTGTCCTAGGGAATATTTCTGTGTGATATCAAAGTAATTGGGTGAGTGGTTTCGGAGAAGACGATTTTTTAAGATTTGCCCCATAAAGAACAAAAAAATTCATTAAAAATCCAAAAATCAATGGACCGTGACCAATTGAACAAACTTGGAAGACACCTACCCAAGGCACATCCCCACCAAGTTTGAAGTGGATCTGGCTGACAGTTTCGGAGAAGAAGTCGAAAATGTAAATTGTTGACGGACGACGGACGGACGGACGGACGGACGGACGGACGACGGACGACGGACGACGGACCATAAGATAAGCTCAGCTGACTGACAAGTCAGCTGAGCTAAAAAAGTATTTCAGGGAAAAAAAAGTATAAACTAGAACAGACTGATTTTCCAACAGAAAATCAAATGTTTCCCGGTGGAACACTTACGTCTCTGAATAAGCTACAGGTAATAACAAATTACAAATGACCAAGTTTGCTTGAAAATTACAATCCTATTTTAGCTCTCACCTAGATACATTACTCTAGCAATTTTCATCAAGTTCTTCCAAGAATTATTGCAGAGAAACCAATTTCACATAAATGACCCTGTGACCTTGAAAATTAGGTCAAGGTCACCCAAATACAATCCCAACCTTGGTCTTACCTTGATACATAATCCTACCAAGTTTCATCAAATTACATCCAGTTTTTCATGACTTATCGCACGGAAACCAATTTCACATAAGTAACCCTGTGACCTTGAAAATTAGGTCAAGGTCACCCAAATACAATTCCAACCTAGGTCTTGCCAAGATACATAATCCCACCAAGTTTCATCATATTCCATCATCTTCTTCATTTCACATAAGTGACCCTGTGACCTTGAAAATTCGATCAAGGTCATCCAAATACAATTCCAACCTAGGTCTTGCCAAGATACATAATCCTGCCAAGTTTCATCAAATTCCATTCAAGTTCTTCAAGACTTATCGCACGGAAACCAATTTCACATAAGTGACCCTGTGACCTTGAGAATTCGCTCAAGGTCATCCAAATACAATCCCAACATAGGTCTTGCCTAGATACATAATCCTGCCACGTTTCATCAAATTCCATCAAGTTCTTCATGACATCGCATGGAAACCAATTTCACATAAGTAACCCTGTGACCTTGAAAATTTGCTCAAGGTCATCCAAATAAAATCCCAAACTAGGTCTTGCCAAGATACATTATCCTACCAAGTTTCATCAAATTCCATCAAGTTCTTCAAGACTTATCGCACGGAAACCAATTTCACATAAGTGACCCTGCGACCTTGAAAATTAGGTCAAGGCCACCCAAATACAATCCCAACCTAGGTCTTGCCTAGATACATAATCCTGCCAAGTTTCATCAAATTCCATCAAGTTCTTCAAGACTTATCGCACGGAAACCAATTTCACATAAGTGACCCTGTGACCTTGAGAATTCGCTCAAGGTCATCCAAATACAATCCAAACCTAGGTCTTGCCTAGATACATAATCCTACCAAGTTTCATCAAATTCCATCAAAATCTTCAAGACTTATCGCACAGAAACCAATTTCACATAAGTGACCCTGTGACCTTGAAAATTAGGTCAAGGTCATCCAAATACAATTCCAACCTAGGTCTTGCCTAGATACATAATCCTACCAAGTTTCATCAAATTCTGTTAAGTCCTTCAAGACTTATAGCACGGAAACCAAGTGTTGTTGTTGAAGAAGAAGAAGAAGAAGAAGAAGAAGAAGAAGAAGAAGAAGAAGAAGAAGAAGAAGAAGAAGAAGAAGAAGAAGAAGAAGAAGAAGAAGAAGAAGAAGAAGAAGAAGAAGAAGAAGAAGAAGAAGAAGAAGAAGAAGAAGAAGAAGAAGAAGAAGAAGAAGAAGAAGAAGAAGAAGAAGAAGAAGAAGAAGAAGAAGAAGAAGAAGAAGAAGAAGAAGAAGAAGAAGAAGAAGAAGAAGAAGAAGAAGAAGAAGAAGAAGAAGAAGAAGAAGAAGAAGAAGAAGAAGAAGAAGAAGAAGAAGAAGAAGAAGAAGAAGAAGAAGAAGAAGAAGAAGAAGAAGAAGAAGAAGAAGAAGAAGAAGAAGAAGAAGAAGAAGAAGAAGAAGAAGAAGAAGAAGAAGAAGAAGAAGAAGAAGAAGAAGAAGAAACGGGCACTAAACCAATATGTCCCCCGGCTTCCACCGGGAGACATAAAAATAAAACAGTGCAAACAAGATATGTTTGTAAAACATAGATGCCCCCCTCCCTCATTACCCTTGCCCTCACCATCCTATTGATAGTGGTAGATAGGGCACTCGTGACCTTACAAAATTAGTAAAGGTTGATCATACATCAATGTCACATATCTTTATACTTTAACCTAGCCCTTAAAAATCGACTAAAAACCTGGGCAATATAAAATTTATAGCTGAAAAATTAGTCATCATTTAGAAACCATATTCAGCAAAGTGGCTTTATGACCTTGGAAATTATGGCAAGGTCACTCATTTTCACTTGACCTTCTTTAGTTATTGTGCAAAAAAAAAGGGAAGTCTACTGTCTGTGTGTGACCCTCGAAACTGGGCCAAGGTCACCCATCTACCACTCAAGCTAGCCCTTATAGGCAACCATAAAGCTGTGCAATATAAAAGTGCTACCTCTAAAATGCAAGATATCATGCAGAAACAGTATTCAACCAAATGGCTCTGTGACCTTTGAAATTAGGTCAAGGTCACCTATCTTCAAACTTGACCTAGACCTGAATATGGACAATTATCCAGTGGAATATAAAAGTCCTAGTTTAAAAACCTCTTCAGTTATCATGTGGAAACCAAAGTTATCTCAGGTACCAACCCATATTCAGTAAAGTGGCTCTGTGACCTTTAAAATGAGGTCAAGGTCATCCATCTTCGTACTTTGCCTAGCCCCAAATATGGACTATAATCCTGTGCAATATAAAAGTCCTACCTTAAAACCTCTTCAGCTGTTGTGCGGAAACCAAAGTTAACTCAGGTACCACTGTGACCTTGGAAATTAGGTCAAGGTCACCCATCTTCAAACTTCACCTAGCTTTTTATTAGAACGATACACCTATACAGTATCAATGTCCTAGCTCAAAAACTTCTTGAGTTATTGTGCGGAAACCACAGTCCAACTACAATCTCTCTGTGACCCTGAAAACTGGGTCAAGGTCACCCACCTTCAAAATCAACCTAGCCCTTACAGAGAACCATAAAACTGTGCAATATAAAAGTTCTAGCTCCAAGGTATAAGTTATCATGCAGAAAGCATGAAACCATATTCAGTAAAGTGGCTCTGTGACCTTTAAAATGAGGTCAAGGTCATCCATCTTCGAACTTCGCCTAGCCTCAAATATGGACTATAATCCTGTGCAATATAAAAGTCCTACCTTAAAAACCTCTTCAGTTATTGTGCGGAAACCAAAGTTAACTCAGGTACCACTGTGACCTTGGAAATTAGGTCAAGGTCACCCATCTTCAAACTCCGCCTAGCTTTTGACTAAAATAATACACCTATACAGTATCAAAGTCCTAGCTCAAAAACTTCTTGAGTTATTGTGCGGCAACCACAGTCTACCGACCGACCGACATGTGCAACGCTATATTTCTTCGAAGGGGGGCATAATAAAGCATCATACTTTAAAAAAGTATAAAGTGGAAGCACTGCCTTTCACCTTTCAATCTCATGTTCTCTTACTGACTTATTCAATCTGTTTACCCAAAAGGTAGTGAGGATTTGCCAGACATTTATAATGTATTCATCTTTGAGGCTGTTCAGATATTCATATCAGAATCTAGTCGTTTTATTTATTAATTTGGTATATGTTCTAATTACAAGTCTCCGCCATTTGGCATCAATTGTATTATTCCGGTACAGGCTATGAATTTAGTCTTCTGTTCTCGTCCAGTGTGTATTGTATATATTCCTGTGCATCCTTTGATGTACTGAAGAACCTCCAGATTAGTCTCTGTATACTATCAGGCAATCCAGAGAAAATAAATGTGTTTATAATAATAAACTCAAAAACTCTCCATCTTCCATACTCAGCCATGCGCAGCCAGTGAGTACTCAGCCAGGCTGGGGTGTATAATACCCCAGAGCCATCTGGTGGTGAAACTCATTTCTTACGTGGTCTATTGTTGACAAGGGACGAAAAATGACAGACAAGGATGGACAAAGGACCATAAGATATGCTCAGCTACTCACAAGTTAGCTGAGTTAAAAATGGTCAAAATTTCAGCTAACTGTGGAAACACTCCTTGATGATGAGGCCTTGTTGGTATCACTGATTCTCTCTCAATTCAGAGGGGAAAAAATTCCTGGGACAGCAAATGGATGTTGTTTTTTATGTTTTACTTCTCCTTTTGGTGTGAACACTGTTGGACAGCCCTTGCCCCTTACCTTGATCTGTCCTTAGGTCTGTTGTTGCTGGGACCTGCGTGCTGTGGGGGAAGCTCTTCTTCCCAAGCATCCTCATCATAGCCACCAAAGCCTGCAAGCAGCAGGTCACAGACGCACATAACTCAAGCAGTAGGTCATGAACTGTCATCATTCAAGCAGTAGGTCCCTGACTTATCACTCAACTAGTAGCAGGGCTCACCAAATCACATGACTGATTGCCAGGGACAAGTAAAAACAGTTGTCCCACTGGTGAAAATTTGAAAGTAATTGCCCTGTCGGACGAGTAAAAACTTCCCTCACATATATTCTTGTTTAAAAAAAATGGAGAAAACGATCAGTCAGAGCTTTTGCAACTTGGGATATGTTGGGGATTATTGCAGTCTGTGTGTACACACCAGTGGCAATACAAGCACTGACACTTATCCCTCAAGCAGTACGTCACCGACACTTACCACAATCAGTAGGTCACAGACACTTATCACTCAAGCAATAGGTCACTGACGGTTATCACTCAAGCAGTAGGTCAATGACATCACTCAAGCAGCAGGTCACTGACACTTATCACTCAACGTGGTCGCGGACAGTTATCACTAAAACAGTAGGTAAGACACTTTGCAGTGCCACCTAGTGAACAACTTTGTTTGACCCTTTCATAAGAAATACATCCACCAAGTTTCAGCTTAATCTGAGTGACAGTTGTGGAGAAGTTGAAAATAGCAAAAACACACAAAAAAAAACCCCATAAAAATAGAAAACAAGAGGACTGTGACAGTCCTGTACTCAGCTGACATGTCCATACACCCTTGCAATTTTTTTAAGACTTGCCCAAAAAAGAACAAAGAAATTCATAAAAAAATCCAAAAATCAATGATGAGTGACCATTTGATCAAATCTAGTGGAGACCCACCCAAGGTACATTACCATCATCTTTGAAGTCAATCTGACTGACGGTTTCACAGAAGAAGCCAAAAATATGAATTAGCATTAGAATGCCCATTGACTCACATAGTAATCAATAGGAAAGCTGCATTTAACAACAAGTACCTGAATTTTTAAAAAATCGTTAAAAATCAGGAATCCACAGCAGTGCCACTTAGTGTACAACTTTGTTTGACCCTTCCACAAATAACATATCCATGGAGTTTCAGCTTAATCTGAGTGACGGTTCTGGAGAAGCAGTCAAAAAGAGCAATAACAAACAAAAAAATCATACAAAATTAGAAATCGCAGTGCCACCTGGTGAATAAATTAGGAACTGGGGATCCCTAGGAGTGTTTCTGTGTGATATCAAAGCAATCGGGAGAGCGTTTGCAGAGAAGAAGACCTTTAAAGATTTAACCCACTAGAGGAACATTGCCACCAAGTAAGTATAAAGTAAATCTGGCTGATGGTGTCTGAGCAGAAGTTGAAAATGTGAATCTGTATTCGAGGCCAATTGATTTACATAGTAAACAATAGGAATATATGCATTTACCGACATGTAACCAAACTGAAAAATTCGTAAAAAATTAGGATTCCATAGTAACACCACTTAGCAAACAAATTTATTTGGGCCTTCCACAAGAAACATTCCTACAGCATTTCACAAAAAAACTCATATAAAATTGGAAAAAATTTGCAGCACCACCTAGTGAATAAATTAGCAACTAGGCTTCCTCGGAAGTGTCCCTAGGTGATTTCAACGCAATTGGGTGAGCAATTTCGAAGAAGATTTTTAAGGTTTTGCCAAAAAAGGACAAAAAAATTCATAACAAACACAAAAATCACTGAACCGTGACAATTTCACGAAACTTGGTGTAGACCCACTACAGGAACATTGCCACCAAGTATGAAGTGAATATGGCTCATGGTTTGGGAGAGGAAGTCGAAAATGTGGATTTCCATTAGAACCCTCTTGATTTACATAGTAAACAATGAAGATGTATGTATTTACCGACATGTACCCGAACTGCAAAATTCTTTAAAAATCAGGATTCCATAGTAACACCACTTAGAAAACAAACTTGCTTGGGCCTTCCACGAGGCAGATTCCTGCAGCATTTCAGCAAAATCTGAATCATGGTTTTGGATAAGAAGTGAAAAATTACAAAAACACACAATAATTAATGTTGTCCCCTTGTGTGCCACTCTGACGGCCTTGAAGCAAATACTTATATCAGCAAGTTTCATATAAAGTTTATAAATACAAACAGGAAGCTGGTTTTGACAAGAAACATGGTCCATCGTAAGATGCATCTCTGACAAAATTTAAGTAAAGCTGCGGTCAATATTTTTGACACATCGCAGTAACGTTGTAAGGGTTGACGCCACTCAGACAGCCATCAAATAAATACATTCAAAGTTTTATAAAAAGTTAAAAATAATTAGGGGATGCTGGTTTTCAATAGGAACCTGGTCCATCACAAGGTTCTTTTGTCACACAAATCTGGTAAAGCTATTGTGAACGTTTTTTGAGATATTATGGTAACGTAGTCCCCTTGTGCCCCACTTAGACGGCCTTGAAACAAATACTTTAAAAGTTTGATAAAAAGTTTTAAATAATTAGAGGAAGCTTTTTATCGATAGGAACCTGGTTCATTATAAGGTGCATCTCTGATAAAAATTTGGTACAGCTATAGTGAATATTTTTTGAGATATCATGGTAACATGGACCAGTTGGACGGATGGACAATGCAGGGGATGACAATAGCCTCTGGCACTTTATGTACCCAGGGTAAAAATCATACGAATCATGGAAACGTGATCATTACCATTTGAACAGAGTTGGTGGAGACCCATTCAAGGTATATCTCCAATAAGTTTAAAGTGGATCTGGCCATTGGTTTTGGAAAAGTCAAGATGTGAACCGTGGATGGACAGATGAACAGACAAAAGACCATACTATAAGCTCAGCTGACTGACCTACGTCACAATCTTAGATGGCTAAATGACATTAACCTCATAGATGTCACATGTAAATCAGCAAATGTTGTATCAGGAAATTTTCTACCCAGTAAAAACAGTGCAAATTCATGGAAAAGAAAGCAAGTTTTGAGAAATTTGTTGTTCCCTAATAGATCTAGGTCAGGGTCACTGAACTTATCAGGATGTTGTCTGGTACTACTTTCATGAGGTAAGGTGAAATCTGGAGGTGAAGCTAACAATCAGCCATTTCAGAGCTTCACTTCCCAGAAAAAAACAGAAAAACAAAACACATGAAAACCTCCTTCATGGAGGAAACTTTAACATTTAGATGTCTATCACATTAGTACCTTGATTTGGACTTTGCACCACAGCCGTAGGGAAATTTGGTGGCGGTCGTCGTACATCCACCTGAAGCAGACTTGGTGGTGGCTGGGTGATGTGGTCATTGCCAGGGCACATGTGTGGTGTTGGAGGCACAGACGCTGCCTGGGGGCAGTAGGCTGCTTGGTCCACACATCCTGTTGGCAGGGGCATCACTGTAGAACAATAACTTTCCATGCAATTATCAGATCATTTCAGTTTTCATGCATGCACACACGAACGCACAAATACATACATACATATACATAAATCTGAATGACCTTTGCCCCTTCATAATGGTTCAAATGTTTGCTTCATTGCTTTTAATTTCTACAACTGAAATGAGCAGTGCTCAAAATAGTTGACCAGTTTCACATGCTATTTGCTAGGCAAATATAAATCTGATTATAATGCTATCAGAATGGCACGCTCTACATACACAGCTTTCCTTGCTGCTGTTTGAATGCAAAGCACCCAACCCATGACCAGCAAAATTGCTGAGTGAGTCTGACTCCAGGGGAGAGGATCAGAAGACAGCATTCAGTAGTTTATGGCAGCAAACTACTCCCTGACTCCAGGTAAATTGTAAAAAGATTTTGCCAACGTTTGACGAGCAATACTAAAGTCTAAATTTGAAGATTGTGTGGATACTAAACAGACATTAAAGTCAGTGCCCTAACATGTGAAAATTTTTAGTAACTTCGATATTAGTAAGTATACTTACCTCTCCACTACCATTGCCAAGACCTCAATGTCTGGCCAAATCACCTGACACAATTGAGTTGGTTTATTTACTCCATTGTTCAAAAAAAAAAAAAAAAAACTGACAGTCCCGGTGGCGCCATCTCTCAGTTCCTCTCTTGGACCTGGTGGTGACTACTGGTGCACATGCTCCCTTGTACTTCATTCCTCCTTGAAGAGTGGTCAGTTGACACCACCTGCATGGAGGAAGCGGGGTGGTCAGGTGGACTTCTCTGGTGTCAAGAGGTAAGTATACTTTTTTATATCAAAATTACTAAAAGTTCCCATATTAATTACGTAATGTTACCTCTCTACCACCATTGCTGATATACAAATGCATTGGAGGAGGGTGTATGGTCACTGGCATACTGACCCAGGACCGCCCAGACCGACCGAAGCCGGGGGGTGGGGGTGTGGGGGTGTGTCCAAATGAGGATGCGATGTCTGAAGGGAAAACCTCAGAGGTACATGGACTTGAGGCCACCAACAGCAGAATCCCCACCTAAACCAGGAAACCCTCCTTTCTGACCAGCATGAGATTGCACCTAAATTCCAGAAGGTCCAGAGACTAATCGGTGGCAACCACGATAAAATTGCAGTAGTGGAACCAAACCCTCTGCAGAACCCATGGGAAAATGGGAGGTGGAAAGGCATACGCCCAAACGTTGCTACACTCCATGGCTACAGCATCCACCACTAGGGCCTGGGGATCCAGGACAGGCGATACATAAACCAGAAGTTTTGCATTTATGCTCATCAAAAACAGATTCATGAGTGGGGTACCCCAGCTGGCCCACATGTCCTGAATGACCCGTAGGTGGAGCAGCCACTCCTTCCCTACCGACTGACCTCTGCTCGAGAGTTGGCCGGCGATGGCATTTTGTAGTCCTGGGACATGCCTCTTGTGCATGCGGATGTCGTATTTGGACCACCATCGTATGATGCATAGGGCCAGCTCTGTCAGCGTCTGCGAGCTTAATATGCCTTGCCAGTTGAGGTAGGCGATCGCAGTTCTGTTGTCGCACATTGCAAGGATGTCTTTGTGTTTCACAAGGTCGGTGGAGTGGAGGAGCGCTAAGCTTATCGTCTCTAGTTCCAACCAGTTTATGTGATGGGACGCAGACTGCTTGGGCCAAATGCCCAATGTCATGCGCCCCTCCACATGGGCTCCCCACCCAGACTGAGAAGCATCTACTGAAGTCTCTCGCACCTGTCCGCCAAAGGGCGACCGATGATGGCAACCAGGTTCAAAATGGATGCCGAGAAAGACAAAGATTTGCTCTAGCGTTAGGCTGGACTTTGCGATTCACAATCAGGCCTAAGCATTTGCAAAGCTCCAGATCGGTCTATGTGTGATGCTGCGATTCTGGAGGCCGTAGTGCAAAGATCAGCCACTCATCCAGTTACACATGAATGCGTATGATGTAATGGTGAAGGTGCGTGGCAACTGCCTGCGCGAACTAGGCAAACACCAGCGGTGCTGTGGCAATGCTGAATGGCAGCGCCCTGAACTGGTAAACCCAGCAGGTAAATGCGCACTGCAGATACTTTTGTGAAGTCTCCATAACTGGCACGTGGAATCAGGGTAAACTTGAGAAACCCCAACATGGAATCCAAAAAGACAGATAAGTACGATTATAACATTTTTGGATGTAAAACCTCTAAAATAAAGCATTCTTTAAAGTTTGATGCTCCAAACTTGTCCATTTACTCAACAGGTAGGAGTGCGTAACGGAATACCAAGGTGTCATTGCGATCAAAGGCCCAAAGAATGGCGTAAGTCCTTTTGAAGTCGGCATTTGCTTTGAAAGCGTTTTTCTCGGCATCATTCCTGGCCTTTGTTTCTCAACTTCTTGTGAAATCAACTTCGTCAGTTTTGCTCATAAAGACCTGAGGTTTGTGGCAAACTGTTCACAAGAATATAATCTTTATAAACGTGTCTCAGATTTTTTCTATGTTGAGTGGTTTTCTCTCTACAGCGAGCCAAAAGTCAAAACCTTTGATGTACGAATGGAATGTCATCTTTTCACATTTAAACGTGAGTATCTCCACAAAAGCGCAAACAATGAAAAAAGTGAGACACGTTTGTGTAGAAAATCATGTCTGCTAGTCTTTGCAACAGAAATGCACATGCTCAAGCTCAAAATAAAAAAGTAGATTTAACAATTGTGTGATTTTTTTATGATCACTTTACCTGATTGCTGTGTCAACAACAGAAGAACTGGTACAAATGAACATGCTATCAACTTATTCCCAGATTTGTTAGCTTTCAGGAAATATATAGTTTATGGTACTTTTTAGCGAGAGACAGCCACCACAGCAGCAGAAGACTGACTACAGGTACAGCATGCTCTTCTGTGCTCTGACATGCCAAGACTTGAGCTCTAGGACCCGGGAGCTCGGCAAATTGGTTGGTGTTTCAGTGTTCCAAGTTGTTTGGACCTTTGACCCGAGTACTCCGGGAACAGACCAGGGTTCTGGGATGCCTGGATAAGAACCCATACTTTTCCATCCTGGCTCCACTGATTTGCACTGGTAGGAATCCGAGCATTTGGACCAGGGGGACCGAGATCTGGGATGATCCAATTTGCCCTTTGATAGCCTGCCCGTTCCCGCAGGTCCCCAAAGTGGTGGGATGAGAGAGGGTGATCAGTGCCTGAGCATGTCAGGCTGCTTCTGTGTGTTCCTAGCCATAGACTACAAGGCAAGCACAAGCCTTGGGTCACTGGGTAAAGTAGCAATGGTCATTACCAAAGGTTAAGCTGGGCACTCGTGATCACCACGAGGTGATCCCTTCCCTGCCTGCTTGTGACTGCATCTCCTCCTGTCCTTACTCCCCCAGGGGGTTTCATGTTTAGAGACAGCAGTCACTTGAGCGTGCAAGTGAGCCTTGTGGGTTCGTCTGCACTTCTCCAGTGGAGTTGTGGGAGAAGACTCAACAGAGTCAGAGTCCAAAGCCCATTGTTGCCTATGTCTAGCTTTGTTGCTTTTTTTCCAGTCTTGCTTGTAGAGCAGCCACTTGTCCTTGCGCCAATCAGCACAGAACAAGCATGTTTTCTCATGAGAGCAAACATGGTCAGTTTGCTGGTGACAACCAAAGCAGTGCTCATGGTCATCCCAGGAGGCCATGAAGTGGTTCCGTGAATCTATCGTCTGACCTTTACCCAACAAAGGCAAAGGAGAAGTGATCACTGGACCAACACTAATGGCATGCTGCCAAGCAGTGACTGCCTGGTGGGCACTGTCTTCCCGTTCTCCCAGATCTGATCGTCAAGACGCCATGCTGAAATCCAGTTTCAAGCCAAATTGACCAGCTCTACTACCACATTTCCACATGTATCTGTAAATCAAATATGTAAATCAAATATAAGCTGTCCTAGCCTTCAAAAAGTCTTGGACCATTCAAAAAAGAATTTCCACAGAAAGGAACATGAGTAAAGCACGAGCACAGTGTTTGTGAACGAAAGTTCACAGAGCTTCCAACTCTATTTGACCACGCCATATAGGTGTCCAAGTACGAAGTACGTACAAGGAAGCATGCACACCAGGAGTCACCACTGGGTACAAGAGGAGCTGAGAGATTATGCCACCATGACCATCAGGTTTTGGGAACAATCAAGTATACCTGTATTGCTGCCCTAACAGGGTCAAAACAGACTAACTACCTATAGCATGCCTGTAATTAACCATCAAAATTCAACAGTGATTTTTTCAGGTGCATTCTGAACAAAATTGGCAGATGTGTTTTTACTTTTTTGGAAAAAAAAATTCAACTTTGGTCAAAAGGACCAACAAAGGCCCAAATTACTCTTTTTTAAACACTCAATAATTCATCTGTATACTTTACAAGGGTATCCCATGGTATTGTATGGGTATAGATGGTATTTCTATGGAAATATCATTTCTCCTCTCCAGGAATATTTTCAAAGGGAAAACTCCCTTCTTTTCCTGCATTTGTTATCTCTTCTGTATCTGAGCTGTGATCCTTTTCATGCATGCTCAGGGTGAGACACCGATCTATCTAGTCACAGCAGATGTAAACCGGATATTTGGAGTAATTTCAGTATTAATGAGTATACTTACCTCTTGACCACCATTGCCAAGACCTCAGGTATACATACCTTCCTTGAGATAAGGCCGCTGACAGCAGAACCTGGCTTAACCAGAAATCCCCCTTACCAACCTGCATGGAACTGCACTGGACCCCCTGGTGCTCATCCGCCAACATGACAACTGTCCACCTCATGGGTAGATGTTATTGGTTTCAGCTCCATTGGACCTGGAGAATAAGCAAGTGCTAGTCACGAAACTGGCAGGCACCGGGGTGGGGGGTGGTTATGAGGTTCAAGGGCCAGTTGTAAACCCGAGTCAAAGAAGGCAACAGTCCGATAGTTGGGAGAAACTACTGGATACTGTCCGAGATTAGGTCTACTAGGCACAAAGCCCTACAAGGCCCACTAAGAAATGCGCCGACCTATAGGCCTACATCTGATCAATCACAAAAGGGCCATGAACTGGAACACGGTGGCAGCTCTGATGGGATCTGGAAAGGCCTAACAGACCAGTATCGGAACCTATGCAAAGGAGCCTGTTATGCCCACAAAGGTGTAAATACCCTCCACGAGCACTATTATGTCACACAAGTAGTGCTCAGCAAAATTCGTAGACAATCGCCATCGGCAGGCCTACTGAATGTAGACAACCGCAACCTTCCACAGGGCATGCCAGGAGGCATTAAAGGCTCTAACCTTGTGAGCTCAGGCAGAAATGAGCTGTAAGGCCTCTGGCCTATCCAGCGAGGTGTTATAGGCCTTAAGGATCGTTTGCTTAATCCACGATGAAATAGTATTTCTGCAAACTTGCTCCTTACATGGGTTACTCAGTGGTAGGAGGGCAGACCTCCGTCCTTTGAGTCCGTCCGTGTGGGAAAGGTACCAGCGAAGATCTCTCACTGGGCACAAGACTTTCTCCTCGAGAGGGAGGGCGGCATCTATCACACATATGGTAAAACCCTTAAAGGCAATCGCTCCAGGCCGCCAGGGGGCAACCAGGTGCAATATCCTCAGAAGGATCTGCCAAGGCAGAAAGGCGTACGCCCACAGATTGCTCCAGTCCATGGCTAGAGCATCCGCCACAAGGACTTGGGGGTCTGGGACAGGCGAGACATACACTGGGAGTTTTGAGTTCTCGAGAGTCGCAAACTAATCCACTTGTGGAGTCCCCGACGTGCCCACATGGCCTGAATGACCCTGGGGTGGAGCGACCACTGCGTCCCAACTGGCTGACCTCTCCTCCAGAGTTGATCAGCCAGGACATTCGTGTGTCCTGGGACGTGCCTCACGTGTGCGGATGTCGCGGTCGTAACACCATCTGATGATGCGTCTGGCCAACTTCATCAGCTTCTTGGACCGCATCAAGCCCTGCCTTTTGAGGTAGGTTATCGCGGTCCTGTTGTTGCACATTATGAGGACATGTTTGTGCTCCACCAGGTCTTTGAAGTGGAGGAGCGCCAAGTGTATCACCTCCAGTTCCAATCAGTTTATGTGGTGAGCTGCGAAGGACGTCGGCCAAGGGCCTGATGCCGTCTGTCTCTCTACGTGGGCTCCCCACCTGGACTAAGAAGAGTCTGTGTAAATGGTGAGCTGGGCCTGAAAAGGCTTCAGCGTCTGCACTCTCAAGATGTTCTCCCTGACGGTCCACCACTGAAGGTGCGGCCGTTCCTCTATGAGGACCGGCACCTGTGTGAAATAGCCTTGGTCTCTCATCCAGCTGCCCTGTATTGCTAGTAGCGCTAGCTGCAGGGGGCGACCATGGAGCCGGCCTAATGGGACCTGGGAGTCCATCGAGGACAGGGAGTCCAGCAGGGTGAGTCATTGTTACGCGAAGTGGACCTTGCCAGTCAGAAAAGATCTGAGTAGAGACTGCAGTCTAGCCCACCTGTCCTCCGAAGGAAGACAGATGGAAGCTACCAGATCGAACTGGATGCAGGAACTTGTGTGAGGACACTGTGATGGGCACATGGAAGAATGCGTCCTTGAGATTCAGGGAAGTCGTCCACTCCATGGGCCATAGGGCTGCTGCCATCGACTGGGGTGTCTCCATCCGAAAGGACAGCACTTCCAGATTGGTATTTAGCGTGGACAGGTCTATGACTGGGCTCCATCCTCCATCCTCCATCCTGCTTGGGGACCAGGAAGAGCTGGTTGTAGAAGCTGGGAGAATCATGGTCCTCTACCAGCTCTATGGCGCACTTGCTCTGAACCGCCTCCAGGAATGCTGATGCTTTGAGTTCCGAGGTGGGTGGAGCAAACCACCTTGGTTTTCTGCTTAACAGAGGGCTGTCATCACCGAAAGGCAGCATGTAGCCATGTCTCAGGATGTTTAAGACAAACAAATCGTGTGTGATAGACTCCCATTGTGCGTGATATGCGGTGAGGCAGCCGCCGACCAGGCGCTGCAGGGAGCCTAACAATGTGGTGGTTGGCAATCCTGAGATGTCTTTCAGGACCTAAGAGTCAGAAACACCAAGGCTTTCCAGACTTCTTCCCTCTACCGAAAGACTTGCCCTTCCCGGATTGCTGTCAGCCCTTCCCAGGTCGTCATGTCACTGAAGGAACACAAGACGAGGGGTGGGTAGACGCGGTCTGGGAAGTACCCCGCTTCCGGGCTGAGGCGGCCAAAGACGACAAAGACCGAGCAGAGTCGGTCAGCACCTTGGAGCGCCTCGTCTGCTGACCGGGCCCGAAAGTCCTGCCCCCTGCGAACCACTTCGGCCATCTCTCCTCCAAACAAGGTTCCCGAGAAGAGCAGCCCCGTGCAGGCTCTCCAAAATATAGGGCCAGGCAGCTTTTGACCGTGGAGGTAGGCGGCCCTCTGCAACAAATGAAGGTTTGCCTCCAGCGTGCAACCGGTCGGCACCTGGTGATCTACTGCACACGACAACGAAGTTGCAAGGAGTGTCACCCTTCTAACCAGTCTAGCACAGCCTCAGTGATATGGACATAGCCCTCGAGGTCCTGCAGGAGAGACCTCAAAGCGGCCAATGACACGTCCGAGTAAGATGCCACAAGAACGAAGCCGCGGACATCTTCCTCTACATGTTTGAAGGCCTCTGCGGATGCCATAGTGGTTCTCTACTGCCTATCATCAAACTCTTCCCAGTCTAGGTCCACCAGCAGTGAACCCCATGGGAAGATCTGCTCCAGCGCAGAGTACTACTCCCCTGGACATCTGTGAGCTGGCAGTAAAACTCAGCTGTGAAGGGCCAAAGAGGAATGGGCATCCGTTGACACGTGTCCTCCAGAGATAAGCTCTGGCACAACAGTCCAACAGCACCCAACCTCTCCTTTAGTGGTGGGACCACAGCTTGGTCACCAACCAGGCCCTGAATAAGAGCTTTGGTCTAGTCAAAGCCCTTGGCATGTCCATGAGGGTAGAGGCTGAAGCCCCTGCCGCACCCGTGGTCACCGGCTCTCTGCCCGTCAGAGTGTGAACGGGGTGAGCGATGAACCCTCGACCTGGGCCGAGACCTGGTGTCGGATGCGTCCGAGATTAGTAGTTCATCCTCCGCCTTGGTGTCAACGCCCTAAGACTCCGGACTCGCAAGGGGCGCACAGACACCCAAAGCCTCATTGAACACTGTATTGTCGAAAGGAGATAGAGCTGCGGCCTGTGACAGCAGGGCATCTGTCACGACACCAGAGGAAGGGGGAACCTCCGGAGTAGTAACCACCGCCTCAAGTTGCTCTTCCCACGAAGGAAGATAAAGAGAAGGCCAGGGAGACTCGTAAGCAGAGATCTCCGAGGCTGCAGTCCAAGAGGTCTCCAGCTGGGCCTGAGTGATCTGGCTGAGACTCCCCCAGGCCACTATCCAGGACCTCAACTGCCGCTGAACTGAGTAATCTGCTGGCAGGGGGGTTCCAGAGGTAGAGCTGACAGTAGTTGTGGCCAGTGCGGAGGAGGCCTGGGCCTCCTCACGCAACCGCTGATTCTCACAGAGCTCCTGGTCCGCCTGCCGCTCGAGAGAGTGATGCAGGGTACCTGGCTCAAACATGGGGACCAGTGGGATCGCCAACTGTTCACTGCAAGGCAAAGCCGCTGGAGGTGCAGAAGGGACTGCCAGTGCCATTGTTTGGGGGACAAGATATTCCGCCCAGGCTCGAGGGACCAACACCTCTGGGGCCAAAGGCCTAGTGGCAGTAGAAGGCTCTCCCTTTCTAAGTGTCTCCCTCCTAGGTCCCCATGCCTGCGTTTTCTACCTGAGCTCTCCGATCTGGGATTTCCGGAAGGCAATGGAGGCACTGGTGCAGTAGCTGGCACTCCGGGTCTACACCAATGGACTGCTTCCGAAAGGAAGCAACAGCCTGGTGTCCACTGCTTTCCCTCTCTCTGCGTTCTGTTTGCCAGGACACCATCTTGAACAATCTGAGTACAAGTCAAACGACCAACTTTGCACTTGATATTTCAGTGGTATCCGATCACAGAAATCAGCTATCTTGGTATCTGCAGATGCCCAGACCGCTGCGAAAAAATTTTCAACAGAAAAGAGTGCGCGAGAGCACAAAAAAAGTGAGTGTGAATGATAGTGCATGGAGCTTCAAAAGAGCAAGCCAGTAATGGCACCCAAAAAAGGAAAGATGATACGGGGCGCATGTTCACATGACATCACCACCAGTTCCACATGGGTCAATGGCGCCACAGGACGGTAAGGTTTTCAGAATCAAGTGCGAGTAGCAAGCTTCTCATCTCAATTTTCTTGGCAACAGTGGTAATGTTACAAAATTAATACAAAGAATTTAGATGCAGCCTCTAATGTAACAAAACACTACCACAGATGTTGTTCATAGCATTGCTAGCTACCATTATTTAGTACCTGATGACCCTCAGTGAAGGTTAAATGCATTGTACTAGCTCTCTATGGAACTTAGGCCCAAACCTAATTTTTCCGTGTTTTTTTTGGCACCACAGGCTTCTTAAACAGATGCAACAGATGCCTTAAGAAATTATAATTATTATTATTATTACTGGCGAGGGCCAATTATCTTTAGTATGTGGTATATTCTAGTGATAATCCCCTGAAAGCTGGCACATATAACTGAAAGAGGCAATTTCCAATTTGCCAGAAGGTAGCATTCTACCATTGAGACCTCCCAGGTCTTTTTAAGGTGGTCGCAGTAATGCTCCCCTTCTTCATTGGGGAAAATCAGTCTACTGACTTCAACAGCTTGTCATGTTTTCAGTTGTTAAAAGGCATACAACATATAAATAAATGTACATACATACATGCATCTGACCTGTCACGCATAAACCACTGTCCCATTGCCACTTATGTTAATGAGCACCTATCATTTGCATATGGCTTCTTTATTAAGCTTTTTTGCTATCAGTTTAAATCCATTTGCCTGCATGTGCCATAAGTTTGTTTTACATATTCCAGACAGACTAGTTTGAATGTCACATATCAAGCAACAGAGGCATCTTGAACTTCAAGAAAATTATACTTGTATAACAGTATGGATGCCCTTGACCTACTTTCAAGGCCACAGAGGTCATATAGCATAACATCACCTGTCTTCCATGTGATGTCTCTATAATGATGACCTTTGACCCAGTCTTATTGGGATAATATGAGAAATTGTGCCTTCAGTTACACTTTCTGAAACAACACATTACACACTTTCAAAATATGCACAGAATTGAAAATCTCAAAATTTGACCTGATCCATCATTTTCCCGTGTTGGGTCATATATACATATATATATATATATATATATATATATATATATATATATATATATATATATATATATATATATATATATATATATATATATATAAAACTGTTATGGTTTTTAAATACAGTGAAAACTCGTTACAATGACACCATCTGTCCCCCTAAGAAATGTGTCGGACAACTGAATATGTCAGATAAATGAGTCAAATAACAAAGGAAATAAACCTTTTCCCATAAGAATCTGAGTCATTATATTGAATACGTGGGATATGTGAGTGTTGTTATAATGAGGCTTCACTGCATATTTAAATTTATTTTATTTTATTTTTTTTTTGATGTACAATCATTACCTGGTGATAAATTTGAAACTTCTCCCCCCACCAGATTTCATCAGAGATACTGAACTTTGCAATTGCTTTTCCAAGAGTCTTTATTTGATCAGTCTAAAACCCACTGAATGTGAAGTTCATTAAATATTCCAGGGAGGCATTTAAAAAAAATATCTTCTAGTTTCAATTGTCCATGTACTTAGAGGTTAAAAAATTTGACAATCTTATAAAAAAAAAAAATCTTAATTTTTAACTGATGTACATGTATTGGCAGTCAAACTAACAAAACAGAAGTACAATACTTGTTTTTTCCAATTAACTTCAACAAAATTTTGAAGAATGGCAAACTCAGCCATGCTTCCAATAAGCTGCTTCCACAGTACTGGCTTCATGATAGTAACTCAATTTGTTCAAGACTGAGGGAGTAAAAACTATGCTGAGTTCTCTTAGTGAGTGGACTAGTGTTTCCCACTGAAAATGGGGTACTTTACTGTGAGTACTTTAGGACTGCTCTTGTTGCACACCTTTTTATATTTCTTTTTTAAGTTTACAGTAGTACCTGCAATGGCTGACCACCATGGTGGCAGGTCACCTGGTGTTACCGGTCACATTCGCAATGTACAGAGCTTTTTGCAATGGTAAATTATCTGTGGTGACCGGTCACCTGCCAAGCGTGGTCAGCTGTCAGTAAAAATGAAGTTTTTGCAGTCTGTCAAAACCAAGCTTTTTGCAGTCAGCGGTCATTACAAAAAACAAAAAAATCAGTGGTAACAGTGGTTAACAGCCACTCTGATAACTTGCGGTCACTTTAAATGGAATCAAAGCAAGATTTAACTATACCAGCATGCAGACATCTGATCCATTTTCCATTCTGGAAGCGTAAATTTACATAACTTTGAAATGGCTATAAAATCAAATGTCAACCCTGGTAATATCACTCACCGTCTGGCATATGTTCTAAAAAGGTCTTTAGACTAGTATTAGGAGGAAATTTGTATGTTATCATGCTTCAAAATGTTAATTTTATTGCTCTAACTTCGCACATGTTTACTTGCAACAGCAAGAATGCATCCACTTTGACCTAGTTGCGTGATGCATCATGGGAGTTCTTTCCTTTTTTTTCTTCCGACTCCATACGGAAATTACCAATGTTCAATGTTCATAAACATGACATGGTTTTGTGAAGCGATCCCAATGAAGCATGAGGTACATTGAGGTAAAAATAATGATGGAATCTGTTGATTTATATCGCCAAGACAGCTGGTTGTCACCCTTTTTACAGTGGTTTAAATTACACCACTAGCAACCAAATTGAACTCTCCGATCATCGTGATTTTTTTTTTTTTTTTTTTGCAATGACAAGGCCGCAAGGGCATTTCCCTGTGTGGCAGTGGTCAGGTGTTGACAAATGAATGACTCTCCAAAGTCTCATCCCAATAAAATTTTATTACCAATTCCCTTCGCCTCATCCTTTATCGAGTTACCACAACATTTGTTCCCAGAAGTGTTTGTGTCAGACCTGTTCACTTCTACGATTTCTCCATAGTTTTCACAGAATTTGAATGCAAAATACGCTCCACAGATCAGCTGTCAATTTCTACGCCTATAGTTGCGGGCAAAATTTTCGATGTAATTTTCATGACACTGTATTTTTGGGCCAGTATTTTCCATAGAAGCATGGTGTTGTTCAGTCACCCTGAGCACTGAGGATGTAACAAGCCCCGTGCCAGGCCAGCCAGTGATGATGCTTTAGAAGTTATTGCAACTTTTTGACAGTTGAGCAGATTAGCGATCCCTTTGAAGTCCTGTCAAACACAGGTCCCAGTTGGCCATATTTGCATACCTGTAGCGACCAGTGACCTGCTATATGCGGTCACTTTTACTTGGCAGAAGGGGTGACCGCATACAGCAGGTACTACTGTACCTTCATTTGAAGACCACTTGCAGCATAAGATCACTTTTTGCTGGCAGTCTTAGATGGCACATATCACTGCACACAAACTAGGTTTTCAACTTACTGCTTTGCACTATCTTGTTAATGTCCAGTGTCTTGCCCTTGTTTGTACGGTCAAACACCCGAACATACAGCACAGAATAGAATCTGTCCACCTCCCACTTGCCTGAGTCACTCTACAATCAAAAAGGGATGTAAGAGTATGTACACGTAATACAGCATGGTCAGGGACACACAAAATCCTCTCAACAGTATGAACTAAAGAAACATTGAATGTCAATTTCACAAAGAGGTATTTACCACCATCCAGCATGATGAAGATTACAATATAACACTGGTCATGCTACAGCCCATATTTTAATACCAAATAAGTTTTGTCTCAGTTTTGGCTTCAGAGTTGAGATGATAAATACCCATTTTTTTTGTTTTGGGGTGTAAAATTCCAACTTCTTTGTCTTTGATTGGCTGACTTTTGGTGTAAGGTTTGTATGGGCCTTTGTCTCGCCATGTCAACTTCAAACTCTTTTGACTTTTCAGCATGTCACCTCGGTGTCTTTTATCACAGGTATGTATGTGCTGCACATCAAACTTTGAACTGTTTTGGGGTGAAACCATCTTCTGTTTACAAACATTGCTTGCTTATACCCTTTTCAGCTGTGGACTATGTCCCTGCAGAGGAGTTTCATAGAATTACAAATGGAAACTACAATGCGTTTTTCAACTTTCTCCAATTGGACTACCTTCCATGTCTCAAGGTCTCTAAGCTGGTGTTATATGTTAACATGGTTAAGCAGTGCCCATGATGCTGAATTTGTACCTGTTATATGATCTTGTATTGTTGCTTTGTAATGGAATGGAACATAACGTTTGTGTTCAATTTTCCTAATGTATGTGTGCAGGTTTGGCATATTTCACTTTCTCGCTACTACTTAGACTTCATTGAGCAACGCCCATGATACTGAATGTGTACTTGTTATGTGTTAGGTAAGGAATGTGGTGCAGGTCCATAGGGGTTTTGCTGGACCTGAGAGATAAATCAAAGGACACGCAAGGCACAGCGGAGCATGTCCTTTAATCATTGAGCAGGTTCAGCAAAATGCCTATGGACCTACACCAAGTTCCTTATCTATCTTAATGAACATTTTTATTGTTTGATCTAACTTAACATCCAATTTATTATCATATTTGCATTGTGCATATAAATATTTTGATGGAAATTAACAAAGATGTCACATAGAACCATTGCCAATTCACCTGCATGTGGCAATGCGTAATATAATCCTGTTTACATGCACTGCTGATTCCATCCACCAGCAGTGTGAAATGCAATCAACATGTTAAACACAAACAGAACTGCCAAGTCTACCTGTCAGCTGTGATAGACTAGTGTCTAGAAGATCAGACGACAAGCAGGCAAGGAAAGCTGCCATGGTTCGAATCCCCTTCTTGCCTTTGTAAAATTTATCTTTTTTGGATAAAAGTGTAAGGAATATTGTAGAATTTCAGTCTGTCATTTCTGGTCATCAAAAGTAGTACCTGCCACAAAACAGTAAGTCATCAGTTTGTATTGGAGGTCCACCTTCGTGGAAGTTAAGGTATGGTCTTCAACAATAGGAAAGTTCATTAAATTATGATATTGTATTGTTCCTTTGTAATGGAACGTAATGTTTGTGTTAAATTTTCCTGATACATGTATGTACATCTTTGTTTTGGCATATTACACCTTTTTGTTTCTGATTAGACTTCCACATTTATCATACAAAGATGGTATACAACACCTGCAACACCTCACTTGTCAAATGCTCATGGTGTTTATTTTTCCTAACACGTGTGGTCATAACACAGAACAAGAAACTTGACTGGCACATTACGTGAGAGTTATAACATGAAAGGAGACACTTCATTCGTGATTTCGCTCAGGCGTTCAGGTAGTTCGTGAATCTGCTAGCTGCCACAAAATGGAAGATGACGTGCCTCTAATTGAACTTGATAATATTGCAACTCCGCAATTATTTTTCCAAAGAAATGACGGCACCGGCAGTACTGTGAGGTATGTTGGTTTTTATTTGTAGTGTTTTTCCAATTTCACAATCAAAGTTTGCTTTGCGTTCATGATATGCTACTGCATCAAGACTACTGACCCGGAGAAGTTTTGTGGCTGATGGTATAATGCATGCTGGTACTTGAATGGAAAGTTTTTATCATGGAAATTCAGGTAAATCATTTCAAATTTTATTGTTAGACATTGAAAGGGGTAATTCGGAAAGAGTGAGTTATAGGTTTTACTTAATTCACTCTTTTTGCGGGCCCTTTTTGCGATTATTGAGGGTGAAGGTCAGCCCCAAAAAGATGCATTATCAAGTTTCATAATACATTCTTTTTCATGATCAATGGTTATGGGATATAATCAACACTTTTTGAGCCTTTAATTGGCTAATTCCTACCAGCCATATGACAAAGTTTTATTCCCGCCAGTGGTTTGCATCAACAGCTTTAACACTTAGTAGCCAAATTGAATGTAGCCTGTGTTCAGCAAGTATAGTATTCCACTGGGCTCTTTGTATGACAGTGTCATGCGTTATGCTGTGCCCATGTTGCTGAATTTGTACCTGTTATATGTATGGTTGTTCTGTAATGGGACGTAATGTCTGTGTTCAATTTTTGTGTTTTTAAACCCTCCCGTTGATAACAATACACTTAATATGATTTGGTACTTATGCTCATGTTATTAGTGATATTTATGTTACTCGGCACAGATTGTTGCATATGTGGTAGATGCTAATGTTTTTCCAGCAAGTGTGCTACTGTTATTCAATTCTATGACTTACACTTATTTATTATATTATTTTGAACTCATATTCACTTGTTACAATCTCAAAATGATCAGCTATTCTATAAATATTCTTGTTACATGTGCAAGCTCACTTTTACTAAATATTCAACGTATAGGCATTGTTAATTTGTCTTCAACTCCATACACTACTGGCAATTATTAATATACTTAGTCTGTCTGCACTTCTGGTAAACTATTAAAAAATTTCCATATGTTAAAATATAACTAAAGGTGTGTTGTGCATCTCAAATGTTGATCCATTTATATCTCTACTGTTGTGCTGCTGGTCATAAATTTGCTTACTCAGGGTCTAGTTCACCACTTACATAAAAACCCGCCGGTACTTTCAGACCTGTATCCACCATTAGGGCAACCTTCTCCACTAAACTCTATCTTTGACTCAGCTGGGGTTCTTGCCTCGTGTGCCCCCCTGCTACTTAATTCATAGCATGCGCGCGACTTAAGTATCTGATACAAAATCCCTATTCTGGGGCCTACAACTGGTAACTGTATGGCCTTGTATTTACATTTTCAGGTAACGCTCACTCTGGAGAAGTCTCATTACAGTGAAACCTGTTTTGAGAGACCACTGTGATGAAAGACCACCTGCCTTTTCAGACCATGTTTGCTATGTCCCTTGTGCTATCCTTCCCATGTTATTATACCTCCATTGAGACCACCTGCCTTATATGACCACTTTTTGGCTTGCCCTAGGGGTGGTCTTTCAAAACAGGTTTCACTGTATATATTGTATATTACATTCATTCGACAAATTAACCTTCCCTTAATACATACATTTTGGATACTACTTCTTCAAAATATATACAATTGGGACTAGCCCACAGAGTTGGCTGCCATTTTGAAAATTATGGATTCCGCACCCAATGGTTTGTAAATGAGGATAGTACTGGAACGATCTTTGGGGGAGGGGATGGTTTATAATATATGAAACCAAAAGTATATATTTTGCAAATATTTCAGAGCATCAATAATGATATGATATATACTGTGGCTGGGATTCACTTTAATATCCAAATCAAACGTATTTTTGTGCGACTGTCCCGCAATCAATGCAATGTGCAAAGTTCAATATGGGGCTCACCCAAGTGCTGGCTCAAGGCGTCATGTGGCATTTGGATTTCTAACTAACGATGATAACTGCTTTAGACACAACCGAGTGGGCAGATGAAAAGATAGTAAGTCATGGTTTAAAAGTACTTTAACAACCGTTTGCCTGGTAACTCTGAGAATGGATACCTGGAACCTTGCGAAGTATTACGATAATGATCATCGAACATCTAGGGCTATGACGTTTCACTGAACAATTTTGGCTATGCAGCTATGCTGTTTCCCCAGCCCAGGTTAACCCTCCAGACAAGTTGAAATAAAATGATGTGTTTGAGTTGACTTTACTGCAAAACAACGGCACATGATGGCCACTTTCTCGTTTTAAAAATCTTTCAGCCTGGGTTGATTAATTTTTATAAGGGCAGAGTAGCTTGAAAGTACTTTTTTTTGGTTCCATTATTTTTTGGATTGGGCCTTTTCAGTAGGGTGTATCAGGTAACCGGAGCCACATATATTTTTTTGTTAGGCCTTAGGTAACTTGGACGTTTGTTGAAACATGTTTCAAATGGATGTTCTTGCCCAATTTACACATTACCTCCTTTGACGTCAGTGTAATTTGTTACCAGGGCACAGCCAGAGGCACTTGCTACAACTACAATTATTATGAGGTGCTTTAATAAGCTTATGGTAAAGCATGGTATGGTACTGTTTAGGCCACTTACAACTTGAGATAGTCATCGTGCGCGACAACAAATATATCCCCCACTTGGCGCACTGTCTCCCAATTAAGAAATCATATTTAAGAGCCAACTTTTCTCACAATATTAGTGCTATCTTTCCCATGTTACTGAATCTCTATTGCAAAGCCACCTACTCCATATGAACACTTTTTGACCTGCCCTATGAGTGGTCTTTCAAAGGATGGATGACTGTATTCCGACGCAAACAAATCTGGATCAGGGAGAACGTATAGAGCATATCAATTTATGCATACCTTGTGGGGATACATACCAGGTACATCTCCACCAACTTTGAAAAGAATCTCAGATTTAGTTTAGAGAACCCCCCCCCCCAAAAAAAATCTGTTATCTTGCCTAGGGGGATGCACAGACAGATGGTCAGTCAGATGGACAGACTGACAACCCTAGAAAACCTCCACAGGTCTTTGTACAAAATTTGAAACTTATGGGTTCAGAAGTATTATATGCATGTACTGTATACATCATGTAAATAGTACATGCACTATATGCCATGTTAAAATGTGCTTTTATTAATTAGGAATTTCAAAAATGCATAAAAATTTCAAAAACCAAATGAGCACGACCACTCATGAATGTCTTGTGGGCATATATACAGGTTACACTCCCACCAAGTTTGAAGACAACCTGACCATTAGTTTTAGAGAAAAAGACAAAAAATTTGTTATCTTGACCAGGGGCACGAACAGACAGACGGTCAGTCAGATGGACAGACTGACCACCTTAGAAAAATCACTTGGGTCTGTAGACTACTTGAACCAAATTTGAAACAAATAGGGCTCACAGGTACAAAGATATGGCTGTTTGGACCTGGATATTGCTTAATGATGTTTCGTTAATTAACTAATTAATTAATGATCACAGGAAGCTAGTTTTCGTACTTGACCTGCTTCATCATAAGGTGCATCACTAACCAAAATTTGGTGGAGCTACATGCAATACTTTTTAGTTATCGTGGTAACGTCATCTGGGGGGTTGCCTAATGATCTTCTGTTAATTAACTAATTAATTAATGATCATAGCAAGCTAGTTTTCGAACTTGACCTGCTTCTTCATAAGGTGTATCACTAACCAAAATTTGGCGGAGCTACATGCAATATTTTTTTAGTTATCACGGTAACGTCGTCCCGATGGACAGACGGTCACAAAACCAATATATCCCCCGGATCCTTCGGACGCGGGGGATATAATTATTTTTCTTGCAATCATGCCTTTCAGCATTCATTGCACATTCACAGCAGCCCATTATTAATACAGTTTCTTCCTTCCCTCCTGTCATTCCTTATGGGGTTGGCATTCATCAGTATAGAGTGGCAATTGGAATTTTTCACAATTGTTGGTCAATTATTTTCCGTGTAAGTGTTTTTGCCTGACCTATATTGCCAAACCCGACATAATCCTTTTTTCTGCTTCTTGTGCTTAGTTACAATGTACATTATGCTATCAGGCTTCATGCACAACACATACTGTCAGTCTTGACAATTTTTTTTTTTTTAGTCCTCCATAGATGTGCATCCAAATCTGGGACAAAGCGACCCCTCTGCGAAAAAATACTTAAGGTAGCGAGATACAAATGTGGTGCAAATCCGCATGGACAACTTTACGGCCCTGTAACTTTTAAGCTGTTCACATGAAAATAGTCAAAGTATACATTTTTGGATTTACCTAGCTTCACTGCGTGTGCAGTATATAGATCAATATGTAAATTTGCCATATATCTCGAAGAAGTAAATATACCTAAATTTATCCAGTAGCGTGTGGAGCCTATGAGACAAAACAGTTGCATAATGAGAAACTTGAGTGCATGATTGGTTACACCACGTCCATGTGGCAAGAAAAGGTCCTTGATGTAGCTTTTCTTGCCACATTACCGTGGTGTAACCAAACATGCACTCTTATTGCCACTGATAGATTAGTTGAAATATTTCTCTGTGGCAGTAACAAGCTTTCTAACTGCCTAAATATCCAAATCTGTGATGCACTTCAGCAGTACATTTTAATATTGATACCAGGCACTTCAACTACTAAATGTTTCGGTTACAGAAACAATCATTGGTTTGGACTGTGCAAATCTATTTGTATCACACTTCTTTCCACATTGGGTAAATACTGAACTCAACTGCATACTGATTTAATTTGTATCTCATATGTAATCAAATCTTGATATTTGTATGGAGTTTTCGCTGATATTATACATTGGTGACAATGGTTTTGTCCTGTGTGTCCTCTACATACTGTGTGTCTCCTCGTCCTGAGACCCCATGTATAATTATAAGTCATCTCCATGTACTATAGGGCTATCCCGATAAAATAGATACATTTAACTCCTAGCATGTCAGTAGTGAGTGTACTCGCACAGCCCGTCATTGTTTATTGCCACCAGTTGCGAGCAAACTCGCACTTTTGAAGTGGCTGATCAAAGGCCTCTCAAATTCCCAGTGTTGTTTATTTACATGCAGGCACGCACATTTTCTTGTAGGGAAATGTCAGTACTTGCCAATGGCTACTTCGTCAAAAATGATTTAAATCAATGATCGGGCCGTTGTTTGTGACAATTTGAATGATGTAACTTTGAAAAACTGCGCAAAAATAGGGTGATTTCATTGTCGTGGTTACAATTTTTTTTCTGTCTACCCGCCATGTTATTCACATCATCAGAAAGCTCAGAACCATGTCTATTTTAAGAACAAGCTCTCCCATTGGCTGAAACAAAAGTATTTTAGGGAAAACCCCTCCAAAACTGCTACTATTTAAAACAGATACGTTGTTATTCTAGTTGGAAACTACCGAAGACGATTCTGCAGAATATTCTACATCAGTCAGGGGGCCGGAATCGATCACATGGTGTTCGCCGTCCAATCAAATGCATCATTTTTCTACCGCTGCTTCATTCGGGAGTACTCCCCACCTGGTGATGTGAAGTCAGGCTTGGAAGATGGGCAACATTTGTATGTACACAAGTGACGATTACGGACAAAGCAAGAAACAAAATTTAAGGCTGTAAATTGGTCAGAATGATGACATACTACCAGTCTTTGCGCACAATAGAGCAGAGGATCCAATTTTTTCATGGAAAGAGAGTAAAATATGCCAGCCGCAGGTAAACATGGCTCGGGTAAAAATACCGCTGCCACATATGTTGATCATGCTGGCAGTTTATCAGTGAGGGCGATAAAATTGCATTTATCCACTATTTACTGCAGCAACAAACAAACTCTACCACTACAATTTAATTACAATTATGACACACAACTGATCTTACGAAAAAATTAAAGAGGAACCGTCGTTCATGACGCTAACCAAGGAAAGTGCGCGGACCAGTACCCATGCAATTGTATTCACACAGGCTTGACTGTTTTGATCAATTCGTGATTGAAATCGATATATTCACTTTGTTTAAGTGTAGGGCACAAGTTTTTGTTTAAATTGACAAAGAAACTGCATACAAATGTAGAGAAGATCTTACTCAACAAAAGTCATGTTGATCATTTTGCATGAATTGCAAAAATAAAAAAGTTGCAGCAATTTTACGCCAGCATGTCGCATGTTGTGCAACAAAACAAAAAATGCCCATTGGCTGGCTGTGCCATTTCCCAAAACTGCCCAGAGTGCTAGGAGTTAAACTAAATTCAGTTACCTTGGATGTCATACTCATCTACATGCTTTCATGTGGGCAATCCATATAATCATCACCTTGTATTTTAAAATTTTTTCTGCGTATTTGGAAATTCTCCATTTGCATAATACAGTGCAAATTGGCAATGTTGTGATTGGTCACTTGGGGGCAGCACTATTCCTGCCTGGTCATCATGTAAAAGCCTCTGTATTGGGTGAGTGCATTATGCCCACTATTTGTTGAAGTAAAATTTATTGGGCTTCTGCTATCACCCATACTTTGTTTCTGTACATTCTGTTTGAGTTTTAGAAAGTTTGTATCAATTAATTTTTAATTTACCTTGTACATATGTCAGTGCTGCGACCTCACCAGCATGTACCTGAACTAAGCAAGCAGTCGTTATTTACGAGGTGGGGGTGGGGGGAACTTGCGGCTCCCCCTCAGCAAGTCTGCAGAATTTTGTGACCCCCCCCCCCCCAGCCTCATACTGGTTATTGTTGTATGACTTTGTTATAAACTGATTCACAATTTGATGACACCTCCCTCCCCCTCTGCCAGGGCGGAGGGGGGGGGCAATATTATGATCCCCCCGCCCCCCCGTATCCCGAGCGCCCCTTCCTCCGGCAAATAATGACTGCCCCCTAACATTGTGCAAAGACACACATGTAATTACAAGTATGCCCAATATGAGGTCCCACAATGCCACACAACAGCTGAAGTCATGCCCCATCTGCTTGTTCCACACAAACAGTAGACAGCAGAGGGTTCACTCACCACATGAAATGTCAATTTCTTGTCGGTTACCAGTTCTCCAAATTTTGCGATAGCCTGTGGGCTGTATACAAGGTCCAGTAGCCGGCCCCACAGACAACAATTGGCCACCTGTAAACACATAAAATTAGTTTCTTTGCACACAGGTCATCTTGGGTCATGACAATGTTTAGTTACCTGTCTGCTGTAACTTGTAAACATAAACATCTCAAGTTGCCATAGTTACAATTCAGTCTCTCCTGTTTCACCAGCTTACACATTATTGAGCACGTGCACATTCATCCCCATGATTACAATTTGTCATGTCACCTACTTAACCCCCCCCCCCCATTCAAAACTGTCAACAAGTTTCCTTGTTATCACTTACGTGCCAAGTCCCCAACCAGTGTCATAGAAAGCTGTTGACTGAGGCCATGCTACTTGGACAACTGAAGAAGAAATTGAAGACCCCCCCCCAAAAAAAGGTCCAGCACACTCAAACATGTAGATATGCCCAGTGCACCATGATTATACATAGAAACTCCAAACTTGGCACCATTGTACATCCATACAAAGAGTTGGGCATTTTTATATATAGAGGAATAAAGATGTTTAGAATTATGCAAATTAGGGGCACTTGAAATTTTAAATCTTAAATATCTTCAAAAGTATAATAGAGATGTCATTCCAACTTGTACTAGGGGGTTATTGACCATTGCGCATCTAATAGATTTAAAACAAAAGTTGTTGCAATTTAAATTATGCTAATTAGCAGCATTTGAAATTTTAAAACTTGAATATCTTCAAAACTATTACAGAGATGTCATTTCAACTTCTACTCGGCGGTTATTGACCATTGCACATGTAATGAATCTAAAACAAAAGTTGTAACAATTTAAATTATGCTAATTAGCAGTATTTGAAATTTTAGATCTTGAATATCTTCAACACTATAATAGACAGAAATGTCATTCCAACTTCTACTAGGGGGTTGTTGACCATTGCGCACTTAATAAATTAAAAACAAAAGTTGTAGCAATTTAAATCTTGAATAACTTCAAAGCTATAATAGATAGAGATGCCATTCCAACTTCTACTCCTGTGTTATGGAACAGTTGTACATTGCCATGCCAATATGCTTTGAAGATACACACACCAATTTGCTATGAAGCAAATCATCTTTCTAGTTTTGTTTGTATTGCGTCCCCAGCTCAGTCACTTTTCTAGCAGCTGGGGTGGCCTTACTAGATGGGGACTACTATAGCCACTTAATACCATGGTTTTAACTTTGACAATCTTCATAACTAGAATACAAAAATGGATATACCATGGAAGTCAAAACGATGTTCAGACCCTCTAAATTAGGGTAAAAATATGACCCCTGGTGATATTGAAAATAGGTTATGGTTGCTTAATATCCCACTCAGGAAAGGTTCCAATGAGATGCTTCTACAGTACATGTTTGTTGATAGTGGCTCAATTTGTTAAAAATTTATTGCATCTGCAAAGCTTTAACTATGATCTGTGGTGACCTTGAAAAAAGCTCTTGGTGGCCAAGTGTCAAAATCTGCCAAGTGCCCACTGAGATATGTTCTTACATGACAAGCTTCATATTAATGGTTCAACTTGTTCTAAAGTTATGAACTCTTTAACAGACTTTAAATATAGGACACACTCCTTAATGGATCTTGAATCCTTTTTTGACTAAACCGTATCATGCAGTGGACAATTTTAATCTTGCACTGTTTCTGAATCACTCCCCCCCCCCCCCCCCCCAACTTTAGGAATCTTCACAGGTCAACAAAGAACTTTTAAACTTTCTCTGTTCATATGGATATTAATATTTACTATTTTTAATATTTAATATTTAATAATAACTAAAAGAGGATATTTTACTCTCTTTTTATTAATATATAGCAGTAATAATCAGGATCTTGATATCAATATAGAGAAAACATTGTGATGTCACTTCTGGTATCACTGGAAGTCAAATTGAACCTTGAATCTTTGTACTTAAGCCACTACTTTTAACAAACTAACAGATTCCTGTCCTCCCCTGATGAAGGCATGCAAGATGCCCAAACCGGTTGGAAGGGAGTCCAAGTACCTTTTAACATGGTGTCATGTTTCTTATTTCAGTTTTAGATGTATGGTTTTTCTGTTGGTATTGTTGTTTTTATTCTTCATACCAAAAGTTATTGTGTTTATAAATGTAACAGAAGGATGCATCCAAAGATATGATGATGAGATTACTGCTTCAGGCATTTCTATGTATTGCCATGACCAATATATCCCAGTGACTAAGTTTTGTTGCATGACACATCTTTATGTCCTGATACACTTGCCTGTAAATTTTCATGGGTCTAAAGCAAAGGATCCCAGTGTTATTGCCCAGGCACAAACTTGGTATAATGCACGAATGGACAGATGTAGAAAACATGTTTGTCATATGGCCCTCCTCCAGTAGGAAGGGGTGCATTACCAGTCAGTGTCGTTGTTGCTTCATGCATGAGGGAGAATGTTGGATGATTTTCCGCATATTGATGTCAAATATCTCCTCCATGGAGTTGCATACACTGTGACTCCTGTACTGAGACCTTAATGCCTTCCCACTCACATCAGTGAGGTATTAATAGTCAACTGCTTACTAGCTTTAATACAATTTTCATTAATAGAAAATATTTTCTGTGTGACTTGTGAATGTGACCTCTCATGGAAGCAGGCTATATACCTGTTTCTGACCTTGATATCTACAAATTTATCAATTATCAATCATTTATCACCTCTTTAGTGACAAGACAAATTAATTTTTATGTAAACTGGGACACATTTATGTGTGCAAACTTATTGTTCTTTCCTCCCTCTAGCACAAGAGAGTTACCTGACAATTTGGCACTCGGGGCACATGTGTGGTGATCCTTTAACTTGTTCACTGCAAACTGCCACTGAAGTCAAAGTACGTAAAAGGAACTTCTCTGACTTATCAAATAGATACTACATTAACATTCTTTGTAAAAATGCCTTTCATTCAAGCACCAGCTTCTGGTCCCACAGAATATCACAGTGCAGGTCAACAGGTTTCCTGGGCATGTTGTGGGCCTATTGTGCCTGAAGCATGGTCAAGGAAGCTGTTGACTCAGTCCAAACTTGGCCCTGAAAGAGTCCAATCGTCCAATCCTGTACAATGTGACTGTACATGGCAACAAAATAATATGCATTTCACGTAAGTAGGAAATGCCTTGCAATAAGTTAACATTGCCAACTTGATCTTTGCATCAGGCAATGGCAAATGCTGGATGCTTCCAACACACTGTACAGTAACACTGGCTGAGAGGACAATGGCCCGCACAGGCTGCTGTCAATACACTCCATACCAGTGTTGGATCTGCCTTAGTAATCCCTTTGTATTACACTGGTATTCAGTGACATTTCAAAGCTAAAATATGTCACAACAAGAAGTTTTCTTCAAGAGCCTGCACTCCACATTTCAACATCCAGTTTTTGACACCACTCTTCATCAAATAGGAAACTGCAGCAGGTGAAGTACTGCTACAATTTGTTATGTCAGAACTTACAGTCACATGGCAATCTAAATTAACATGTTAACAATGTCACAACATAAAGTAAAAAGAACAATGGAGATTGTTGGTTTGTGGGTACAGGGATCAACACAACACAAGCAACTGGCGTGGATTTTGGTGACATGAACCAAGATACAATTCCCTGTTTCCAGTGATTTAACGAGAAATGTGTGCTTGAGAGATAAGAAATACATATAATACTATTGAAATTCACAGTCACATGTAAAACTAAACTGTAAATGATTGTGTTCATTCCCATGATGGCCAATGGGGAACCAGTTCTTGGTCCATGTTGCCAAAACCAGAGTCCTGGATAAGCAATAACAGTGTCAACTAGAACAGGCTGATTGCATTTGTAACGTGTTGAAGAAGAAGTGGATGATATGGACGCAAAAGCAATGTCCCCCTGCTTAACCAAGTTCTTGTACATAACCATGGAAAAATTTCAATCTCTTAAGTCAAATTCTTCTGGAGTTACTGCATCAGCAATTATTTTAAAGGAAATAACCCTGTGACATTGAAAAACAGGTCAAAGTCATCCCATCTACAATCTCAAGCTAGCTCTTACAGAGATACATAATCACACAATTTGAAGCTGCTACCTTAAGTCTTTCTTGCCTTATAGCTTCCGCAACTTCAAGTAAGTGCTTGTGACCTTGAAAAATAGGTCAGGTCAAACATCTGCAATCACAACCAAGGTCATATAAAAGTCTTATATAGAAACATAATCACACAAAATTTCAATCTCCTAGGTCAAATCCTTTTCAAGTGCATGCGCAATGATTTAGCTGATCTAAGCTTGCCCCACAAAAATCAAGGTTGCAACTGAAAAGACCTGTGTTGAGGTTTAGCTGAGTGCATATGGCATGTAGAAGTATTTCTAAGATGGGCGACTGAGCCTCCATAAGGCTCAGTTTGACTAGCAAGGCAGCTGAGCTAAAAATTGCAGCACCACTTGGTGAACAAGTTAAGAACTAGGAGTCCCTAGGAGTGATTCTGTGTGATATCAAAGCAATTGGGTGAGTGCTTTAGAGACGATTTTTTAAGATTTGCCCCCTCCCCCCCAAAACAAAAATTCACTGAACCAAGTTGACAGGGAACCACCCAAAGTGCATTGCCACCAAGTTTGAAGTCAATCAGGTTGATGGTTTCAGAGAAAAAGGCAAAAATGTGAATTATTGACTTACATCGACAGTAATCAATCTGAATGGTGCATTTATCAATAAATACCCGAACTGAAAAAAAACAAGAGGGCTGTGTGAACAGCCCGTGCCTCAGCTGATCTTGACATTCATCACACTTGCAGCTCTATCAACTTGGGAAAGGATCAAGGACACCATGTTCTGAGTAAGTCTGAACTTTATAGAAGAACACTTACATGTGCAACATCAAAGTTCAAGTAGTTCTCAAGTTATAATGAAGAGTAAAATTCATGTATGTTGCACTGTGACCCCACAAATGAGGTTAAGGTCATTCATGCACTGTCTCAGCATGACCTTCATACAGAATAATTAACATGTGTAGCTAACTCAAAACAGATCTCAAGTTATCAAGTAAACAGTAAATTTCGTGTCAGTTGTCCTGTGAATTAGCATTAGAATGCCCACTGACTTACATAGTAATCAATAGGAAAGCTGCATTGAACGATAAGTACCCGAATTGAAAATCCTTAAAAATCAGAAATCCAAAGCAGTGCCACCTAGTAAACAACTGTTTGACCCTTCCACAACAACATATCCATCACATTTCAGCTTAATCTGAGGGACAGTTCTGAGAACAGTGAAAAATAGCAAAACCATACAAAAAATTCATAAAAAAATTACAGCACCACCTGGTGAACAAATTGGGAACTAGGTGTCCCCGGGAGTGTCTATATATGATATCAAAGCAATTGGGTGAGCGGTTTCAGAGAAGAATAATTTTGAAGGTTTGCCCCCCAAAAAACAAAAAAATTCATAAAAAATCCAAAAATCAATAGAGCATGACCATTTGAACACAATTGGTAGAGATCCACCCAAGGCACATCCCCACCAAGTTTGAAGTAAATCTGGTCAATATTATTAAAGTTATGACCATTACAAGAAATTCCCATGTTTTAAACTTTCTTATTAAAACTTTTGTAGAGATTTTTGAAAAAAAATCATAAAAAAATCCAAATTCATTTGAACATGACCATTGGTACAAACCTGGTAGACACCCACCCAAGGTATATTGCCACCAAGTTTGAAGTAAATCTGGATGATGGTTTTGGAGAAGAAGTCGAAAATGTAAATTAGCATTAGAATGCTATTGACTTACATGGTAATCAATAGGAAAGGTGCATTTACGGGAACGGAGACGAATTGAAAAAAATCAATCAAAATCAGGAATCAGCAGCATTCCCACATAGTGAACAACTTTCTTTGGCCCGTCCATAAGGAACATATCCACCACGTGTAAGCTTAATCTGAGTGACGGTTCTGGAGAAGAAGTCAAAAATAGCTATAACACACAAAAATTCACAAAAAGTTAGAAAAAAAACTGCAGCTCCACCTGGTGAACAAATTAACAGCAAGGAGTCCCTAGGTGTCTTCCTGTGTGATATCAAAGCAATTGGGTAAGCAGTTTCCGAGAAGAAGATTTTTTAAGATTTGTCCAAAAAAAGAACAAAAAAATTCATTAAAAATCCAAAAATCACTGGAGCATGAACATTTGAACAAAATTGGTAGAAACCCACTCAACATACATTGCCACCAAGTTTGAAGTTAATCTGGATGACGGTTTTGGAGAAGAAGTCGAAAATGTGAATTAGCATTAGAATGCCCATTGACTTCCATAGTAATCAATAGGAAAGCTGCATTGACCGACAAGTACCAGAATTGAAAAAATCGTTAAAAATCAGGAATCTGCAGCATTCCCACATAGTGAAAAACTTTGTTTGACCCTTCTACAAGGAACATATCCACCATGTTTCAGCTTAATCTGAGTGACGGTTCTGGAGAAGAAGCCAAAAATAGCTACAACACACAAAAATTCATAAAAAAATTAGAAAAAAATTGCAGCCCCACCTGGTGAACAAATTAAGAACTATGAGTCCCAGGGAGTGTTCCTGTGTGATATCAAAGCAATTGGGTGAGCGGTTTCGGAGAAGAAGATTTTTTAAGATTTATCCAAAAAAGACCAAAAAAATTCATTAAAAATCCAAAAATCACTGGACCGTGACCATTTGAACAAACTTGGTAGAGACTCACCCAAGGCACATCTCCACCAAGTTTGAAGTCAATCTGGCCGACAGTTTTTGAGAAGAAGTCGAAAATGTGAATTGTGAACGATGGACGGACGGACGGACGACGGACCCTCAAAAAACCTCAGCTGACTGACAAGTCAGCTGAGGTAAAAATTGAACTGTTACTGGGGTAGCACTCACTTTTGCATGGAAAATACAGTTGATCATCCACATTCTTTCAATGAAGATGCTAATTAGTGTACGATAAAAGCGTTCAAGACTTTCTTAACAAGTTTATTCAAAATTGACATAAATGTCGAATAAAAAAAGAGCAGAAAAGTCTCAAGTGTTGCCCTAGTTACAGTCCATTTTTTTTAAAACTTAGTTGAATTTTGAACTTAGTTTGGTTATATGAATATGGCCACAGGTATCAAGTTACCACTGAATTCAAAAATAAGGTACAAAGTTACTACTGAATGAGTTGATTTTCAACTCAAAGTGGTGCCCAAGCACTTATATGAGATAAAAAAAACAAGAGGGCTGTGTGAACAGCCCGTGCCTCAGCTGATCTTGACATTCATCACACTTGCAGCTCTATCAACTTGGGAAAGGATCAAGGACACCATGTTCTGAGTAAGTCTGACCTTTATAGAAGAACACTTACATGTGCAACATCAAAGTTCAAGTAGTTCTCAAGTTATAATGAAGAGTAAAATTCATGTATGTTGCACTGTGACCCCACAAACGAGGTCAAGGTCATTCATGTACTGTCTCAGCATGACCTTCATACAGAATAATTAACATGTGTAACTAACTCAAAACAGGTCTCAAGTTATCAAATAAACAGTAAATTTCTTGTCAGTTGTCCTGTGAATTAGCATTAGAATGCCCATTGACTTACATAGTAATCAATAGGAAAGCTGCATTGAACGATAAGTACCCGAATTGAAAATCCTTAAAAATCAGGAATCCAAAGAAGTGCCACCTACTAAACAACTGTTTGACCCTTCCACAACAACATATCAATCACATTTCAGCTTAATCTGAGGGCCAGTTCTGAAAACAAGTGAAAAATAGCAAAACCATACAAAAAATTCATAAAAAAAATTGCAGCGCCACCTGGTGAACAAATTGGGAACTAGGTGTCCCCGGGAGTGTCTATGAACGATATCAAAGCAATTGGGTGAGCGGTTTCAGAGGAGAATAATTTTGAAGGTTTGCCCCAAAAAAGAACAAACAAATTCATAAAAAATCCAAAAATCAATAGAGCATGACCATTTGAACACACTTGATAAATATCCACCCAAGGCACATCCCCACCAAGTTTGAAGTAAATCTGGTCAATATTATTAAAGTTATGACCATTACAAGAAATTCCATGTTAAACTTTCCTATTAAAACTTTTGTAGAGATTTTTGAAAAAAAAATCATAAAAAAATCCAAATTCATTGGAACATGACCATTGGAACAAACCTGGTAGACACCCACCCAAGGTACATTGCCACCAAGTTTGAAGCAAATCTGGATGATGGTTTTGGAGAAGAAGTCGAAAATGTAAATTAGCATTAGAATGCCGATTGACTTACATGGTAATCAATAGTAAAGGTGCATTCAAAAAAAATATAAAAATCAATGGAGCGTGACCATTTGAACAACTTGGTAGAGATCCACTCAAGGTGTATCCCCACCAAGTTTGAAGTAAATCTGGATGACAGTTTTGGAGAAGAAGTCGAAAATGTAAATTAGCATTAGAATGCCCATTGACTTCCATAGTAATCAATAGGAAAGCTGCATTGACCGACAAGTACCAGAATTGAAAAAATCGTTAAAAATCAGGAATCCGCAGCATTCCCACATAGTGAACAACTTTGTTTGACCCATCTACAAGGAACATATCCACCTTGTTTCAGCTTAATCTGAGTGACGGTCTGGAGAAGAAGTCGAAAATAGCTATAACACACAAAAATTCATCAAGAATTAGGAAAAAATCGCAGCGCCACCTGGTGAACAAATTAAGAACTAGGAGTCCCAGGGAGTATTCCTGTGTGATATCAAAGCAATTGGGTAAGCGGTTTCGGAGAAGAAGATTTTTTAAGATTTACCCAAAAAAGAACAAAAAAATTCATTAAAAATCCAAAAATCACTGGACCGTGACCAATTGAACAAACTTGGTATAGACCCACCCAAGGCACATCTCCACCAAGTTTAAAGTGAATCTGGCTGACGGTTTTTGAGAAGAAGTTGAAAATGTGAATTGTGGACGACGGACGGACGACGGACCCTCAAAAAACCTCAGCTGACTGACAAGTCAGCTGAGGTAAAAATCTTTAAAAATCAGGAATCCACAGCAGTGCCATCTTTTGAACAACTTTGTTTGACCCTTTCACAGGAAACATATGCACCAAATTCCAGCTTAATCTGAGTAACCGTTCTGGAGCAAAAGTAGGAAATAGCCAAAACACACAAAAAATCATAAAAAAATAGAAAAAAAATTGCAGCGCCACCTAGTGAACAAATTAAGAGCCAGGAGTCTCTAGGAGTGTTCCTGTGAGATATCAAAGCAATTGGGTGAGCAGTTTTGGAGAAGAATTTAAAAAAAAAAAATTTGCCCCCATAAAGAACAAAAAAAAAAAAAAAAACCTCATAAAAAATCCAAAAATCACTGAAGCGTGACCATTGGAACAACCATGGTAGAGATCCACTCAAGGTACATTTCCATTAAGTCTGAATTTAATCTGGTTGATGGTTTGAGAGAAGAAGTCGAAAATGTGAATTAGGATTACAATGCCCATTGACTTACATAGTAATCAATAGGAAAGGTGCATTTAGCGATAAGTACCCAAATTGAAAAAATTGATCAAAATCAGGAATCCACAGCAGTGCCTAGTGAACAACTTTGTTTGACCCTTTCAAGTTTGAAGTGAATCTGCCTGATGCATTTGGAGAAGTCGAAAATGTGAATTGTGAACGGCCGACAGACCATGAGTGGTGGCATAATCTCTGCTGGCTGATACGTCAGCTGAACCAAAAGGTGGTCATGTGATCTTGAAAATAGGTCAAGGTTACCCACAGGCAATCCCGACCTAGCTTTGTATTATGGTACATAGTCCTGCGAAATTTCAACCTCCCGAGTCCAATCCTTGAAGAAGTTATAGCGTTCGCGTTTATTTTAGATGAAATACTGATGTGACCTTGAAAAATGTCAAGGTCACCAATTTGCAATCCTAAGCAACTTCTTATATAAGCACATTTAACAAAACTTCGGAAGTCAAATCTTTCTTGAGTTATCGAGTTTGCAACAATATTGTTAAAGAAGAACAAGAAGCATAAGAAACGGGCAGAAAAACAATATGTCCGCCTGTTGCACAGGGAGGCATAATTGTTAAGTCATCTTTCACATACCTGAGGGTGGTTACATGCACTACACTGTATCAAAATAAGGAAGAACTGAACTGTGAGGTGCCAGCCACAGTAGCCCAGTGATCTGTGTAACACAGTCACCAGCTTCAGCTGGTTCACCCTTTTCTGTTTAATAGAACATGGCAATCAGAAGATTTCCTTGGTACGGGCTGGGCGCAATGTACCCAATCCACACCAATCAAATCTGGACTGGGATATCAATCAGGTACAACCTTGATGTCACACCATCATATAATTTTTGTGGTTGGTCTAAACATGCCTTGCCCAACTACAAAAATTACACAAATCATTAATATTATAGCCAATGGTAACCCAGTCTGGAGTTTATTATAACCAGCTGTAATTACAGTCTGCAATGACAACTTATTTTTTCATTAATGCAAATTTGATCCCCATATACAACATGGACCATGGGCCTAATGCTCTGCAGATGACCATTAACAAAAAATAATTTCCTGTAATGCCTTCCCTCCATGACCTTGAGAAATAATCAAGGTTATCCATATATGCAATATTAAAGTTCCACACTATACACATTTGTAGCACATTTGGTATCATGCACCTTATTCTTTATCAAGATATTGAATCAAATGTCCCTTTTTAAGTGCTTCATGGCCCTGAAAAATAGGTCAATGTCACAAAATCATTGGGTCAAGGGGACCCAAAAAGTAGGTCACCAAGTAGTTTTATGTACAATGAGCCCAAGCGCAATTTTAATCTGTTGGTTCAATTCTCCTTGCCATTGACGTCCAAGCTACACCCTGCCATTACAAAATCACCTCTTCCAACTTAACAGACCTGGTGACCTCAAAAAAATAGGTCAAGGTCACTGACATTATATAATATATTAGCATTGGTCACGATCTATATATCCTATAGCTATACGTCTAATTCAATAATTTTTGTAGATATGGAATTTTGGATCCTAAACACATTTTAACTCATAATTTCCATCAAAGTAAAGTGGCACCACTTGTATCATATGCAATTGCGATTGTCACCTTCTCCACTATCCCAATCAATTTCATGAAATTATCTTACATCATGGATGGTAGAGTGGTCACAAGATTTTTCACATTTTGCCACTGATATCAAACTCGATCTAGATATTTTATACACTTGATAAGCCTGAAAGTTATGTGGGGCTATCTTGAAAACCGTGGACCGTATCGTGCTCACAAGCAAAAGTTTATGGATGGACAGAGATACAAGTGATTATATGGGCTCTGCAACCTATGGTCAGCAGAGCTTAAAATACTGTTCAAAGATCGCAGTACCCTTCGGCCCCCTTCAATCTCTTTTGCTGTAAGTGAATAGGAATGGTGTCCCATAGTATCAGGTATAGTTACCTTCACAAATACTACTATTGTACACTTGACCTTTGACCTCAAAAACACTAGGTCAAATATAGAGGTATAACCTTGACTTTCAATACCCTTCTAGATCACCCTATGTTGCTTCTTTTGTTTTAAGATTTAGATTTCTAGATGCACAATGTCACTCAGCAAACTTGTGACGTGTGTGACCTTGAAAATTAGGTCAAGGTCAACTATACTTGCAGTGGTGTACTATCATATGCAATTTGAAAGTCCTGTCTCAAAAGCTTCTGAAGTTATAGTGGGTAAACAAAATATCAATGAATAGGTTACTGTGACCCAGATACTTGACCTAGTGACCTACTTTTGATTCATGACACATTTTTGGTTATGATACATGTGTCTATAAAATTTCATGTAACTGACTTAAATACTTCCTTACTTATACCAAAACCACCATTGTGCACTTAACCTTTGACCTCAAAAAGTACGTCAAATATAGAGCTATGACCTTGATTTTCAATAGGCTTCTAGATTACTCTATGCAGGCTTTCAATAGTTAGAGTGGTAACGTCGCTCAGCACGTGTGACCATTGTGTGACCTTGAGAATTACGTCAAGGTCAACTATGCTTGCACACAAAGTAGGCCATATATAGTAGTGTACAATCATGTGCAATTTGAACGTCCGTCCTGTCTAAGAAAATTTATGAAGTTATAGTGGTAAACAAAATTTCAATGAATAGGTTACTGTGACCCACATACTTGACCTAGTGACCTACTTTTGATTCATGACACATTTTTGGTTATGATACATGTGTCTATAAAATTTCATGTAACTGACTTAAATACTTCCTTACTTATACCAAAACCACCATTGTGCACTTAACCTTTGACCTCAAAAAGTACGTCAAATATAGAGCTATGACCTTGATTTTCAATAGGCTTCCAGATTACTCTATGCAGGCTTTCAATAGTTAGAGTGGTAATGTCGCTCAGCACGTGTGACCATTGTGTGACCTTGAGAATTACGTCAAGGTCAACTATGCTTGCACACAAAGTAGGCCATATATAGTAGTGTACAATCATGTGCAATTTGAACGTCCGTCCTGTCTAAGAAAATTTATGAAGTTATAGTGGTAAACAAAATTTCAATGAATAGGTCACTATGACCCACATACTTGACCTAGTGACCTACTTTTGATTCATGACACATTTTTTGGTTATGATACATGTGTCTATAAAATTTCCTGTAACTGACTTAAATACTTCCTTACTCATATCAATACCACCATTGTGCACTTGATCTTTGACCTCAAAAAGTAGGTCAAATATAGAGCTATGACCTTGATTTTCAATAAGCTTCTAGATCACTCGATGTAGCTTCTCGTGTGTAAGCTCTAGATTGCTAAATGCATGCTTTGAATAGTTAGAGTGGTAATGTCGCTTAGCACATGTGACCATTGTGTGACCTTGAGAATTAGGTCAAAGTCAACTATGCTTGCACACAAAGTAGGCCATATAGGAGTGTACTATTGTGTGCAATTTGAAAGTCCTGTCTCAAAAATTTCTGAAGTTATGGTGGTAAAACCATGGGACGGACGGACAGACGGATGAGGGCGCCGGGTATGACAATACCCGTCGGCCTCATAAGGCAGAAGGGTAAAAACTAGGGTCTTGCCTTTTCCAGCCAAATTGCCCAACTTTTATGTTCCTTGAAGACATATGACATAGAGAATGTTTCAAAGGTGAGGGTGAATTCTGATATTTCTTTTACTAAAAGGCACACTTGGTTAAGATCAAGATTCATTTCACCAAGAAAGATGGTTTTGGGTCAAGAGCACATATAAAACTACCATAATTCACTGTCATGTATGAAAGATTTTATTTCATCTAAGTTTGAAAGATGCTTGGGAAAAGAATAATTTGCAAAGATAGACTACCACTGACTGGTTTAAATTTGTTGTTTATAGTTGAAGATAATTACACTAAAAGCCCAGAAAACATCTTAAAGCAAACTTTCTTCTTTAATTTAGTCTTATGGTATCTTATTTAAGACTCTTAAGATGGTCTAAGATCTTTTTCCTGCCCAGTCAGAAAAAGAGAAAGTGAGTAAGACCCAGTAAGAGGAAATTAAGTCATGCTATGACCATGAGGGAAAGGAGCAGAGGCAGTCAGTCAATTTTCAGACCAGGTAAGACTTTCAGTGGCTGCCTCATTAGCATAATGAGATGATAAGAGTATATTCAGACTTGGAAAGACATTTGGTACCTGGCTCATTAGCATAAGAGAAAGGCCTGGGGGTAACAAAACTATTATAAGATCTGGTAAGATGTTTTGGGGTTACGGTAATTAACACAAGTAACATGATCAGATATAACAAGACCTTGTAATATGTAGGCACTAGGATATCCACAAAGTGTCACAAAACAGTATACTCTATGTATGCACTATCTTACTGAGCAGCATGTCTACTGATTTTCCATCCTCTGTCCTCCTTTTCAAAATCAACTCAGAATCCAGACCATGGTATATCTACCTAGCTAGAGATACACATGTACAGTACATACTCCCACTCATGTATGTTGTACCCACAAACTTTATATAATAACTTCACCTGGCCACTATAGTGGACAGCACATTGACAAGCTTATCACTGAGGATATATCTACTTAGCTAGAGATACACATGTACAGTACATACTCCCACTCATGTATGTTGTACCCACAAACTTTACCTCATCGGCCACTATAGTGGACAGTGTATTCACATGGCCATCACTGATGGATGGTAATCACGGTAATGTGTTGAAAGTTATAACAAAAAATACTTGTGGTCCAGAACTGTGACAACACATGTATAAATGCAGTTATATATTACAGTCTAACAGTTACATTGTTACAGTACACTATTCGGCAGGTCTGTACCTGAGATACATGTACCTAAGTTTTTAGCTTAGCTGACTTGTCAGTCAGCTAAGCTTAAAGTATGGGGTTCTGTTGGAGTCTGCATTCCATGGTATCAACAATTCACATTTTGCAACTTCTCTGAAATCCGCTGGGCAGAATCACTTTAAACTGGTCTTCATGTGCTATGAGTGGGTGTCAATCACGTTTGTTCAAATGGTGATGCTTCAGTGGTTTGGGGATGTTTTAGGAATGGTTTTGTGCATTTGTGGGTACATGTGGTAACATTTCTGTGGCTATTTGCTTTAATATCTACCACACTGTCCTGAGTTGCCATGGAGACACAGTCTCACAGGCAGCCTTCTATTCATGCATGCTAGGGGGGATGGTTTGGAAGGTTTGGGATTTGTAGCAAATGGGATGGGGGGGGGGGGGGGAGCACGACCACTCCCAACAACTGTGTAATGAGGTTGTCATTAAAATACAGGGAATCTCTTTCTGTTCATGCAAGAACAGACCTGCTCCATGCTGCAATATGTACTAGGCAGGCTATAGTTACCACTAGTGGTAGACAGAGCTTTTAGTGCACCATTCTTGAAACTGGTGTGTTAGCTGGTCCCCTTTTTTTGCCTGAGGCTATGAGTCTGCTGGCTTATCAGTCCCAAGGGAACACAGGCATAGGACTTCTAGGCAGCACAAGCCTGAGTGTACCCCACTGTTGAAAATAGACTACCTGCTGAGTTGGCTAGACCCATCAAAGTATGGTCTTCCAGTCCTCAATGACTGTTCACACAACTTTGTGAATTTTGAAACTGTGTGGATTTGTGTCATCTCACAGTGTGGACACTTTCATTCATTTTCTTGTAACCAGTGAGATGAAGCCTGTTTTTCATAGCCAGTACTGAGAAAGAATAGTGCTTGTGTCAGTACCTGTACATGTAGTTTCATGACAGCATCTGTTAAAAATTTGTTTAGGCAATAAAGGAACAAAGACAGTTTTGTATTGCATGTATTCACATCCCCTTGAACTACAATATGTATACACTGAACATGTTTATGTGCATGTATGAATAACGTATATGTATATGTACATGAATACATTTATTTTCACAAGCATTAATTTTCACGGTTTTTGAACTTTGGACCTTTCACGGAAGCTTTAAATTCAATATTTTTGTTATAATTCCTGTCAGTGCCATCTCAAAATTATATTTCACTGAGTTCTAATTTTCACGGTTTTGAAGCATCAATGAAATAAGTGAAGAACACCGCAAAATTAAATGAATTCACAGTGTTCTCATCCATACTGCCCAGAAGGGCTGAACCTCTGAGCAGTGGGCACTTTTGTCTGGTCCCAAGGGTGCCCACTGTAGAGAGGTTTCAGTGTATGAGTAAGCACTCTCTCTGTCTCCCTATCAATGCCATCTTAAAAATATATTTCACTGAGTTCTAATTTTCACTGTTTTGAAGCATCAGTGAAATAAGCGAAGAACACAGTGTTCTCGTCCATACTGCCCAGAAGGGCTGAACCTCTGAGCAGTTGGCACTTTTCTCTGGCCCCAAGGGTGCTCACTGTAGAGAGGTTTCACTGTATGAGTAAGCACTCTCTCTGCCCCCCCCCCCCCCCCTCCTGACCGACCAAGTTGGTCAGGAGTTTTTCTCCAACCCATTTTTTGCGAAAACCACCAAACTTGGCATGGTGACTGACCTAACTTGTGAAATTGTGCATCTCATTTGGAATAGTCATGATGTTTAAAATAATGTAAATTTGGGGGAAGTAAAATTTTAAAAGCTCCATGTCTTCCAAACCGTCGCAGACAGACTCTAAATTTCAGTGTGCACATATAGGTTTGTGACACCTGCCAATATAATGGACAGTATATTGGTTGTAGAATTTCAAATTGTGCCAATAAGGGGCATTGAAAAATTTAAAAGTCCAATATCTCCAAAACTATTATAAATAGAGATGTGTCATTCCAACTTTAATTTATACATTTGTGGAAAAGCCACATCCAACGAACCATGAATATGTAAAATATAAATCTTGAAAAGCTTCAAAACTATTATAAAGGTGCCATTCCTACTTTGTGGCATAGCCCTATCCAAGGGAACATAAACCAAAGTTATAGGCTTTTAATTTATGCAAATTAGGCAAATACACAAAATCAAAATGTTGAATAACTTCAAAACTATTATAGAAAGTAGCTTTATTCAAACTTTACTTTCTAAGTTTGTGACATGGCCACATTCAATGAACTAAGAACCAAAGCTGTAGCATTTTAATTTATAAAAGTTAGGCTAATACACGAAATTTAGATTATGTTAAACTATGGCAAAGTGCAGCATTTCAAACTGTTTTCATTTTAAAGGCACCCAGACAGAGTTGCTGTGAAGCAAATCTGTTCTAGTTAATTTCTGTCAGCCCACTCTACCCTCCCCCCCTCCACACACACACACACACACACAGCTGTGCAAACATGCTTGTCCAGTGCTGAGGCAGTGATCCCATGGGAGTTGTCTACCTTTGCACCACTCCATTCCACCAGCCTCTGTTAAGCACATTTTGAGACAGACTTGCACAGTCAGTGGACACTGTCTAACTAAAATTCAGATCTCCAGCCAGTTAGCTGTGGCAGAACTATTTTGTAATCACACTGAACCCACACATGCATTTCCCTTAACAGGGTTTGTTTGCATGGTGATTATGAGCTTTTTTACATCAAAATTTATTGAATGATGAATGTTCTATAAAATATTTCAACAGATGAATTTTTACTTTATATCATCGATAATACATGATTAGTCTAAATCATTTTGTGTCAGTATAACAGATCATTTTACATTCAACACAATGTGCCTCCATTTCCCCCATTGTATAAGAATATATTCAGACTATTTACATGGCAAAAAAGCTTTAAACTTGCCACATGTAGTTGCACAAGTTTGCCAGAAATACTGTCCATCAATGCTGAGACCATAGTTCTGTTACATATGATGTGACTAAACTTGGTTAAATTTCCTTGCATGAAAAAATATATCTCTTTGTTGATAGTGAAAGGATCTCATACAAATATGAGTGGAAAGCCTGAACAAACCCTCTTCTTTTTTAAAAAACTTACAAAAAAGCAACACTTTTTTTCTTTTTTTTTGTAGTGGCAGATTAAACATCATAATAACTTTCATCACACCACATACAATGATGTACTTTGTGGAGGTGTAAAAGTATATATTGCAGTTTTTAAATTTGCATTTGTGTGGCCCAAACTACCACTCTATTGAATGTGGAGGTGGTCCTGACAGCCTGCAAAAATGATCCTCCCCCCCCCCCCGCATACTTTGTGTACTCACTTAAAAGTTAAAATGCTGATAATGTTGATTGGCCCCTATATATGTACATGTGGTTGATCTCTTTGTCACTGACCAGCAAATTGTAAAGTTGCTGCCACATCCAGATGTAACCAGGTGTAGTTATATTACATCCCCAGTGTGTTGTCGAAACAGCAGCACAATTTAAAATAAACAAAGACATGTTGCAGTAGGGGGAGGGGGGAGCTAGTGTATATGCTGGTACTTGTAACAACTTTGCCCTGGTACAAGGTACAGAAAGTAAGAAAATGTACAAATAATGGTTAGTACACAGTACAGAAAATATAAAAAAAGGCTTTTAAACAGCCATACACATAGTATTGCATGTTGATAGGCTATAATGGATGGCTGCATATATACATGTGCTGTCACGGTTCTTGGACCACAAGTATTATTTGTCTAAACTTTCAACACATTGCCCTCCATCAGTGATGGCCTTGTGAATACACTGTCCACTATAGTGGTCAGGTGAGGTAAAGTTTGTGGGTACAACATACATGAGTGGGAGTATGTACTGTACATGTGTATCTCTAGCTAGGTAGATATCTCATATGGTCTGGATTCTGAGTTGATTTTGAAAAGGAGGACAGAATGAAAAATCAGTGGACATGCTGCTCAGTAAGATAGTGCATACATAGAGTATACTGTTTTGTGACACTTTGTGGATATCCTAGTGCCTACATATTACAAGGTCTTGTTATATCTGATCATGTTACTTGTGTTAATTACCGTAACCCCAAAACATCTTACCAGATCTTATAATAGTTTTGTTACCCCCAGGCCTTTCTCTTATGCTAATGAGCCAGGTACCAAATGTCTTTCCAAGTCTGAATATACTCTTATCATCTCATTATGCTAATGAGGCAGCCACTGAAAGTCTTACCTGGTCTGAAAATTGACTGACTGCCTCTGCTCCTTTCCCTCATGGTCATAGCATGACTTAATTTCCTCTTACTGGGTCTTACTCACTTTCTCTTTTTCTGACTGGGCAGGAAAAAGATCTTAGACCATCTTAAGAGTCTTAAATAAGATACCATAAGACTAAATTAAAGAAGAAAGTTTGCTTTAAGATGTTTTCTGGGCTTTTAGTGTTACTTCAGAGTTGTAGAGCACAGCAGCCTTCCTGGAATGAAGCAGTCAATACCTTTCCATTATTGACAAGTTAATGAACAATCTCAGTGATGATAATGTCAGGGTGTTGTGTGCACATCATGATCAACTCAGCATGCATTATGGGGCAACAATTCTGTCCCCAAACTGCAGTAAAATTCATCAAACTAGCCACATGAACATCAAACAAGCAAAAATAATGATTTACCAGCTCCCACAACTTAAGGCATGTACTTTCACAAGCATATATATGTGATATAATTTGCCTTTCTACAATTCCTCTGTGGATGACAGTCCAGGATTTTCATCTCACCTGATATATACGTCGAGATTTGTCCACCAGCTGTTTGATGTCTTCATTGTGAACGCTCTCGGTCCGGCCTGTGTCAAGGTCTATTACTTCTGACTGTAAATATTATTGAGAGAGGAAGCAAAGAACACACAATTAGGCTGAAACAAAGAAAGGCTTGGTCCCATTAATCATATTATGTACAAAGTATGCATCCATGTAGACCAAGAGCACAGACCACTTATTCATGCAAAAGACAGCAAAAGGTTTGACATCATGAACATGAAGTTTGATCCCCAAATCAAAATAAAAAGTATTCTTGCCCGGATACAGCCGGGGCTTTACACCTTAAACGCCGAACACCGGCAAGGCTAGAAAGAGTTTCAAATCATCCACAGGATCCCACCAACTAGAAAATCATCAACAACAGCAATTTTACAAGGCACTTTGCCCCCGGCAGCAAGCCCAGCCCCTGGGCAAAAGGGTCATTCATTCATGTGTAAAGCGGCAGGGATGGAAAGAATCTCAAATTGTCTGGAGGAGTCCTCTAAACACCAAATGCACAATGACAGCAATCTTATGTGGGGCTTTGCATTAAGGACTTAGGTGAACAGATAGTGACAAGGGAGTAACAATAGGACACCAGCAAATTCCGTGGAATTTTTTTGAAGATGACATTGTGCTCATGGCCGAGTCTCAAAAAGAGTTACAGGACATGTTAAACATTGTGGGGGAATATGGAAATAAATGGAGGTTAGAGTTTAGCAAAGACAAAAGTCAAGTTGTGACAATGGGGAAGAAACCAGATGGCAATAGAAAATGGCAGCCTGAGAAATTCCAAATTCCAGAGGAGAGAACATTTGACTGAAATTGGAGAGGTAGATGAATGAGTGTCTTGGGGTGAAGATAAAAGCAACAGACCTGTGAAGGTATGTTCAGGTACTGTATAGAAAAGATAAAGCAGAAGATGAACCATGCAAAAGGAATGATAAAAGCTACAGCAATCAATAGTTTTAATCAGGCATTGACAGCTCCAGTGCCCTGGGATAGAGCAGCAATACCAGGAATGCTACATGGCTTAGATGTTATTGCGCTTAATGAGTGGGATATCCAGGGTATGGAGAAAGCACAGAGTGAAATGGGGAAATAGATTCTGGGAGCGCCACCATGTACAGCAACAGAAGCATACTTAGGGGAGTTAAGATGGAATAACATAACTGACAAAATTGCCGAAGCCAAGTTGAACTACTGGGGATAGTTACAATCAGTAAGCAACAGGTGGTGCAGAAAAATATATTATGAAGCTGTTACAGAACAGACAAGATGGGTGAAAGAGATAGATATGTTAACAGAAAGGTGTGAATGAAAAGGTTATGATGAGTTTGAGGATTAGAAAACATATATAGGGAAGGTAGTGACCAAAGGATGGAACAAGGACTGGAGAAAAGGAGTGAGGGGAAAAAATACGCTAAATGCATAATATAAGGTTTTAGAGAAACCAATGCAAAGTACATGTTGGGATGGAGGAATAGGATCTACTTTTTTTCCAGAGTAGGGCAGGAGTTATCAATTTACAGAAGAGACGACAGAAATTGACTGCAGCTAACATTCAATTTGGTAGGTGTGGAGTTTGTTCCTCGGAGGCAGATGTGATGGTAGACCATTGGTTGGTATGGTGTGATGCATATATAGAGATGAGGGAGAATATGTGTAGGGAATGGCAAAATAAAAATCATACCTGTAAGGGCTTAAGGGAGGCAAGGTGTTTAACAGAAGATGAGCATGTGGCATGGATTTTAGGTTTGACAGGGGGTCAGCAGGTGGAAATACAGGATTTCCTGGTAGGGTGCTGGGAGAAAAAAAATGGAATGTTAGAATTAGAAGAAAACAGAATTAATTAGAATAACAGGCTTTTGGAAGGAAAGGATAATGTGGTAGCCCCTACGAGGGCTCCCATGACTGTGTACACAGAACATGGGAAATGTCTGAGCCTTAGAGGTGGGGATAGGGTCAGAGGAAAAGTGTATTTTTTTCTGGCACCCTGTATCAGCTATGATACAGGATCATGGCAAATAATTGGATAAATGACTTATTTATGGAACAACATATGGTAGATCCTACACGTCAGAGAGGTGAAGCAGTCCCAAGCTGTTAGACTTGATTATCTCCTCAAATGATTTTGACATATCAAATATAGTTATAATAGATTGCCCCTTGAGAAAAGGTGACCACAGTGTTAAAACTTGGGATTATTTACAAAATCTTGAAAACAAAAGTGATCATGATGTATACAGGCATGACTATAACAAAGCTGATTATGAGAAAATGAACCAATTATTATCAGAGAAAGACTGGAGTCTTGTTACCTCAGCAACTGATGTAAGTGATGCACGGGGATATTTGAATAATGCGTCGGGTAATATTGTAAATCAGTGTGTACTTAAAGTTAAAATTACCAGTGGAACCAAAGTAAAACCACCCTGGTTCAATATCAAAACCAGGAGAGCAGTAAGAAGGAAATTCTTTGCGTGGAAACGATACCTAGAAACAAGGTTTCATACAAGATACAGAGAGTATGTGAAAAGGCGAAACAAAGCCACAAAGAAGTTGAGAACCATCAAAATTATAAAACTATGAAAAAGAGTTATGTAAAAAAATTAAGAATAATCTAAAAGCATTCTAAATGTATGTAAATAGCAAAAATAAATCACGTTCTACAGTATCTGGTCTTCATAAGGAAGATGGTTCGACAACCATAGATGATTTAGAAACAGCCATTCTTCCAGTCAGTTTAAGTAAAAAAGGATGACAATTTTTTAATTTCGTTTAATGACTTTGTACACCAACACTTTGACAAGGATGCACCTGACCAATATAACTATGTTGGTATCACCCAAGACCAGGTGTTGGATAACATTTATTTTACACCTTTAGAAGTGAGAGACTTGTTATACAAAATTAACCCAAATAAGGCCACGGGCCCAGATGAAATTCACCCTAGGGTTCTGAAAGAATGTGCTGACAATCTGTATTTTCCTTTGTACTGTGTGATGAGGCAATCACTATATCAAGGCAGATTGCCAGACATATGGAAGAAAGCCAATGTCACACCAATTTTTAAAAAGGGAGATAAATCTGTGATTGGCAATTACAGACCTGCAAGCCTAACTTCCCAGGTGTGTAAACTTACTGAGAAAATCAATAGAAAAAGGCTAGTTCAACATCTTGAGGATCGTGACTTATTATGTGATGAACAACATGGGTTCCGTAAAGCAAGATCTTGTCTAACAAACTTGTTAAACACATTAGAGGCTTAGACATTCATACATATTGACTTTTCTTGTCACCCAGCCTGGGTCCATAAGTGCACACATTTGTTAAAAAGGTGCATACATTTGTTCTCTTAGCATACAACTGAAAGAAACAGATGCTCCCTGGACTGATTTGAGTATTTCTGCGGCAGAAGGCGGCGATGAGTGGCATTCTGCGGCCCAGGGCGGCGGTCGGTGGCGATAGGGAGTATCGCCGCCCATTCCTGTTGAGACTCCACAGCAGGTGAGAATGTGTGCAGTGGTCTGCGGCCATCAGCGGCGGACGGCGGCAGTAGCCGCCGACCGCTGCTTGTCGCCGCTGTCCACTGCCAAAGTGTCCAAACGCCGCTGTTAAAATCTACTAGTGATCTGTATTATTTCTATTAATTATCAGAAGAGGAACACTATGTTAATACTTAATTTTCAGGTGCTGTGATAGTATGAACATTTTGCTGTTACTTGATCTTGGTGTCTGTTGTCAGACGTAACTTCAATTTTCAAAATGCCCAATTTGCGTAATCAATTTACATCAGAAGCTATGATGAAGATTTGGATGCACTGAAAGCCAGAAAGTGTTTTAATTTAAGTGTTTATTGTTGGCATTTGACTTGTAATTCATATATGTGCAATGCTAGTTTGCTATAATGTTTGAACTGCTCTTCCTTTATTGATGTGCAGTGTTGGTGTGCTTTAACTTTTGACTTGTTCTCTTTGTAATAATGTGCAATGATAGTCTGTTGTCACTTCATGTTGTAACAGAATTTTTTGTGGTTGCTTAACTTACAGTGTCTCAGTGTTCCTAGTCAAAAATATACCCATGCATTATTTCTCAACATCACAGGTGTGTATACAGTTACGCTCGCGTTCAAGTTAACAAACGCCAAACGCACCTACGTTTCCCAAACACTTTCAGTGAAAGTCAAACGTTTTGCAAACGCGTAGCACACACTTTCCAAACACTTTACAAACACTTTGCCAAACGCTTTCAAACACTTTTCCAAACGCTTTCAAACACTTTGCCGAACGCGTTCAAACACTTTTCCAAACGCCTTTCAAACACTTTACACTTTGCGCTTTGTGTGATACATGTACATGTACTATTGGTAATCTAATTCTAATGACAGGAATATTTTTAACAAGTGTCTAAAAAGCTTATCAGCACCTAAAAATCCCAACAACATGTGCATGCCTTCATTTATGGATAAGCCAAAAAGCTCTACTATGTATATTTCACAATAAAGTTGAAATTATGCTTTTTCAAAAAAATCAGTTCTATCTAACAGTTTGTACATGTATGACGTACAATGCATGTGTATATATTGTAGGCTATATCATTGTTCTCGTTTGCTTTGGACTGTGTAGTGTAGGTCACATATATTTTTAATGATGAACTTTCCGTTTGTGAACGGTAGTGTACACCTGTTATCGCACCGAAGGATTGGGGGCCGTATTGGTCAATTCAGGATGTTGTTAATTATTTCTTTTTAGTTATTGTCACTTATTGTAAAATTTCTGACATAACTTAGCGAGGACTTGACATACATGTATATTGTTTTTTCCATCTTGCAAACAGAGATGTGTTGAACTGAAGGACTGTGTGTCGTATAGACCAACATAGCATGGTTACATTATTTCTTTCAATTGGATGTTAGTAGTAGTAAATTTTCGTAGGATGAGACGAGGATTGGACAAATAGTCGCCAACATGAATTATTAGTTCCTCTTCTCTCTTTCAAGCTGTTTTGATAAATATGAACAGGTAATATTTTATAGCCAAATAAAAAGATTGATTACAGAGTCGACTTCGATTTTCCCTATATAGTTCATAGGTTTTTCTCTGCGAAGGATCTGTGAATCAAATTAAGCTAATTGGGATCAGTGTAAGCTACATTAACTAATGGGCTGTTCATACCTGAGTGCTCGATACCAATTGAATCAATCCAATTCGAATTGGAAGAACAAAATATGTCCCGTGGGTCACGGGAAAGTGGCAAATGGGTCGGCAAGTAATATTTTGAAACATACCACTTATAGCATCACCTAAAAATGTTGCTCGATAAGCAGTTTGTCTTGTTTTTAAAATGTCCCAATTTCAGTCAATTCGATTTGAATTTAGGTATGAGCAGCCCATAAATTATTTGATTGTTTCGTGGGGACATAAAATTAACACTTTGCAGTCTGATTCCTTATATATACGGACTCGCACATGTGATATACTATCAATAGATTTCATATTTGAATTCCTCATCAAAAGACATTTCCAACGAATACCAACATGTCATATCTGCGATTAGCGACTAGTCAACAGCTTTTATCGGCGCGCTCTGGGCGCCGGCACCCAGAGCGGGCTGAGGAAAGCGGTTGACTCAGACTAGAAAGTGTTAAAGCCTCAGATATACTGGCTTCAAGGGCGGATCCAGAATTTTTCAGGGGGGAAGGGTGTCAGTGACTTGAGGGTGAAGCCTGAATGCGAGTGCCGACGGCACGAGGTTTTTTTTGGGGGGGGGGGGCAGGGAGCTCCCCCAGCAAATTATCAAAAATAGATGCTCTCATATGCATTTTCCTGGCATTTGCCACTGCATTTTCATACGGACTGTTTGGATTTTCAGGGATGCAAACTTCACTAATCTGGGCTCCACAAATCAAATTCCGCTTCATATCTGATTCAAATTAACATGAAATGAAGAAAAGAAAAAATGAGTCAATGACAAATATTTCCTGGAAATATGTATCTGTCACCTTAACCTGCTTATATTTATATTGTTACTGGCACTCAACAATATTATGACATGGTCATACCTAATTCAGGAAGAAAATGAGTATAGGTAGAAGAAAACAAATAATATGCCTACATTAACAGGTTTAACACTTCATTTATTATAAAGTTACAGATCTTTCAGTAGCAAGTATACCCAGTCGCTATCATACTTTTTCTGAAAGTGAAGTTCTTGAAAAAAGGCTAACTTTTAAAATTTCAAATGGAAATACAGAAGCAGCTCAATTTAAGTATTGTTTGGCTTACTAAGCCAAGCAATAGAATTAGCTCCAGTGGAGTAAGCCAGGCGATACTCCATTGGTCCTTGGAGTAATTATATATATTTTAATTGAAAATTAGGAACTATTTCGGAGTTAATTTATAGGCAATATCATGATCACATCATGAATCATATTGCCTACGGATTTACTCCGAAAGAGTTTTTGAAAGATGAAGTATTCATGACATCGTAAATGAAGAATTAAGTCATTAATTAATTTTAGTTGAATTAGACACTTGGGTAAACATATTTGGATGGTGTTTTATATAAATATATACAACCTATAATGCTGGATAAGTGCACATTTACATGTAGGTACATCATATATTGCTGGACCTGTTGAAAATACGTTTGGATATTCTTCATCATTTAAATGGAAGTGTTTGAAATGCATAGTGTTTGAATGCGTTTGTGAAAGTGTTTGAAATCGTTCGGGTAATTGTTCAACGCGTTTGGAGAAGTTTTCGGTAGCTTTGTGAAAGTGTTCGAACGTTTTGTAAAAGTGTTTGAGATTTTTCCCAAACGATTTCCAAATGCTTTCCAAACACATTCCAAACGTTTTCAAACACAAGCCAAACACCAGCAAAACGCGAAAAAAGCGTTTGGCTGTTAACTTTTAGCCGGGCGTAACTGTATGTAACAATATATGAAGCACAAACTTGTTATAATTGGCGGTAAATGTGAACTGAATATGTACAGTTACGCTCGTGTAGAGGTTAACAGGGTTCTACATGGCTGCGTTGGCCCAACGCACTGTCTACGCATTCGTTCATTTGTCTACGCAGTGTCTACGAAGTGACTACGCACTCTCTACGCAGTGTCAATGAGGCAGCTGCGCGGTGTCTACGCAGTGTGTAGGCAGTGTCCACGCAAGCGCTTCGTGGCAAACTGTATGCGTTGGCTACTGTATATGTGTACATATATGCATATATTGGATTTAACGCGTTGGCTTGACACCTGAGAAAATAACTCTCTGTGTTGGGCCCAAATATTCACTTGGTCTGTCTTGAAAAGATTTCTGAAGTGGATCATGCTGGGTATAATACTGACCGATTGGTCGTTATGGCTGAAAACATTTAAATCCACAAATTGCAGTTGGAAGCTGTAATATGTAATTACTGTTTTGTTTCTGTCAGTGACGACTCGTTCAAGACTGAAGTCATATTATATCGCCAAATTAAAAGACTTTCATATATTTGCCATTTGCTGCCAGCTGCATAGCCTGTTAAAACGTATAGCATCCAACATTAAGTACAGCATCAGTCATTTAATGTAGGCCTAGACTTGAACTGCATGTTTTTAAATGAAAATGGGAGAAAGGGCACCAGCAGCATAGATAGCCTTCCAATCCAAAATTCATAAATGTGCATGTTTGATCTCTTAATCTACCAGACGTGGCAAAAGGAAACTAGTTTCATATTCAGTTTTGAGAAAATTGAAGGTGGTTATTTTCAGATTACCATAATTTCGAAACGATACCTATATTTGCCACACCCAGCCAGGACTCCTCAGTTTTCATGCTGTACCTCGATGCAACAAATGTGAAAATGAACGAGATAAACTTCAAAGCCTAAGATTGAGTTTGTAAATATGGACCAAGATTAAATATTATGATATTTCCAACTTCAACAATTAGTCTACTCTTCAAAAAGGTCAATACATTGGGTTTCATCATATTACCACTCAGTAATAAATTTTCTTTAAACCAGAAATACTCATACATATTGTACACATTCCTGAATTAATATGCTCCGACACTGAGTTGTTGAAATACCGCAAATAAATTATTTTTGGACAGAATAGGGACACTCACGTATGCAAATAATATATGTGTACTCTGTATACACCGAGTGCTGATTTTTGAAAAACAAATCTGGTGAGCACATAATAGATAATAAGTTTGTGATCTTGGTGCCACGTGTTCGTTGTCTTCATTGTTAATTTTCCAACAGAAACAGAGAGTAGAAAGCATTCGCTGACGTTGTTGCCGGTCACTACACACGTGTATGAGCTAAACGAAATTGGCGGTTCCAGAGAAAATTTAGTCAAATCCTAACGTATTTCCATGAAATATATGATGCTTTATTAATCAGAAATATCCATTTTAAATTTAGGCCTATGTGAAGCAGGGGTGAGAACTACCCCAGCAAAAAAAATAAGGAGGCCTATATTGCGTATCTGATATGGCAAGCAAAGCCATGCATGCGCCTTATCGATCTTCATCATAATCAGCCTTCATCAGCAAAAAGTAGGCCTTCAAACCCTCAATGAGGTGTTGTGGTGTAGGCCTATATTTTTTGTCTTATTCCTTTCTTGTGCTGGATGAAATGATTAACATATCATCTGCAAACTGCATAGTCCATATTAATATTTTTGCCGCCGTTTTCCGGTAAATACAGAAAAAAATCGAAGCCAATTTGCCAAAATACGAAAAGCTATATAGGTCTGGGGTTTTTTAATGTACATTTATGAAGTTCAACTTGAGAGCATACAAAGGCTGTTAGCATTTCATTCATAGTTGTGTGGTTCTAAATATTTCGTTTCTGGTAAAATTATTATTGATCCAAATGGATGAAGACGTGTTTGTGTCGGCCCCAGAACAAGCATAATGTAATCCTTCCAGAAGCCATCCAATGGCAAACGTGGATATTACCTGTGGATGTTGTGTCCTCATTCCGGGTCAACATACCCGTGCAGTATGACCAATTTATAGGACATGCAACTCGCTGACATGGAATAGCTCTGGGGATTTCGTCATAAATTATCAAATTAATATTTATATAAATTAAAATGACTTGCAAACTGTTCAACGTCAATCTCCAAAATGGGAGAAATTGTGTAGAGCTCATTTGAAATGTCGGCTGAAGTTCTGAATCCACATGGCTCATTAATATGAAATGAGCACCACGCAAGGCTTACAAATTTTAATTCAGGGTGGTCAAGCCAACATTGCAGCAGGTGATCAGTCCTGTGACAAAAGTCTCTCAAGAAAAGGAGTTGCTACATGCGGACTTCACATTTGACAATTAAGTACTTGGACACCATGATGAGCACAAGGGGGGGGGGGGAAGCAATTAATCCATGCATGTGTATAACATGCGGTCAGGCCGCTCTGATCTGCATGTAGGCTATGTTTTTGAGAGACCCAAAAAAACGCTTCTTCTCTCATGAATATGGTTTCGTTTTTTAAATTACATTGGGCCTAAATCTATGAAAGATACTCTTTTTAAATTCATTTCATTTTTCCCTGAGACCTTTCTTATAATCTGGCTTCTATAAGGAAACAACAGAAAATAAACGATGTAAATAAAGTGTCGGTTTCGAATCGTGCATTGCCAGACAACGTTTGTTAATAAATATGTACACGTTTTTAATAATAGTTGTAACCAGAATGTTATCAAAAGAACATTAAGCGGCAACTGCCACAGCGGATTTTGGCTTGTGCTCTTAATAAAGGAACACACACACACAAAACTCCCTTGGTAGTTAACCCTTTCCCCCTTAAACCGGCCAAAACCGGCTGGTGGTCAAATGTCGTCTGCTTCAGTGTTTTCAACTAATTTCAACAGACATGAAAAACAATTTTAACTGATAATTGTAGATCAGCCCTATCTGGATCACATGCCCCACGTCAACAACTTTCCTTGGCATGAGTTGGGCACTAAGTGCCCAACTCATGCCAAGGAAAGTTGTTGACTCAAGTGTCAATTTGAGGGGGAAAGGGTTAAATCGCAAATTTGTTCAAATATGTCCCGCACCTTTGTGAAAGCAGGCCCCGTGAAATACAACAGGAAACACCCATACAAGTACATGGCCAGCAGGTCACATGTCGTTCTGCACTTCTTTGTTGATAAAACGTAGCTTTTTATCACACACCGGCTAATCGATAGTTTTGAGTGGGGTCTTCTTTAACAGGAAAAGACTTAATACAAACTCAATGAAAATGACTTGCAATTTTCTTTCCATATAATTTGGCGGCTGGGCCTGTGCAGTTACAGAAGGGATAGGAAGGCCGGGTAACAATTCATGCCATGCCTTTCTTGCCTGGCCTGCCATGTCTGCTGCCTGAACTTGAATCTTCACTGCTTTTACATCAATGACAGTAAAGTAACCTCTTTCATTATCATAGTAACCTCTTTCATTATCATAGTTTTGGTTTCCTGCTGAATATTATGTTCACAGTGCTACACGTAGACAAGAGGATTAAATAAATTAAAACTTTCGATATTTTGTGTACATTTAAAAAACAGAAAACTCGAAGACTGCTGACAAATTCATTCTCTCTCTCTCTCTCTCTCTCTCTCTCTCTCTCTCTCTCTCTCTCTCTCTCTCTCTCTCTCTCTCTCTCTCTCTCTCTCTCTCTCTCTCTCCTCTCTCTCTCTCTCTCTCTCTCTCTCTCTCTCTCTCTCTCTCTCTCTCTCTCTCTCTCTCTCTCTCGTGGAAAACCAACAAAGAACAGCTAGGCCTATAACAGGTTATGCGCTATCCAATCTGTCCATCGTAGATTTATTCGACTTAATTTACTGTCGACAATCGGACATAAATGCAATGCTTTTGGTGCATAGGTCTAAAACAATAAATTATGACTTTGTAAGTCTATCTATATGAATTCGTTTTAACTGCTGGAAAATGTCAAGATGGAAATAACAATCTCATTTAGACAGCTCATATGAAATTTAGGTAGACATAAAACTGTCGTCATTTGTGCTCATTCGCTCTCAACATTAAATCGTTATGACCTGGCAGATAGAGGTATAGGATGTCTGGCTGCAACTGAAATTATAATACCAAGATGTAGCTTCACTTCGGTTTCATTTCCTCAGTTCTGCTAACGATCTACTCTGTGTTGTTTCTCTCAAAATAATCAGACTTTATCTGAATTCCATTGTCAAAATTATCTTGTTAGTTTTAGTCGATCAGCTGTGAATTAAAGTGGATGTAGACCTATGTTTGAACAGGAATGGAGCAGGCGAGACAGTAAACTTGCATGTGTTCTTGGCAGGCCTTTATGGATGTTGCAAAATTTCATGCATGGCCTGCCCAGCGCAGGCATGGATGCTACAGGGTACATGCATTTATCTGTTTGCTTGTAAAGCCTTCCATATTTTGTGCAATTATTATGTCTATTCTCTGATGCCAAAATGGTGAAATTGAAGCGTAATAAAAAACAGTAGGAAAGATTGATAGGCCTATACAGATTTTTGGCATTCATAGCTATTATTGTAAATGGTGCAGTGATTATTATCACTCTAAACAGATCACGAAGTGATGATTGCGAGACGGCACTTTGCATCAACTCAAGGGTATGCGTATTATATTTGGATGGGTGGAGGAGCAAGATCTTCGACGATTAGCCTCTGGCTTCTTTTCATTCAGAAAATTTTAATGATGCAGCACGCCAATCGGGTCAAATACAGAATATAAATTAAATGTATATACATGTAAGCTTGTTTATAACCAAGATGTGACCGACTGACAAATGTTTCCACATGGCCTATATATATTTTTTTCCCTGGAAAGAATAACCGGTCATTGCGTATATACATTGTACATGAATGAATGACACCAAAAGTCTTTGACTGTAAGATGTCTCAATGCATTAGTTTTATGCGCTGCATGACTGCGTAGACTGATGTGGGTTATACGCGTTGTTATACACGCAGATAAACTATTCTACAAACTGTCAATGCAGTGTCCACGCGGTCTGTATGCAGCTTCTACGCAGCCTGTAAGCACTCTCTTCGCTGCGTCTACGCACCCTCTACGCAGTGTGTATGCACAGAAAATCAAGTCAACGCACCTCTAACGCGTTGGCTGTACGCATTTTGCATAGAACTGTTTTTTCAGACGGGCTTAACTGTATGTCTTTTGTGTGATTAGAGCACATGTTGTGTAGCTTTTAAGTTACTTGACCAATGTGAGCAAAACTTCTGTCCATTGCAAAGAAGAAATATTTTTTATGATTTCATTAAGATCAAAGTTATGATCATCAGTCCATACCTACTGGTGGACACTCAAAACTATTTTGTGTATGATGTAATTGATGTTTATATCAGTATAAAACCTTATTACCTTTCAAGCATCAATATGCTGGTATTTTACAGTATCCTGATGTCTCCTACTATAACTACCAAACAAATCTGGTGTAATCAATCATATATATCAAGGGTCAGGATAAACATTTAGGTGCATTACCAACTAGCATGTAGACTTGTTTAATGCCTATTGAAATTTACCAAGCCCAGTTGTTTCTAAAATGTTAACAACACCATCCTTACTATATAACCTCATTTATTTCTAGCTGGTCTCTTTTTTTCTTTTTGTACAGAGTTTGAAGTCACCCTGGATACCTGGCGACAGTCAAAATGTATTTTACGCCAATTATACATTATGGCTGTGTAGAGAAAACAAAGAACATTATGGCTGTGTAGAAAACAAAGAAAATAAATCAGAGAGAATGGATACTCAGGAAATTAAAATGTGACACTGAATGGAAAAAGTCTTCCATGAACTAATGTGGAGTTATGTCATGGCTTTGATGACTTTTTAGTGTTTACATAAGTAACATATGTAAAATGTTTTCAGATCTGTATAGGGTTGCAGCACCTCTTTTGACAATTCTTTAGGAAAATGTCAGGGAAAGGTGAGGGATTTTTACATTCCCAATAGGCTTGACATCCAGTGGCATACACTTAACAGTATTAGAGCAGTCCTAGTCCCCTAAGAGATACTCCTTTATGGGTAATAATTTTCTGCACTATAAATGCCTGTTTATGTTGAAAAAATCTGTTGCAATGCCATGCTTGGTGATCTATGAATTGCAATAATTACCTCTGTGTACACTCCAATAATGCATTGTACAATTCAGCGAAGACATCAGTCCACAGCAAAAAAGTCTCTTCTTATTACGATCACTGGTGTGAGCATGTGTATATATGGCATATATCGTATCTGTGTTCAGAATGAACACTACTGAACTACATTGAGCAATGCATGTAGGTAAACATGAATGAAGGGTGTTTACATGTCAATAAAGTTACTTTGGTATTTACAAATACCTTCAACATTTGCCTTTGTTTTAGCTTACTACTTCTATTATTATGCAGAGCCTGAGCTGGTGAATGGTGAGTTTTTTTGGCTATTTTCAGCCTTGCTAGTGTTTACATGTTCCCAAATATAATACAATTTAATGGTGTCCATTGGGTAGCAGGGTTGCTCTCGTGGAACAAATCCCCACTCAAAATTGCTGTCATCATTTGCTGATGCTCAGGGGATTCCTTCCAATAACTTGAGACCATTTCCAGCCTTGTTGTCAATTTTCGCACGGATAAATTTATGTCCCTTTTCCCCTTGCTTGGGGCCTGCTGTCAGGGGCAAAGCCCCATACAGGATAACTGTCATTGTTCATAATAAGGTCTGGGGACTCCTTCCAATGATTTGAGACTATTTTTAGTCTTGCCGATCTTTGCATGAATAAATGTTATTTTTAACCCGGGGTGGGGAGCAGTTGCTGTCGGGGGCAAAGCCCCACATTAAATTGCTGTCATTGTGAGTCTGGAGTTCAGAGGACCCCTCTGGACAATTTGAGGCCATTCCCAGCCTTGTCGCTGTTCACATAAATGAATGTCCCTCTTTCCTGGGGGATGGGGCTCACTGTCAGTGACAAGGCCCCACACAAAACATACCTGCCAACATTACAAAATTTCATTGGGGGAAACTACGCGCGAGTGGTTACGTCGACAGGATGGAATTTCATGGGACAGACCTAAAATTCTTTTTGACATTTTTTCTTGAAATATAAATTTTAAAAATAGACAAAGAAATCCAAATAAAATAACACTTTTATTTTCTCTTCTCATACATCTGATGGTCAAGTATAATTAGACTACACAAAACAAATACTGCATCACACTTTATGTAACTGCATTAATATCTGCAATTACAATGGAAAACTCATTCACTACAAGGACATCCACACCACTTAACCATTCACTCCATCTAAATTTATATGTATCAAAATATTAAAAGCTGTCCCCGTCAGTATCACTTATTTGATGCATCATATTGCCAATTAAGTTTTAAAATGTCACTGTCTGGAAAAAAAGTGCAAGTTTGCATAGTGTATGCACCACACGGGAAGTAATAGATTTAAAATTTTCTAAAATCTACAGATAAAAACGCTACCATTCATAATGACATGCACAGGCACTTAATCATTCACTCTTATAAATCTATATTATCAAACTATTAAAAAATGTGAAGAATCAAGTCCGGCCTGGACAGTGAAAAAGTTCTTCACACAAGAGGTAGTATTCTGTGCCTCCATCAACTGTTTACGCTTCACCCCAGCAGCATGTTTCATTAGATCATTTTTACCCCCATGATCTACTCTTTTGTCCATGGTACAAACTTTGCAATATGCGTGATGATCCCCCAAACGGTATTTGGTCACCCACAGAAATTCCACCGGCCATTTCTCTAGATATCTGGCTTACTTTCGATGCCGTTTGTTGGGTGGTGCCCCTTTTTTGTTTCTCTCTGCCATCTCACTATACAATCAGCACGTCAGAAAACTTTGAAAGTAAGATACGATCTGCATGTCGGAAAACTTTGAAATCAACATGGCATGTGTACCGGGTGGTACGTTCTGTAGGACCCATTGCGCGATCTCAGTGGGGTTGAAAAGGGAGTTGGCCGGTCAGAATAGGTAGAAAAAGTGAGTTGGCCTATCAGGATAGGTAGCAAAAGCGAGTCAGAACGGCAATGAATACATCATACACTAGGCGTGTCTTTGATCTCGACTATGCATTCATAGTAATGGCAGTAATATCGACGATTTGAAGTATGAAGAGTTTTTACAGTCCCATTAAATATCGATATCGTTTTTTTAACACGAATTTCAATTACATTGGGAAAACCTGCTTAAATATAAAATCTGATCGGGTAGGCAGAACAGGCGCCGAAAATTGGGAAAATCCCGACGAAATCGGGATACTTGGCAGCTGTGATACAAACCTGCTTCTGTTGTTCATTTTATAATCCAGGGAACCCTGCAGGTGATTTAAGACTATTTCCAGCCTCGCTGATGTTTGCATGAATAAATGCTATTTTGCCCTGTCATGAAGGTGGGTATGCCTGTTTGTTTTGATTTTAGATGTCACTGTACTCATTGAGTGTGTACCAGGTCACAGAGTTAGCCTGTTTTGTTGGAGTGACTCTCAGGCAGCTTAAAAACAAAAGTGTTGACCTACATTCATGTGACTCATTTCACTGAACTGTCTGTACACATTTGGGAGGTGATCTAGAAAGATCAGAGACAGGTCTCACTCAATGCACTGGGATGTGTGACTAATTGGATAACTCTGGAATAAAGGTGGGATTTCTCTGTCTATACGTATAAAGCAACTATTTTCCTGACTGGGGAAAGAGAATTCGGAAAGATCTGACAGAAGCTGTGTGACTACAAGCCAGTGGGACTGTGGACAGTATCTTTGAGTGGACTGGTATATTTAGTGTTAATTTTACCACATTGGAACCAAACTGCACCTCTGTGGGATTGGATCAGCACCACACCTTTCAGTGCCACATTGGAACCAAACCGTATCTCTGTGGGATTTGTACCAGATCATTTGGCACCTGTCACAGGACTTGGAACTGTGGGACAGTACCTGTAGGTAATCTCACAAGGAATTAGGATTTACCTAAGACTGTTTAAATATTGACATACCAGCGGAGATAACTTTACCTACTTTGTTCTGATTTTGATTGTTAATACATTGTTATTGTTAAAGTTACATCATTGTTGTCATTCTTTGTTGAGTTCTGGTAATATTCGGAAGGTGCGCATCGTAACAAACTGTGGGGGCTCGTCCGGGATCAATCGAAGACAAATGGGCTCAAATTCAAGACAAAACATTGAATTATTTTGCAATAAGCACATAACGGTTGGATCATCTGGAAAATTCTGGAAGTTTCTAAATACTGAATCTTGCAGTTTGAACTCAACAAAGGATATCTGGTATTCATAAACATAGTTGTTGGTCCATATACAGACAATAGGACATGTCAATAGATCCAAGTGTGTTTCTGGCTAATGAGGACTTAACAGTCAAAGATTTTGATAAATTGGTAAAGGAAGACCTGATAAAGTGGCCAATACTTACTTAAAAGTACTATCAGGTATCAACAAAATACCCCTGAAACAAAAAATTAATTTCCCATTTGGTTGAGGAAGGTTTCCTTGAGGATGAGGGATCAGAGGATAAAACTTTGGCAATTCAGTTGGAATTAGATAAGTTAAAACTTCAGAGTGAAAGAGGAGATAGAGAGCATGGGCTAAAATCAGCAAAAGAAGCTGATGAAAGAAAAGCACAGGAAGCAAGAGAGGGTAGAGAACACGAGTTAGGCTAAGAGAGCTTGAACTTAGGCATTCTAGATCAGATAATTCAGCACATTCAGGATCTTTTGATGTAGCCAAGAATGCACGTTTATAGTATCAAAATTTGAAGAAAAAGAAGTGTCAAAATTCTTCCTGTCTTTCAAGAAAATAGCTGAAACTTTAGAATGGCCTAGAAGAATATGGCTTCTTCTGTTACAAAGTGTGTTGATTGGAAAAGCACAAGAAGTTTATTCGTCCATCTACGGAGAACAAAGTTCTGAGTATGATGTGTTGAAAGATGCTGTTCTGAAAGCATGTGAGTTGGTAACTGAGGCTTATAGACAGAAATACAGGGAGAGCCAAAGGAACCCGGTGAAACCTATGTAGAATTTGCCCGAAAGAAAGAGAATCTCTTTGACAGATGATGTGCCTCCAGGAAAATATAAAGTGATTTTGACAAATTAAGGGAACTTATTTTGGTAGAAGATTTTAAAGGTTGCATTGTGAAAAAAAAAGAAGGTTGCATTGCAAAAGAAATTAAGACCTGCCTGGATGAACATAAGGCAGATGAATTACATGAAGCTGCAGTTTTAGCTGCTGACTATGAGTTGACACAAAAAAAGCTTCTTTGGAAAACCCAAAAAGGGTCAGTTTAGATCTAAATTTGGAAAGAAGCCAGAGGGAATGGGGAACCTCTCCCCCCGTCAAAAATCAGAAGAACAAAAGCCCAATAATTCTCTTCAATCTGATAAACCTTCTAATCAGAAAACAGGGCAGAAGTTCTTTAGTGGACCCACATGCAGTTACTGCCATAAAAGGGGTCATGTCAAATCTGAGTGTTTTTTACTCCAGAGAAGAACCAATAATACCAGTTGGTTTAGCCAGCATTAGCCGGCACCAACCTCTAAATATGTCTGATGGACATCCTGATAATCTCCAAGCTAAATTTGAAAACCCATGTGTTGGGGTAGCTGAGTCCATATTGGATGGCTATGAAAGTTTCAAATCGGAAGGGCTGGTGTCACAGAAAGAAGATGCTGTTGACCAGAAGGCAGTTGTGATCCTATGGGACACTGGCGCTGCCCAGTCTTTAGTGTTGGAAGATGTACTTCCTTTGTTGGATGAAGCTTATCAAAAAGCCAGTGTATTATTTCAGGGTGTTTAGAGAAATTATATAACAGTCCCGCTTCACAAGGTTTACCTGAAGTCTGATTTCAAAATTGGATCTAGTCTCCCGATAGAAGGTGTGATCTTCCTTCCAGGGAATGCTATATATAGGAGGGGATAATGTTAAAGGTAAACCGGTACCATATTTAACAGATGAGCCAGTCACGAGAGAAGACACAGAGCATCTTAAGCAGGAATTTCCGGGCATTTTTCTCACCTGTGTTGTGACAAGGTCAATGGCTCTTGAAGCTTCTAAACAAGAAGCCAGTGACAAGGATGATGAATGTCTAGGGCTGGCAGAGACATTCTTTGCTGGTAACCTGGAGGACCAAGTAAGCCATGAAGGTAACTTGAGTCCAGAAGTAAGCCATGATGGTAACCTCTCTGACCAAATAAACAAAAATGATCATCCGAGTCAAATGCCTCATTTGAATCGAGATAGGCTGATTAGGCAGCAAAAAAGCTGAACCTCAGTTAAGAAAATTGGCAAGTACAGCTTTAACTGAAGAAGAGGCACAAAAAGACCCGGTCTATAATTATTATATTTTAAGTCAGGACTCTTGATGAGAAAATGGAGACCTCCAGATGCTTCCACTGATGAAGAATGGAGAATCATTCACCAAATAGTGGTTCCTCCATCATATAGACTAGAAGTTTTGAAGACAGTTCATGATTTGCCTATGGCAGGCCACTTGGGTATTAGGAAGACTCAAGATCGAATATTACGACAGTTCTTTTGGCCCAGATTACATCGGGATGTGGCAGAATTTTGTAAGACATGTCACACATGTCAAGTGGTTGGAAAACACAATCAGAAAATAAAACCTGCTCTTTTGATTAGTATCCCTGTTCTTGAAGCACCATTTAGCAGGGTTATTATAGATTGTATGGGACCACTTCCAAAAAAAAAAGCGGGAAATAAGTGTCTCCTTACTATCATGGATTCAGCCAATAGGTATCCTGAGGCCATCCCATTAAAAACATTAAAGATCCTACGATAATTGATGCTTTCATGAATTTTTTCACTAGAGTAGGACTGCCGACACAGGTACAAAGTGACTTAGGTGCAAATTTCGTGTCTGCAGTGTTTCAGGAGGTTGCCCAATAGTTAGGCATTAAACTGGTTAAATTTTCAGCCTACCACCCAGAAACACAAGGGGCTCTAGAAAGGCATCATCAAAAACTGAAGAACGTGATGAGAACCTATTGTTTTAAAAATGAAAAGGAATGGAATAAAGGTATACATAATTTTATGTTATTATTTGCCACAAGAGACATACCAAATGGGTCAGTGGGGTTCAGTCCATTTGAACTGATAAATGGACATACTGTGAGAGGTCCACTATAAAGCTTATGAAAGAAAAATGGTTGGTGGAGACACAAGATGAACCTATCTTGGAGTATGTGTCCAAATTCAATGAAAAGTTGAAAAAAGCTTGTGAGGTGGCACAATCAAATCTGATTAATGCATAGGGTAAGATGAAAACATAGTATGATCAGAAAGCAAGGAAAAGAAGTTTTAAACCAGGAGACAAGGTGTTGGTACTTTTGCCTATGCCAGGACACTCAATTCAGGCAAAATTCAGTAGTCCTTACCTGGTTGAAAGAAAGTTGAGTGATGTGGATTATATAATATCTACACCAGATAGGAGGAAAGCTAAACGGCTTTGTCACATCAATATATTAAAAGAATGCCATGAAAGAGGAACACTAGTAGGAATTGTCAGTGCCACTACTTTGAAGAATGATGGAAATGATAATGGGGATGATGAGAATGATCCATTCTCAAATGAAGACTTGAGTTCTATTTCCAGTGTAAAAATGCAGAACTCTGACATATTACAAAATCTTGACAGCAAGATGAGTCATTTGGAGCCTGCACAGCAAGCTGATTTAGCAAAACTTATTCATGAGTTTAAACATTTATTCTCAGACCAGCCTGGTCACACCTCAATATTATGCCATGATGTAGATGTAGGTAATGCTGATCCAATAAAGCAACAACCTTATCGGATGAATCCTTTGAGATTGGCTGCAGTTCCATAAGAAATAAATTACATGCTGGGAAATGATATTACAGAACCAAGTCACAGTAACTGGACTAGTCCTATTGTATTGGTTCCGAAACCTGATGGTTCAATGCGATTTTGCAATGATTATAGAAAAGTGAGTTCTGTGACTAAATCAGACTCCTATCCAATCCCTAGAGTGGATGATGTATTTATAAAATAGGAAATCCATGTTTTGTCAGCAAACACGACTTGATTAAAGGTTATTGGTAGGTGCCACTCACAGAAAAAGCTAAAGAAATATTAGCTTTTGTAACACCTGATGGCCTTTTTCAATGTAAAGTGATGCCATTTGGAATGAAAAACGCGCCTGTGACCTTTCCCCGATTATTGAACACGGTGATAGCTGGTTTAGAAGGATGTGTAACCTACATTGATGAGACCTGTATTTTCTCAAAAACCTGAGCTGAACATCTTGAAAGAACTAGAGCATTTTTTGAAAGATTAACTTCCTCTGGTCTGACAGTGAACTTAAACAAAGGTGAAATTGGTCAATCTGAAGTGACATACCTAGGCTATAAAGTGGGTAATGGAAAAGTATTGCCAAAAACAGCAAAAATTGAAGCAATTTTGGACTTTCCACAGCCAACAAAAAGTGAACTTTTACGGTTTTTAGGCATGGTCCGATATTACAGGAAATTCTGTAAGAATTTTTCAGAAATCACTGAACCATTGACAAAATTGTTAAAAAAGTAGGAAAAGTTCATTTGGAATGATCAGTGCCAGTGTGCATTCCAAGACCTGAAAGCTAAGCTCACCAATGCACCAGTTCTTTCATCCCCATATTTGAAAACCCATTCAAAATTGCATAGATGCAAGTGATGTGGCACCAGGTGGTCTGTTAATACAGGATGGTATCGATGGTTTGGAACACCCTGTGAGTCATTTTTCCAAGAAATTTAACATCCATCAAAGGAAATATTCCACCATCGAGAAAGAAACACTTGCTTTATTGTTAATTAGCACTTCAACATTTTGAAGTGTATGTTACCTTAGGTCTGTATCCAGTACTGGTGTACTCTGATCACAATCTCTTTAAGTTTTTGGATAAGTTCAAAGACAAAAATCAGAAATTGTTGAGATGGAGTTTGTATCTACAAGGATATAATCTGAAAATTGAGCATGTCTGTGGCAGTGACAATGTAGTTGCCGATGCACTGAGTAGGATGAAAATTGTATAAATCTCAGATTATAAGACTATTGTCAGTAATATTGTTTATGTAAGCATGTCAAGTTGAAATCTGTACAGAATACACTATTATTATGTAGATGCGGCACTAGTGGGAAAAGGCGAAGGTACATCGGTAGGTCGACCTATTGATATACTCTTTATTTACATTTTATTACCCACCTGCTTAATCGACATATTTTCTACTATTAACACTTTCTTTGCTTCTAAATGGTGAAAATATGGGTAAACAATTACCTCCGCTTTCCATGTGGGTCATTTAATGTTCATTTTAATGCCCGTTAGATCATTCCAAGCTCAGTATCAGCTCAGTGTAGTAACAAAGCAAGGATACTCGATTAATGGCCTAGGGCCTATAAGGCATTCTGAATGTGCCACCTTTGGTGATAAAAGCCAGCCTGTACCAAATCCCATGTAGGCCTAAGTAGTCTCAAAATATTTATCCAATTACACAAACACATAACACTGCCACATGCTGGCATTACAACTCGCTGGTCGTGATCCGTGTGGCTCAAGAGTGACCTTGATTCATCTGCATACAGCAAAGTTCCGCGAAATCAAGGGATCTGTCCTTATCTCAAAGAAGCTGATTTGCTGCTTCATCTTGACAGGTGAGATGGTGAGATTGCATTTATTTTGCAATGTATTCATTTCTTATTTATTTATAATATTTATTTATCTCTTTATTCTTTTATTCACCCACTGAAAATTTGAGTTTGAAAGTAAATTCAATGAAAGTTATCTTCTGACACATAGTGACAGGTATCAATTTGTTACACCAGCATTTGGGTTTTTCTGGTTTTGCTTGTTTGTTTGTTTATTTGGTTTATTTTGGTACTAATTGTAGGCCTATATTCTTCGTTTTCATTTTTATGATATCATTTTTATTGTTTTAAAATATTTTTATTTATTTATTTATCCAGTGTTTCTGATAGGAATTTTTTCAAAGGGTCCCAACTTGAAAGAGAGTCAAATTTTTTGCTATCCTTTGCAAAATTAAGAAAATATAGGAAGTTGGGACCCTTTGAATTTTGCTGAGGGGGTATTTCATATGAAAGGGTAATATACCCCCATTTGGGGGTTAACAGAAACCTTGTTTATCTATTTATGTATTTACTTATTTATTTATATATTCATTTACCTAAAATTTATGTATGAAGATATATATCGTCTTCAGCACATGACCTACCTACCTACCTACCTACCTACCTACCTACCTATTTAAAGGGGAGTCTATCAATACAGACGTTTCTTGATATTTGCGATAATCAAACACAGGGTCTCACAGCTGTCAGGACTCTGACAAAGACATTAAACCTCCTTAGGCCTTGCATTGTGTAAATCTGTAGAGACGAACCTTGAGAAGAAATACTAACAAACAAATCTCCATATCAAATAATAGACACGAGAAAATGTGACAAATACACCAATTGTGATGACTCTAAACCGTGACTATCATTGCCAGCCTGCCTAAAATATAATCATACCATATCATACATCAAAAGATGAAAAATGAATGCTCCCTGCATCTATGACGGCATGTGAAAGCCCACGAAGGAAGGCAGTCAAGCGACAGATGATGAGCTAAGTTTCAACTTTCGTTATAATTAAATTCACTCTTTGTCAGCATGGAAGGTCAGCTAAATATGATACTAATTAAGTATCCTTTGATATATCAAAATTTGTCAGATAAAAAGTGTTCCTGTATTTGAATGCTAACTGGATACGCTCACCTGGGTTGCGTCGTCTGCACGCTATGCCTGCATGCTGTATACATACTGCACATTCATCGAGCGATTTTTTTCAAAGCAAACGATTGACTTTTTTGTAACATTTAGGCAGGAAACATATGTAAAATTAAAGATCTAGGCGAATACTTGTTGTAAAGAATACCACATTGTGCAAAAATACAGACGTTTTTCTTGCCTTTCTGCGCTGCCATTCAAATGTAATGTCACTTGCTGCCGGCACTGGAGATTAAACCTATCGATTTATAGCAGCCGGTAGATAGGCATTTCTGCTCATGCTCTTGGGAATTGTGTATTAACGGTTTAACCCTATACTGGTCATGCCCCCTAGTGGCAACATGGCTCCCCAGTTCACAATTTTTCCAATATGGCTGCCATTTCTCCAACAAATGACACAAGGCTTCTTGTACATCACATAATGTATTCATTATTTGTTTTTAGCTTTTATTTTTACATATCAAGCTATCTTCACACATTTTCCAGGTAATTATGATTATTTTTCTTCAAATGTGTGACATTTCATGGATTTTTATGGTGTAAAACAACAATTCATGTAACTGTGCTTTTGTTTTTTGTAACTTTTAACATCAATGTAACTTCATGAACTTTGTATTTCTGTTGTTTCAATGCATAATGCAATGCACAAATGTTGACCCAACTTCTATTTTTCCGCTTTCAGGTACAAGTCAAGTCCTCAAGAAGAGCAATATCTCTCCATTTTATATAACAGACCAGCATACATGTTACACTTAAATTGATGTAGCAACAAGCCTAACACGAATGCTGAACAGTAAATAAAACATCAACGATGAAAATATTACAACTTGCTTCATAGTAAAAGTTGCAAATGTTAGAATTTCTTTTGTGATCATGAATAAAGTGAGGCATCAAATTCTTCTTTGTGTAAAAATATTATGAAAGCCAATGTCACGCGCAAGGGGCAGGGTAAACTCATTTCACATTGAACTCACAATGAAAAAAATCTGAATAAAGTTTGCACTTTGCAAAGGCATAAATGAATGCTAATTTTAACAAACATGACCACATCATATGCTAATCCTTTCCCACTTGGGCTCTCAACTTTTCCTGTATAAATGTCAAAGGAACACACATAACCACTGTCTGCTTTGGCCAATGTCCATGACTTAAAACCCCACTTAGTGGGCTTGGCTGGCATATACTGCTTCATATGAGACCTGCCTGTAAAGCCAATCATTGCCTCATCCACACTTAGATCACATTTAGGCTTGTACCTTATACAAAAGTTCCACCTAACCATTTCGACAAGATTTCTCACTTTGTATAATTTATTATATCTTGGAGAATCTCTTGGTAACTGCTGTTCATTTCCCATGAGATGAAAATATTGGCAAAATTTTTTCAATCTTAATTTTGGCATCATTTTGGAAATATAATTTGATCCAAGCAGTTCATCTGTTGACCAGTAGCAGTCAATAGTTGGGTACTGTTGAATTCCCATCAATATATTTATCGCGACAAAAGCTTTCATCTGAGGGACTGATGTAGGACGCCAATAGCGGTCAGGTTTATCACGCTGTTTTTGCTCAGCATATCTGTCCATTTCCATAGCCATTGTATCAAAGAAATCTTCATCAAATAGCAAGTAAAAGTACTCAAGTACCTGGGCGTCCTCAGACAGATTATGTTTTGGCCCAACAGGCTCAATAAACGGCAAAATTTTCGCGTCATGCAGCTGATCACTCCACTCAAGGTCATTGTAACGGGACGATTCCTCTCCCTCATTTTCAGAGGTAAATAAAGAGCTAATGTTCGAGTTCTCATCTGGCGGCACATCTGGTAAAGATAGATCTGAAAATCCAGAAAAGTCCGCTAGCTCACTGAAAGAATTCATTTTGGTATCGTTTTTGTTGTTCTTGTCACAGGGTAGCGAGTCAAAATTCCAAGTAATCCAAAATGGCAGTCCCAGGCACATGATCAAAATTGTCCGCAGCATATTTGGAGTGTGAAGCATATTCCAGGGAAAAACAAGGGTCAGAAGCTTGTGTCCGCTTGTGGAAGTTCTATTTCACTTATAAATGGGATAAATTTTTGGGTCCAGATAACTTAATAGTGATGGAAATAAGACAAGCCAAGTCAAAGTGTCAATTGAGGATATTTCAAAATGGCAGACCTCTGCGATCTTCGCCCCAGTTTAGCTTACTGGGTCAAATTTTTATGAATGAACCGGTCCTCAGTGTATGCTATTTTGATTGGTGCAAAACCGACTTAATCTTTTGAAAGAGCAGGTACAACAGTATGATCTGAGTAAAATTTACATACTATTTGGTACTATTTTTAGGCTATAGAGGGCAGTAAACACTGTATGTCGGGAATGGGCGTCCATGGGCGCTCTGAGCGTGAGCTCTGACCCTTGTGGGAGTTATGACCAGTACAGGGTTAAGTGATTGAACACGAGATTATTCCTATTGTGATGCACAGGAGTTTGTATTGTTGACTGTAAACTGTTCCTCAGTTGAATGAGACTTGTATAAACAGTGCAACTGTGTCAATTAGAACCATGTGTGTGTTTATTACAGTGAAACAGTTGAAGATTTGGTATAATTAATCTATGTGAATGTTAATGCCACTTTGAAGAGAGAGGAGATATTTCTTGTTGGGAATCACTGTGTATTGTAGGTTAGAATACCAAAAAAGTAACATTGACAATTGGGAAGAAAAATTTTCCTGGTGTGTCCAATTTTTCTTTCCTCAAGGAGGGGGCATGTGTTATGAATGTGGGTATGCCTGTTTGTTTTGATTTTAGAGGTCATTGTACTCATTGAGTGTGTACCAGGTCACGGAGTTAGCCTGCATTGTTGGAGTGACTCTCAGGCAACTTGTAAACAAAGTGTTGACCTACATTCATATGACTTATTTATTGTACTGTCTGTACACATTTGGGAGGTGATCTAGAAAGATCAGAGAGACAGGTCTCACTCAATGCACTGGGATGTGTGACTATTTGGAAAACTCTGGAATAAAGGTGAGATTTCTCTGTCTATATATATTGAGCAGCTATTTTCCTGACTGGGGAGAGAGAATTTGGAAAGATCTGACGGAAGCTGTGTGACTACAAGCCAACTGATATACCATATATGTGTACCAAAATCTCAAAATGAACAAAATTATCCAAGGCAGGTTGGACATTGTCTTAATCATTTAAGTCAGTATATTGAGGGGATCGGGGCAGGGTGGTTTTATATTGCTGGTGGACCTAATGCAAATCTCTAGCCATTTCTCTTAAATATTGGATATCAAAGTGTTGCAGAAACTCTGACAGAAAGAGGCAACATACATAACAGACACTTGCCCAAACGCCCAAGGAGGATTTTAAGATTTGCAGTTCGAGTAAAAAAAACACTATAATGAAAAGTTACTGATACAAAAGGTAAAATAACTTGAAATTGTTTTAACAGGCACTTTCACCCACCTGACCACTTTCTTTTCTAAACAGAAGCTACCATTTATATAAAAGGCTCAAGTCATGCCAGATGCCAGTTAAATTACTTACCTTTCTATGTCCACGGTGATTGATATAGGCACGAAACCAATTATTGCTACCTCTACATGCCAGCACATACTTGTCATCTTTGCTGGGGGTGGGAGAAATTCTGGCAGTCTCACTGAATAACACAAAACACACTATTTTAGCAGTCCACAGCACAAGACCCGACATCCTGTATTTTCTCAATTAAAAAAACATTAACACCTTCAATTTTTCTGAGGAAATTAAAACATTCAATTCATTATATTTACAAGGCAACTAGACTAGTCTTAATTATAAACAGTCATAAATTCAACAGTGTGACTTATGAATTGAACTCCTGCATTTTGAGGCACATGTATGAAATGACTGCAGGGCCTGTTAAGGCCATTTACTACGTGAGCCACTCAGGTGGCTCATGCAGTAAATGGCTTCAACAGCCCAGTCAGTCGTTTTGTCCATGTGAATCGAAATGTGGGCATTCAATACTTATATTTACATTGACCTGCATAAATATCAGTTTAACATCTGCCAAAAAACTGTTGAAATCTTACCTAATTCACTCACAACAACTACATTGTAGTGGGAGTAAACATGTTAGACAGAACAACCATAACACATTATGACGTCTAACGGTAATGAAATCAGAGGCACCAACACATAAAATATTTATAGCTCTTGAGAGAAACATTTTGTCCAATCCATTTTTTGTTTCTTGATTTAAATAAGCATAGAATGAGCAACTTATTGTTAACAACATTAAAGAATAAAAAGATCATCAATATAAGAAAAGTAGAAAAAGTTATGTCACAGAACTGGGGGAAATGCCAAGAATTAATGATAGCCGTATGCATGATGCGGCTTCAGGCATTTAAACAGTCCATGGTTACCTTTGACAATGTTAAATGTGCAATTGTGGAAAGTGGAATTGTGCCAACTGACATCGTTTGATTTGATACAGGCAAAGTATTTATTGATTTCAATGCAGCACGAGGCATGACTAAAGTAGAAGATGCAAGCAACCACCATATTGGAGGGGCCTGAGCCACAAGTTCAAACGTTACTGGGTTTGAGGGTGCACAGTGCCGGCAACGTGGTTGTAGCCGTACACCTTGGGAAGGCCTGCATGCTGCTGTGCAGTGCTTGCACCAGGCCTTGTGATGTTTGAGAAAGCATCACTGAATGATTTCTTTTGATAAGTAGAACACATTTGCTAATACAAATTTGCAAAACAGCAGTAAAATTGTGTATTTTGGGGCCTCAAACTTCGTACGATTCTCTTGCCAGTTCTAGCCATGTTTGGTATCGATGGAAATGTCAGAAGCTCGTCAATTTCATCATGCTGCTTTCCTATTGGCTTAATTCTTTATTCCCACCCACCAAACGTTGTCATCTTGCATAAATTTACCATCTCCGAGGTATAAATCTGAGAATAGAAGCCAGAGACATTCTCGCACTGCTTCAGTGAGATTCTCACCCTGTTCGGGCCCTGATTGGCTAAAATCATGCAAATAAGTTTTGCACATGGTCAAGCATGCACAGTGCGCACTCAACAAACAAGCATGGTGGACGCGATCACTCAAGCCAATGGTACTTTTATGTTTCATGTCACATAAGTGCCGAAATTTAGTGACATATTGATGGTACATATTTTGAAAACATTCAGAATGTCCCTGGTGAACGGCTGAAAGAAATACAGAGTGGAAACTGGCTGCAATGGATGTTTAAATGGGCAGCTCCTGCACTGGTATGCATTGTCAATCAATCTCCATGATGGTCCGTACTGAATAAAATCTGTGAGTGTTGGTTTTGTCGCATAGATACCGCAGTACTTAGATAATGTTGGCATTATTATTCAATAGTTACAGTGGAAACCGTTTAATATGTTGTGCATCTGCAGGAGAACGCGCCAGGTTCCCTTAACTTGGTAATTACATGCAATGAAATTTGTTCTTCGGCACGTCCTACATTGGGCGGATCAACTCGCCTACAGCAGGGGAAGGGTTAAATAATTCTGGAGTCATCAAGTCACCAGTAAAATTTATCAATGCAGTGCTGTCTCAACATAACCTGTCAGAGATCATTGTCATGTGAAATATTACAGTCTATGTTCAAACATTTATTGAGTTATCACCCTGAAATGCAATTCACTCAAGTTCCCCTGAGAACTAGGGAACCATGTCAAAGTCACTTGAAACAACCCCAGCTAGCCATTAAAAAGAATTCTCCACGTACCAAACTTCAAAATTGCCATCATGTTCAATTTTTAAGTCCTACCTCAAATAATTCTTGGATTACAATGCAACAATTCAAATTATCAAAATTTCCATGATCTCGGGAAAAATTCAAAGTCACTCTATAAACACACTAAGAGCTGGGGACATCAAGATGTGTCCCTTCATATCAAAATGCTCATGCAGTTTTGACGAAAAAGAATTTTAAAAATGTTTGCAAAAATAAAAAAACACCCCCATCCACCCACCTAATAAGAAGGCATACTGCCATGAATGGGGGAAGATGCAGACAATCTTCTCAAGAAGAAACCAGAACACATCATTTCACTTTGTTAACAGCAGTCAGCCAGTGCCAGATGCTGACCTTACTCCTAAGAAGTACAGAGTGGAGAGATTATAATGCATGGAGCTGCTACAATTCTCTTGATGTTCAGTTGCAAGAATTTGTTCATTTTAATTCAGCAGGTTTTATTTCAGTTGCGAGGCCCATAATAAAAAGTACAGTCCGGGCTCAACTTTGCTACCCATGGGTAGCTAGCGGCTACCAAAAATTTAGCCCTGGCTGCTAATATTAGGCAATGGCTACTAAATCTAATTACACGTGATAGATCCTGGCACCTAAAAAATTGCCTCAGTTTAAGCCCTGTTAGACAACTGAAAAAAATTCACAAACACTACTGTAACATATAAATAGGGCAATGTATATCATGTCTTTTGTCATGGCAGAAAGTAACCCCTTTCCCGAGACCGAGTGGTCTGCTGTTGGGAGAATTTACTTGCCGTGTCAGGACTTGGCAGAATATTAGTGCTGATATCGTATAACATTATGTAGTCTTATTTTGCTCAATAAAGTTGCCACCTGTAACATGGCTTTTTGTAGGTAGGTAGACAAGGCTATAAATAGCCTCCCCCCAAAATCATGAGATCCAAAAATCACTGCAGCATGGCCTTCTGGCGACATTTTGTGGAGAAGCAAGACAAGTATGTCTCCCCCTATCCACCCACCCACCCCCAAAAAGTTTGAATAGGATCTTATCAACAGTTTTGGAGAAGTTGAAAATGTCAATTGTTGATGGACATACAGTGGGTGAGGGATGAATAGACAATAAGATACCTTAAGGGATGGTTCAACATTTTCATCATTTTTGAATTAGTACTTACAGTACGCAAGGGGGGAGGGGGTTAAATGGGTCTGTACACTTTCACAGGATATGGAAAATGATGGTCAGTTTTTGGCCTGTTTTGTGCAATTTTGCTATGATTTGGGGGGAAAATCATCATTTTTAAAGTACTAATTTGAGGGGGGGGAAGGGGGTCATGAAATTTAGTACCCTAAGTACTAATTCAAAAATGATGATAACGTTGAACCATCCCTAACTGACCTACAAGACAGCTGAGCGGATCAAAAGCAGCAGGACCACAATGTACATGGCATTGGGTAGATACAAAGATAAAGTACAGCTGTGGCAGCGTACTCACGCTAGTCCTGCCAAAAGCCTCTTGAGATTATCTTCCTCTTGAGGGGTCCTGCTTATCCTCACCATAAAGATGCCGGTTGTCTGGAGAGGACCCACCACATAGCCACTGAAGCTGGAGTCTGAAAGCACGCAATTTCTCTTTAATACAAAGAGAAACTTAACAAACCTAATTCTGTAAGCCCATGTACCGTTTGAACACTATCAAGTCCGATATTCTTCAACCAGTTTAATGGGGAAAAGATCAAACTGCTTTGGTGGTGGGGGGGATAGAGAAAAATAAAGCATAATTATTTATGATACATATTATGTTCAGGAATATCTACCATCTGTACCCCCGATTTTCTTTTGTAAACATCTGGTTTACCACAATAAAGAATTCAAGTCAGAGAAGGGTCAATGTTTACGAGAATGGCATTCTCTGGCGTGGCGGAAAGTAAAATAGCCTGGCTCCTTGCGATTCGCTACTCTGGCTTATGCATTCACGTTGGGAACCAGTCTTCCAGCACCCGACGGAGGGCGCTGCAGTATTTGTTGTTGTTTTTGTGCCTGTCAGCCTGAGGATCTTTGACACCACGTTGATTAATCGACTCTGTGTCTTTGAAATTTGGTGATTCGGAAAGCTCGGACCAAAGATGTAATGGGTAACCCCCCTATACTTTCTTGTGTGACCGGAGATGACCGACAATTTTTGGAGGCGCCAGAATTTTTTTTTCTTTTAATTTTTTTTTTTTTTTTTTTTTGGAGTTTTTTTTTTTTTTTTTTAGGGCCGGGGGGGGGGGGGGGGAGGGAGCGCGTGCTCCCGGCACTCCCCCCCTAAATCCGCGCCTGGGATAAATCACTATCCTGAAGATTTACAGACATTTCCTTTAAATGGTCTATGATTAGAAAATAAGGCGAGTTCCTTAAAATATAGAAAACACATTCTGATGAATAATTAGAGAAATTTCCTTAAACTGGCCTATCATTCTGAAATAAGGAAAGTTCCTTAAACATGTTAAAGTGACAAAATCACATATTAAAGATTTAAGGATTTTCCCTTAAATTGGTCTTGGGTTGAAAAATTATGGAAAGTTCCTTAAAGCGACCAAATAACATCCTGTTGTTTTAAGGAACTTTGCTAATTTATTTCTGCTTTTCTGCATCTAAACCATAGAGTTCAGCTATTAATGACAGGCAAAAATTGAAAATAGACCTATTCACAAAACAAAATTCAGGGTAAAAAAGGTACTCATCCTGGGAAAAAACTTTCCATTTTGGAAAGTTTTATTTTTTTTATATTACTAAATATCTACAGGTATGTTACATATTTAATCACCAGGCAGACTGATGAGTGCATCAATGTTAATGTCAGATATCTCAACTCAATCAATTTGAAAGTCAAACGGATTTGCCCTATTTGAATCATGAGTAGAATTGAGGAAAAAAAATATTCTTTGTGCATTGCCATTAGTTATGTGCATTATATATAAGGCTTGACAAATATGGACTAGGAATCGGGTCCGGATCTGTGCCTGAACATTGCAAAAAAAACAAAACAAAGTAAAAAGCTGATAGTCTGCATGTTAACAAGGGTGACCATTGTTGTTGTGTGTGTATATATATACCAAATAAAATTTCCTACGTTGTCTCAAATTCCAGATATTGGAAAATTACCTGGAATACCATGATGCCCTGTGGTATCCCATTGGACAGCCCATGGTATCCAATGGTATCCAGCTGGATCCTATCTTTTCATTCATCCAATGGGATCCCATAATTTTTTTTTCTCACACAAAACTGCTCAGAACTAAGCTATATAAAGCCACATATTAAAATTTTACTGGTAACACATTTATTAAAGATTATCTACAAGTTTGCTTGAAAAGTTCAAACTTATTGATCAAAAATATATATAGATGTGTACATATTATTGGAGACTGTGAAATCCCAAGGTTAAGCCCTTTCCAGTAATGGTCATGTCTCCCATAGGAACCATCTTTTCAGAGTTAAACTTCTGTATTTTAGTAGCAAAAAATTTTATACATGTTCAGTTACATAGAGAACAATATAATTTAAATTTTACAGCCTTCTTAAAAGTATTAAGAAGAAAAACACAAGTCATTAGAGTTATAATGTCAAACAATGACAAAATGCCTGTCTACGACAGAAACTGGTCTAGCATTGCAAACAGCCTGGAAAATGTATAAGTTTATACTTGAGTATTGGGATGCATGACAAAGTAATAGACAACCTTATATTGTATAATTGATGAATAAAGAATATTAAAAAAAAAAAAAAAAAAAAAAAAACCCATCTTTTCAGAGTTCCTGCATGTCTTGTAATTCATTAACATGTTGTGTTCTATATTTAGAGCATTCATCACCTATAAAAATCTACATTTCAGAGTCTATTTTGTGGAGAGTTCATCAAAATGTACTTTTGTTTGGTCCAACTATACAGTTTAATTGGCTTGACCAATGGGATTTTCCAATTGAAATATCCATCTGGACAATAACATGAAAAATGTCTTTTTTTGATTGGATAATAATGTACAATTTACTTTTAGTGCATAGTACCTGTTGCCTTTAGAGGTCACAAGTTAATTACAAAAATGTGCAGTGTTACAAACGTATGAATTGAGTTGGATTGGTTGCATGCACCTATAACAATTTTGGAGATATTCATGATTTAAATTTTCAAATGCCCCTCTTTTGCATAACCTTCAACATATTTTCATCTTTTTATTAATAGGCACAAATTCATGTATAGACCTATATCCATGCCAAATTTGAAGTTTCTAAGTGTAATAGTGTTCCAGAAAAACTGGCGAACAAAATTTGGTACTGTAGAGGAAAAAATGAATGAAATTGAAGAAACACAATGTCTGTGTTGGCACACACAGACGTAAATATGGTGGCATTTTGCAATATATTTAATGTGTGCAGGAAAAAATTATTCACAGGAACAATTTCTAATGTCTGTATATCACGTTCAGAGCATTTTAAATACTTGAACACTTCTGTACCTTCCACTGATTATGTCAAAAGAAAGAGAATCATTATGTGCAGGGACAGAATTGAGAATCATAACACGAAGCATACTTTGAAAGTCAGAGTATGATCTCTGTGAACTTGAAAGGAAAAGAAACTTCAAACTTTCCAACTTTGTTGATACATAAGGTACAACCACATAAGAAGAAAGCTAGCAACAATTCAAAAGCTTGAATAATAATGTTCAAGCAATATGACATTTCCTATAATCTGATAATTTCATGTGCCTAATTAATGTGAATTATTAGTTGAATGTACAATGACTTCGTGCTTTAAATTGAACTTGCTGGTAATAACATGCACTCAAAAAAGTCATGAACCTCATTATGCACATGCCCTTTTTTATTTTGCATTTTGTTTGTTTTTTTTTTTAATTCCGGCCATGTTCTATGAAATACTTCAATCAAATACCAAATCTTCAAGATTGTGTTTAGGCTGCTACTGATGACTTTTATTCTATAAGAAATACAAGAATCACCAAAAGGGAAATCTGGCCTTGTGTAATTAATGACACAACTGCAATTGGAAAACTTGGGGTCTTTTTGATCCAATTGCACAACATGGGATACTGTTGAATCCATCTGGACCTACAGGGTACAGTACCTTGTTTTCAACAAGTCTCTATTACACATCTGCTCAAACATATATTTTTCGAATCTCAGGAGGAGGTACAGTGCATCTGTTCCACAGAACTTTGAAGTTAATTTGTAAATTTATAGAACACAAGTACCCCCAAAAATCTCCCAAAATGTGTTCCTCACAGGATGTCTGGACCTACAATTGATCACAAATTGCCTTAAGTTGGGATTCCATATGCGTGGTTTCGGAAGCGAATGCCGCGCGTCAAAAATAGAAACAGCAGCATTTCTTTAAGTTGATTCCATATACGCGGTTCACGGGTGATGGTACACGCGATATCACGCGCACCACAACCAATCGCTCCATGTAGCAATCGAAACGGCAACCGCATGTGAAATGCACAGGGAATTCCATCATTGGCCTATTTACATCTTGTGATGGAAACAATGAATAATTGGCCCTGTTTTGATGCAAGAGATAACAAATTTTAGAAATCTTAAATGGAGCTGGCATTCGACAGGGATATTGTCACACAACAAACTAAGGTGCAGTGAGTGTTAACAGTTATATCAAGTACATGTAATCTGCGGATCTTTTCCACATATGTTGTCGAAAAGTCCTAAAGAACACAACCGTACACAGACGTATAAAAAGATTAAAAAAGCCGGTACTTAACATGAGGAAATGTTTTGTCAAACTCAGCGATAAGCAAATTATACTTGTTAAACATATCTCCAATTGCATAATCAATTTGTTTCTTACAAATATATAGTTACCACATTTATTTCCCAAATGTTGGTCACTTTGGACACATTCCACCTTCTCATTCTTGAATAAAACTCCTGCATTGGGATCAGTGTCCCGAAAATTATAAGCTTACTTTTGGAAAGATTGAAAAATACTTTGTACTCATTTCCATGCTCAGTACATATTAACATAAGCTTCTTTAATGATGATTTGGTGGGGGCTAAAAGAACTATATTATCGGCATAACTCAAGACGCCAACAAATATGTTGAGTCTTATTAAAAGGTCATCATAATACAATGTGACCATTTTCTTGTATTATTGTTGGTGGTATAGAAAAAATACCGATGAAAGAAGCAGTACTCTTCTGCCGTCTTCAATCTCTTTTGCTGTAAGTGAATAGGAATAGTGCCCCATAGTATCAGGTATAGTGTATGATCAGAAAGCTGCTGGTAGCCTGTAGTGTAAGAGATCACGGCCATTTTGCCACTCATCAAATAATTTCACAAATGGAGATCTTGTCATAAATTCAACAAATACTACTATTGTACACTTGACCTTTGACCTCAAAAACATTAGGTCAAATATAGAGGTATAAACTCGACTTTCAATAGCCTTCTAAATCACCCTTTGTTGCTTCTTTTGTTTTAAGATTTAGATTTCAAGATGCACAATGTCACTCAGCAAACTTGTGACGCGTGTGTGACCTTGAAAATTAGGTCAAGGTCAATTATGCTTGCACACAAAGCAAGCCTTATAGTGGTGTACTATCATATGCAATTTGAAAGTCCTGTCTCAAAAGCTTCTGAAGTTACAGTGGTAAAAAAAAATTCAATGAATAGGGCACTGTGACCCAGATTCTTGACCTAGTGACCTACTTTTGATTCATGACACATTTTTTGATTATGATACATGTGTGTATAAAATTTCATATAACTGACTTAAATACTTCCTTACGTTTACCAATACCACCATTGTGCACTTGACCTTTGACCTCAAAAAGTAGGTCAAATATAGAGCTATGACGTCGATTTTCAATAGGCTTCTAGATCACTCTATGAAGCTTCTTGTGTGTAAGCTTTAGATTGCTAGATGCACGCTTTCAATAGTTAGATTGGTAACGTCGCTCAGCACATGTGACCATTGTGTGACCTTGAGAATTTGGTCAAGGTCAACTATGTTTGTTGCACACAAAGAAGGCCATATAGGAGTGTAATATCATGTGCAATTTGAAAGTCCCATCTCAAAAATTTCTGAAGTTATGGTGGTAAAACCGTGGGACAGACGAACGGACGGCGTTCCCCTCTTGAATCCCTCCAAGTATATACAACTTTACATGTGTAGGTAGGATCAGATCTGTGGTTAAAATTTACTGATCATTGTAAAGACCCAAGTTTCAAAAGTAATGTTGATAGTTACATTAACCTTAGGGAGGGGGCGGGGAGGGGGGGGCATACCCATATTTTAGGATGAGTAGGCTCCACTGAGGTTATAAAACCCAGACCCAATGGGAACTGAATCAATGTTATTAACAGGGGTCTTTGGGAGCTGGTATTTATAAAGTTAGTTTGCTGGCCACTTCCATTTGTGGGGGGGGGGGGGCAATTACTCAGACCCATTACAATATACAGTTGACTATTAAAAATGGGGCATTTAGGACCAATAGTTTGAAAACTGGGGTGTTTGACAGTGATAAATGCTAACAAAACAGGCAGTCTTTCCCTGCAAAGCTTATCCCTAATGTTCAGTAATGGGAGTACACTCCCCCCCCCCCCCCAGCTGAGGTAAATTGAACATGATAATGTTACTGTGGCTCTCAGCTTATGCCCTGCGGTCCTGTATGACACAGGTGCCCTAGGAAAAAGTAAAAGGAAAGAAAAGAAAAATAGATGAGGTGGAGGAAACCATGGTTATCCTAACAGCTTGTGCTGCCATGTTTTCCAGGACCACAGCCAAGGCAAAGGGTCCACCACACTCTCTCACAGCTGTGGTGGGCCCCTGGTCCTGGATATATCCCCCAACACTCATGGCTTGTAGTCCCCACCCCCACCCTCACCCTCATCCCCCACAAAAAAAAAAGAAAAAAAGAAAAAAAACAACTCTCATACACCCTATCCCTGCCTCTAAGGCTCAGGCATTTCCCATGGGAGACCCCATGGGAGCCCTTATAAGGGCTACCACCATTCCCGCTCCTCCCTGCACTCTCAAATTCTAATTTACCCCGTCGCTGTTATGCCCTATCAGTTCATTTTCTTTTCTCCCAGCACCGCACCAGGTAGCTACTCTTGTAGCTAGCTGCCCAGTTACAAAAAAGGTTTATTTGAAAGAGATGATGCTGATAACATTTGATACAGCTTGTGAGGAGAGAGGTCACATTTCGCCTTGCCACCATCAATGCATGCATAAAGCTGTGCCTACTTTGTTTTTGGGCCAGGAAGGTCAAAATCAGACTGAGCCAGTGTCCACAGTGCTGGCAGTGTCTGTGTTTATACCAAGCAGACTAGAGCTTCATGGACCTCACTGATCTCAGTAGTATCCCATGCAGAAGTTTAGCCCATCAAAACAGACCTATGTTATGGACAAAATATATATATATATATATATATATATATATATATATATATATATATATATATATATATATATATATATATATATATATATATATATATATATATATATATATATATAATGTGTTTTTTCTTTTGTATTGTTTTTTGGGTTTTTGTTTTTGTTTTTTTTGTTTTTGGTTTGTTTTTGTTTTTGTTTTGGGTTTTTTGTCGGTTTTTTTTGTTTTGTTTTGGGGTTTTTTGTTTGTTTTTTTTCTGTTTTGTTTTTTTTTCTTTTTTTGTTTTTTCAAGGATACAATGTGAGCTCCAATAAAGTTTCCACATCAAATTTCTTTGGATACAGTAAATGTCGAATAATATTGCTTATTTTTTTTACAGAAGTTACATGCTTTGAAATAAGTTTGAAATGCTGTAAAATGTTCTTTACATTTATATTTTTGACATATCACTGTACTTTTAATTTCCCTATTTTGCAAACAATTCCTATTCAAACAATTTTATTATACTGTTTAACTGTGTTTTTACTTTCATGGGTTTGAGCCATCAGCTAAAGGTGAAAATAATATAAGAGTACAGTGAAATTAAAGCAATTTACAGTAGTCATTGCCACTTTGGCACTAATAAAATAGGCAAAACATTTGTGTTCCTTTCAAACTTAATGAGTGTGATATTTGCAAGGTTAATCGGGTTTGTAAAGTTCAGCTTTTGTGATCCACAATGTAAAATAATGTGAGATTTCATTAAAATAAGCCTATATTTCTCCTGTTTTAACAAGTCACATTCACGTTATATCGTAAACTTGGGCATTTATCTGTCTGCTACTATGTTTCACTTATTCCATACTATGATGACAGGAATTGGTCTGTGGTTCTGGCACTGACTTAAGACTATAGGCATGTTGGTACTTGAATGAAAGATCTTTTCGTTTAATTGCCATCTTAAGTCTAGGTAAATATACCGAAAAATGAGGGACTGATATGGAATGCGTTTACAAATACATGTATGTATGACTTCAAGATTATAGTATTCAATCTCTCTCTAGGCCCACATAGAGGGAGAACACACATTATTTAACTGTTTAGTCTTTTACTTGATTAAATACCAGTAGACATCAAACACAGCCAGTGATGACTGATAATGATGGACATTCTGGTACAGTGGTACCTGCTATTAAAGACCACCCATAATGCCAGACAAAAGTGATCACATATGACAGGTGGTCTTTCACTGCAGGTAAGCTAGCAAAGAAATTAAAGGACAGTGTCTTGGAAGGGCGGTCTTAAAATCTAGTGTGGTCTTTTACGAGAGGTGGTCTTAAGAGCAGGTACCACTGTATTATCAAAGCCAACAAAAGCATGCTCAATTCCATGAATTCCTTATTGCGAAGTATGATATGTGCCTTAATGTCACGTGACAATCAAAATATAACAAAATATTTTTTACATCACGTGATCAACTAGTCTACTTGCACCTTACTGTCTGCTGCATATTTTTATCAAGAAAAGGAGGTTTTTATCCAATCTGTGAGTGAATTTCCAGTTCATCATTTCAATGAACTACCAGAGACCTCCAGGAATGAAAAATGGGAAACAATATATGTGAGTACAGAGAGAAAATTGGAATTTTTAATTTGTGCATCAGGGCCATGAAAGTAAGACAGGCCAAAAAGAGACATATATGTTCTCAGCAAGGCGACTTCAGCTTGTCCTTAGTGCCATTGTTCATAATTACTGCACTGTGTTCCTGTCTGGCACCCTCCTACCAGGACAATATGCGGTATGAAGAACACTTACAAGGTTTACACCTACAGGTATACAACTTTTCAACAGAAACAATGACCCTTAATCTCTCATTGATTGGGGTACAATCAATTCCAGTGCATTATCTACCCCATCGAATGGACTTCACATATTATTTAAGCAACAAGGCCACCCACAGCTACTACGGTAATATAGTACCCAACTGTACAGTTTGTGGCAACAGGGTGCAGAAGAATTACAGACACGTAACTTGTGAACAGTGCCAAGGTGTATTTCACATTAAGTGTGTTAACATGAGTGTTTTAATCCACAGACGCACAAAGGCAAATCCCAGTACGACTTTTACTTGCAATACATGTGCTTTGCCTAATTTGAATGACTCTTTATTTACTGGAAGTAACGACGAAACCGCCCCCAACGATATATCTGTCAGTGATAACTTATCTGAGAGTGCTTCTACACTTAATCTCTCCTCAGTCCACGACTCACAAGGGTATAGTCAAAGTTCTTTAAACTGTTTTCTTTTGAATGCCAGGAGTCTAAAGAGTGTGTCCAGAGACAGGAATAAACTAATTCAATTTCAGTCTTTGGTCTACTCCAGCAAACCGCAGATTGTTGCAGTGACAGAAACCTGGCTGACATCTGATATTGCTGACAGTGAGATTCTATCTGACGATTATATACTGTTCAGAAGAGACAGACCCAATCGGAGAGGGGGTGGCATACTTCTAGCCATTCACAATTCCATTCCATGTATTCAACGCCACGATATTTCATACGACAGCGAAACTCTAATTTGTGAACTCAGACCAGATAAAGCTAAAAAGATAGTACTTGTCCTGTGCTATCGTCCCCCCACTGGTGACGATAATTTTTCGGACAATTTGAGAAGTATTCTCAATACCATATCAGATACCTCAGCAGATATGCCTCGTATTTGCATCCTAGGTGACTTTAACTTCCCCGTCATTAATTGGTCAGACCCTAATGCAACCCATACTGGCAAAGAGCGTCAGTTTTGTGATGTTATTCAAGATTTTTCGTTGGAGCAACATAATTTCAGTGCTTCTCATATTTCTGGTAATACACTAGACTTGGTGTTCAGCAACTTTCCAGAGGCTGTTGGTGATGTTTCGGCTTCAACGTGTATTGTAGAATCTGACCATTTTCTTCTCGATTTTCAGATTCACATTAAGCCTCCCAAAAAGTTAAAAATACCACGATATGTGTACAATTTCAAAAAAGCTGACTGGTCAGGCTTGCGAGAGCATCTTTATCATGTTCCGTTTGGAACTGCTTTTTTGGAAGATGACATCGACATTAATTGGAAAAATTGGAGTGATTTATTGTTAACTGCAGTTGATCAGTACATTCCAAAAATCAAGGTCCGTGATAGTACAACGCCGCCCTGGATTGACGGCGATGTGCTCCACTTATCCAACAAGAAAGAAACTCTGCGCAGAAAAGCCAACAGCTCTGGCTCGCAGTATCTAAAGAACAAGCTTCGCAAAATGACAAATGATTTAAAGAACTTAACTGCACTTAAATATGCGGAATTTATTGATGCTCTAAGTTCTAAAGTGCATGAAAATCCTAAAAGATTCTGGTCTTTCTTTAGAGCCAAAACTAAAAGCAAAAACCTTCCAAACATTATAAAAGGATTTGATCAGGAATATTCATCCCCTGAAGAGAAAGCTAGTGTTTTTAGTCGCTTTTTTTACTCTGTTTTTAATCATAGATGCCAAGATCTCCCCTTGCCTGGAGTCATTTCTTCATTAGACCCTAGACTCTCGACCTGCACGTTCTCAGCTGAAGAAATACAAAAAGTTCTCCAAAATTTGGATCCTACTAAAGCTATTGGCCCAGATAATCTCTCAGGAAGGATCCTTAAAGAATGTGCAGCAGAGTTGGCCCCCTCACTCAAATATCTCTTCTCTAAATCTATGAACAGTGGTAAACTTCCCTCACAATGGAAGGATGCTAATGTTATTCCTGTACACAAGAAAGGCAATAGAGAAGATGTCGAAAACTATAGACCTATTTCTTTGCTATGTATAGTTAGTAAAGTGATGGAGAGGTGCATTTTGAATCAAATACTTCCAGCGCTCAAGAACTCTCTCCACCCCTTTCAACATGGTTTTATGAAGGGGAAATCTTGTGCAACACAAATGGTAGACTTTATACATACTCTGGGCAAAAACCTAGACAACAAAATACAGATAGATGTTCTTTACTTGGACTTTTCCAAAGCATTTGACTCTGTGCCTCATCACCTTCTTCTACATAAACTGAAAGGCTTTGGAATAAATGGTCAATTGTACAATTGGTTCACTAACTACTTATCAGAGAGACGTCAATGTGTACTAGTGGAAGGTCAAAAAAGTGAATTTAAACCTGTTATATCTGGAGTTCCGCAGGGCTCCATCTTAGGGCCCTTCCTATTTCTGTTATATATTAACGATCTCCCCACATCACTGTCAAGTGAAACTACAATGTTTTTATTTGCAGACGACTCCAAGTGCTTCAGGAAAATTCACTCAGATGCTGATGCATCGTCTCTCCAAGACGACATAGACAAATTGTTAACATGGAGTAAAACTTGGGGAATGAATTTTAATGCCGATAAGTGTTCTGTACTTAGTGTTAGTAGAAACCCAGTCGTCTTTGATTACAACATGAACAATACACCCCTCTTACACGTGTCCTCCCAAAATGATCTTGGTTTCGAGTTAAGCTCTTGCCTCGACTGGTCTAACCACATAACAAAATGCTGTACGAAAGCCAATCGTGCACTTGGGATCATCAAACGTACATGTGGATACCAAGCACCTCCTGAAACTACCAAGAGGTTATATATTTCAATGGTACGAAGCCATTTAGAGTACGGCAGTGTTGTGTGGAGTGTCGGCACTAAGAAAAACCTAAAGGCTTTAGAATCTATCCAGCGTAGGGCAACTAAGTATATTTTGGGAGTACATTGCGATGACACCTACAAAGCACGACTTATTAAGTGTAATCTTCATCCTCTATCCTATAGGCGTGAAATTCTGGATTTAGTATTCTTATACAAATATCTACATGGATACTACTCAGTAAATTTACAAGATTTATTTCCACTCCAAACCTATACTTCCGAGCTACGAAATTCCAACAATACTATCCGTTTTGAGGCCACCCGTTGCGGCACAGAAACATTCAGACACTCATATGTCAATCGCACAATCTACAGGTGGAACAACTTGCCACATAACATAAAAGCTTCCACTACAATTGGCATGTTCAAATCCAGACTAAAGCAGCATTACAATAATTTGAGAAACAATTATTTTGATGATTCTAATACATGCACATGGAGAAGTAAATGCTTCTGTGCTAAATGCAGAGGGTAATTTGTGACAGCTTTTATGTACAGTGACAGTATGTATCTGGTGCTACTACAGTGTGTCTATCCAAATATGTGTTTTATTTTTTAACCAATATGTTATCAACTGTGGAGTAAAACCAGCAGAGCCGGTGTCTGCTGCGGTGTTCCAGGAACACCTGCGCGGCTTTGTCCCCCGTCACTCTGCTGGGGGTCCCCAATCTAACCCACTCCACTAGTTGTAACCTGACACACCATCCAAATGATATTAATTGACTATTTTAAGTGGTGCTTTTCTATATATTGTAAAGTTCAGATTTTATCATGCCTTTCCAGACATTTTATACATCATTCTAGTGTAGTAAATTGGTTTTATCTCCATGAACATTGTTATTACACAGCACTAGCTGTACTCATTTCATTCATTAGATCACCAACGGGGAGTCAACTTGTATAGGTGTGTTCACCTGTTTGACTCTTCCTAATTGGCAGTATGTTTTATGCAGCAAACATTTTATTGTATCTTATGTCATTTTATGTACTACTGCTGATTGAAGCTTAATAAATAAATAAATAAATAACAGGCAAATGCTCTTGAGACCCTCTCGACATCAATTTGATAACACCAGGTGATCTTGAAAATAGGTCAAGGTCAATGAAAGCTGAGCTCAACCAAGCATCTGGTGACATGCTTCCACTGTCCACTGCACAAATTTCATAGTGGTTGCTCAATTTTTCAAAAAATTTGGTTGGTATTAAAGGGTAACAGCCTTGTCTATGTATATTGTAGTAGTAGGTTTATTTAATTTCCTCATATTCAGAGTATACATGTAGGCCTACTTTCAAGAGGAAGGCGGGGGGGGGGGGGGGTACCATCCCCCCCCCCCTTTGTTTTTGTTTTTTGCAATGTGCACTTGCATATTCAATCCCTTTACAATGGCCCATATAGGCAAGAACCTGGCCAGGATCTATAGTTTAACACTATAATTTTATAAAAAGAAAAGTCCAAAATCTATATTTAAAACATATTGAAAAAGAAATTGGGAATGCAGGAGTTTCAGTGTAAAATTCAGTTTTGATATTTAATGAGTTGCACTAGATTGCATCATTTGAGGTCCAATTTTTTCAAACATTTCCTAAAGAACGGGGGGGGGGGGGGTAGGGAGGGGAAGGGGTATCCTCTTCCTGTACCCACCCATCTCCTCACACTCTTCACTCTGTACAAATATCCTATGTTTTTTTTTCAAAAATGTTAACATCCATGCCCACTCATAAAAAATGATAACAATTGTGAATGCCCCCATACAGGAATATTGTATAAAACCAACATATAGGGTTATTTCAGGTCTGATGGGGTGGATCCCATATGCTAGTTCAAGGCTGATTCTTGACAAATCCCCAGTAGCTTTTTGTGGTTTACTGATCAATTAGGACTATGGGTATTTAATTGGTACCAGTAGGATAAAATGTGATGGACACAACACAAAGGGTTCAGATCAGGTTTCCTCACCCTGCCCAAGGAAATGCATGTTAACCTACACATACACTCAGGCTCATGGGCCAGACCAATCCTTTCCTCCAGATCAGTCCAAACAAACAGCTTATGCTCATTGACAAAGGGGGAAAGGGGGATTTCAGTGTACTAGTACAGAATATAATTTTGCTCCATTACATAGTAAACAGCCTGCGAAATTAGCGAGAGTCCGGCAGTCCGCACACACCCAGATTCACACCGGGGCTCCTAGATTGCATATAGCTTGAGTCCGCTGGACTCCTTGATTTTTTTCACCAAATTTCACGGATTGGCCAAAGTTTTTCCTTCGTAGATAGACTGTGGCTCCCTTTGATGTTTACAACCGGAGCACCAACATCACTTTCATATTATAGCAATACTGAGTCTATCTACGTAGGCAACCCAACTCCCAAGTTAAAAACTGCACCAATTGCTACACTGGCCGATCGATTTCACAACCAAAACAATGAGCGAGTTATCAATTTTCCCGCCTGTGGTGCTGGTGGACAGAGGCATCGGTTCAACTCGACTTTGAAAAGAAGCGAAACTAGGTCACCATTTTGCCACGAGGGTGGAGATGGCATTTGCAGAGCCAGAAGTCATGGATGTGACCCCAGACGGGCCAGCTCCAACCCCAAAACAGACTAGCCAACTGACTCTCATGGAATACAGGAAAAAAAGGGAACTAGAGGACGAAAGCGCAAGAAAGAAACAAAAATTCAGAGGCACAGGAAGTATGATACAAAAAAACGGGACCGCGGATTCCAAGATACTTGGCGGAAAAACAGAGACTGGCTTGAAATTCAAACATCATCAGAAGCACAAAGTGAAAGTTATATGTTCTGTAAATGGTGCCGCAAACACAAAAACATAGCAGACAACAAATCAAACTTTGTAAAAGGTTGCAAGAACTGGCGGTTAGAGGCACTAAGGAAACACTAAGACAGCGCTTCACACAGGCAGGTTCGCGAGGCCGAAGAGGCACTGCAGGCAAAACCAGGTACGTTGTCGCATTTTCTATACATACCAAATTATTTTAAGCCCTCACTTTTATTTATTTGTCGTAACCGGATCTAACAGTCAATTGTACAGTTTGAATTATACACACCAAATTAAATGATGAAAGGTACTAAACAGCTTTTTCACCAGTGTGTTTATGGTGGACAGGTGAAAGCATGTGCCCGTTTGTTTCTGAGCAAGCAAAGGATTGTGGGTAAAAATGGCAGCGTCCATCGTGTTGACAGAACTAAGCTCTTGTTGCATTTTTATTGTACAGATTGAGTTGAATTACTTTTAAAAAATGCAGTCAGGCTTATATAATGCAAACAGGCAAAGTTAATATGAATGGGTGTAACCCAGAAAGGGGAGCGAAGCGCAAGTTTGAATTGAATTTGATGTTTTATTTTATTTTATTTTTTATTGGTATATATTTCGAATCTAAGTTGAAACCTGACATCAACTATAGGTATGCACGTCATAAAATGAAATTTCGGTGCTCAATAAAAGAACTTTTACCTTAAATTTAGGGCTCTGCCTCTGCCTTTTTTGTCCGCAATCGTGCAACCCGGTCTGAACGGTGGCGCCGCAGTGTGAGAGTCTGAAGCAAGTTGTCGTCTGCTGCGCTGCCAATCATTTGTAAATAGTGACGCAATCTTCATAGGCGGAGACTCGCGCTGCTACGTGACGTCACGCTTTATTGTGTGAGGCATGGAAGCACGGACATGCGATAACTCACACAGTGCCAAGTTTGTAATTTATGGTGCATAGAAAATAAATCAATGCATTCAATTTAATTAAGTAATTTGTGCACCCCTGATTTTTGCCACGCAATGCATAGAGAGTTTAAATTTAAACAGTTTATTCCTATTTAATTCAACCAATCGCCATGAACCATGGACGGCGGCCCTGTTTGAGTGACTTTGGCTGCTAACCAATGGGGACCGATTATTATCTGATTCTGCTGAAGAAAGCCAGTTTACCCATTGGCTTCCGGTCATGGACAAAAAAATCGAGCTGAACAACATGTCGATCGTGGTGGGTCCCATTGCCGTAGAGGGAGCTTCGCTCCCTAATAACACAGAGATCGGACACTAAGCGTAATTATTACAGCAGGGATAGATTTTGCCGATGCAGGGGGGGGGGGAGGGCGGGTGCAAGTCCTGTGACATTTGATCAGCATCAGACCGCAGAGACATAGTATGTCTGATTGAAGGCTGCATGACGTGTGATTGGTAATTCTGTGCAGCAGCGGGTATGATATATATTCAAGTTCTTGGATTAGATAATGTTTTCCTTGAATTAATACCTCCTAATTTAATGTGGACGATTTAAATTACCCCAAATATTTTCATAGAATTTTGATGTTAATCCAACAATTTCACCAAATGAAATTGTTTCATAGGCCTATAAATGAACTGACTGTTTTGGTTTTGTTTTCAGGTACATCAGATGCAGAGAAGGCGATCAAATCACTAAATGCAGCAAATCTTGGAAGATTGAAAAAACTATTCATAAATACTCATGCAATAGTGAAGAACAGACAACAATTTAGAGCATTTGTTTGGGTCTGCGACGCAAATGAAATGCAAGGGACTGATATTGGCACCAGCTATCGCTCTGACAAACAGTGCAAGGAGTTTACGCATTATATTGCAGAAACTTACAGAGAAAAACTAGTTGAACTGTACAATGAATGCAAGTTTTGTTCAACTTTGATTGATGATACAACAGATTCGTCAATAACAGAACAGGAGATTGTATACTCTTGCGCACTGCTAACAGGAAATCGCTCTGTAAATTTTTTAACATTAGTAGCACCAGGCAAAGCAAATGCAGAAGGAATTAAAACAGCACTCCTGGAGGGAGTCATTAGTGAGGTTCAAACTACTGAAGAAACATTCATGTCCAAGTTGGTGGGAGTAGGTTCTGATGGAGCTGCTGTAATGCAAGGAATTAGGGATGGTGTCATAGCACTGCTACGACAAAAGCAGCCATGTCTTGTGGGTATTCATTGCCTTGCCCACAGGATGGAACTTGCATTCAAAAAATCTGTAAAAGAAAATAATGTGCTGTCAGTTGATCAATTTCTGCTAGACCTGTACCTGTTCTAGCACAATAGTGGCCTCAACAGGGCAAATCTGAGAATGGCATACAAGGCCTTGGGCATGAAACCACTGATGGCTAAAAGGGTGGGTGGTAATAGGTGGGTGGCCCACATCTCTGCAGCCCTGGACCACCTCATCAGGGGATACAAGGCTTTCTCATCGCACTTCGCGGCAGTAAGTATCAAGTCACACAGAAAATGTTGTGTACATTTTGGATGATAAAATTAAATGTTACATTAAAGTAACTTGCGCTTGCCTTTCCTATAAATAGAACTATAGCATCGATATCAAGTCCTGGTTTCTAACAGGGATGCATAAATACTAAATTTATGTTAGACCAAATGGTGGAAACATTTTAAAAAAAATTTCCATAACAATTCTAAAGTCATTAAATGCCAGAGTTGTTAAACTTAGTTCAAATTTTTTCGGACACAACATAATGATGTGATTTAGCCCTTCTGACAGTATGCCCCAATGAAGTCACTAGTGTCTATAAATGCATACATTACTGATGCATGAGTAAAAACACTTTATTTTTCAGACATCTGAGGGAGGGCGACATGTTTCAACCAAAGCTGCTGCTGTGTCCAAAGGTTTCGCAAAGAAGCTGCTGTCAAAGAATTTCATGCTGAATGCTCATCTGCTGTTGGATGTTGTATCTGTACTGTCGAAGCTCTCTCTGAAGATGCAGGAGAAAGGTGTCACATTGAACGCAATGCACATTGTAACTTGTACCACACTGGCTTCACTGAAGAAAATGCTAAAGAAGTAAGGTCCCACTGGTGTAGTTAGGCCAAACAAAATAGTATCTGTGTTTGTTAGGTACTTATAGGCTGAAAAATTAAGAATATCCTAGCTTTTCTACCAATGGAAATGATAACATTGAGTCACTGAACATCATCTGTTTTGGTGTGAATATGTCTGAATTTAATGATTTTAACAGGTTGTTTTACATGGAGAAGAAAAGTTTGACTCACAGATGTATGATTTCTTTTTTTTTTTGGGGGGGGGGGGGGGGAGGCAGTCGTGTTTTGCCAGAAGAAACACAATATTTTTTGTAGCTTGAGCAAATGTTATTTGTGGGCTGGTTTCAGGGAAACCTGGATTGTCAATTAGAGAAGCGGAAACACAGGTATTCCTCTGTTTGGCCTTACTTTATTTAAATTCACTTTACTTCCAGCTGTTTGGCAGAGGCCATATTGGTTCAAAATCATTTATATCAATAGTAGTCAATGAATTAGATTATTGTTGCTAATGACAACTGTTTTTCTACATTGAATATTATTTTAATCTTGATTGAACTTTTATGTTAGCGCTACCAGTAGCCGAAGTAGCCAAATGCTGCTAAAACTTCAAATGGCTAGTGAAAGCAGTAAATGGCTACTGATATTTTCCCAAAATTTTTTAGTTTTTGTGCAGAAATGGAACAGATTTTAAGTCTGTGTAAGCCTTTCATAGAAAAACTGGAATTTTGAATACTAATTAATTTTAAAATCACAGCGTCAACCTAGGAACTGAAATATTTTGAAGAGTTGAAGTTCAAAATAACATCAAGTAGATTCAGTGGACTGGTGTTGAAATTAAGTATACTATAATAAGTTCCACGAATGATGTTATAAATTATTTCTTAAATGAGCCTTGGAAGTTATGGTCAATGCAATGGTTGCTGAAAAAAAAATGTGAATTAAGGTCTGATCACTGAACCTATTGCATAAAATGATAATGGTATCCTAATCCCTACTTCCAGGCATGGGACAGCTCTTGAGAAGCTCACATCGGGCAATAAGTTGGGCACTGATGGCATCACCATTGAGGGGGTATCACTGACCGACGATGTGGATATGGAGACATTGATGCTGCAAAGAAGAGATTCATCCAAAAACGGATAGATTACATCGAATTGAAGTTCACTGATATCAATGAAGGTCTGCTGGCAGCAACTACCATCCTGGACATCCCCAAGTGGCCTACGCCAAGTGAAAATCCTGGTAATTTAAATTTTGTTTTGTTTTTGTCATGAATAGATTTTTAAATTTACAAACCTACTTCGACATACATTGAACTGCACCAAATACAGCATTTGTGCCTGTTGAAAATTAAAGCTTAAAAAATTGTAGTTCTGAAATCAATAGAACTCATGTCTGATTTTTCAATAGCAGATTTAAGAATTGTCTCTGGCCCTATAATCTGTCAACACCAAGAGGCGGCCACAGTGTAGAAGGATGACTCAATGATGCCCAATTATTAAATTGTAAATTTATATTTTGTAATCATAGATACTAAGCATGTGTTTGCTTGCATGTTTCTGCAGACTTTGGAGATGCAGAAGTCGCCATGTTGTCAGAACACTTCAAGCCTGTACTGGTCAGCGCAGGTCTCAATCCTGATGACATTGACATGGAATGGACCAACCTACGGACAGAGGTGCAAACAAGGTAACTTTTAAACTTGTCATATTTTTAGCTCAGCAGACATGTCAGTCAGCTGAGCTTATTTGGTGGTAAGGGATCCGCTGTACGTCTGTTGTCTGTTGGCGTCCACAATTCTCATTTTGGACTTCTCCAAAACTACTGCCCAGATTCACCTCAAACTTGGTGGGAGTGTACCTTAGATGTGTGTCTAACATGTCTTGTTCAACATAGGTCAGCTGAACATGGGCTGTTCACACAGCCCTCTTGTTTACACATCACCAAAGTACATAGGCTATCACCATTATGCAATTGTTGCCAAAATTATAGGTAATTACAAACAAAATTTGTAAGATTACAATTTGTGATTTTCCCAATCAATTACTAATCTTAAGTGTTCAGATTTTGAATAGTTTTAGGGGTTTGGGGGGCAATTATTAATATCCTGTGATTTTATCCAACACTGAATAATGGGATCAGTGATGTGGACTGGAGATGGTTAAAAATGTGAGGGGTTAACTGTTTTATTGCACTGTCATGGTTTCTCAATTTTGTTCCTGCTAAAAGTTTATTAAAAATAAAGTGTGCAGTCAAATTTTAGTATGAAACAGCAAGACATGCATTAAAATTTGAATCTTTACTTTGAATCCTTCATGATTTAACTTGCTTTATTAGACTTGTTGATCAAAACCAGCATGGAAGTTCCAATATAGCAGATTATAACAAAAAATTTGAGACTTTCTTTCTTATTTCAGAGGACCCCATTTTTCGAAGACCTGGGCAAGGATTAACCCGCTTGCAGAAACACAAAACTACCCCAGTCTTCTTGGCTTGGTAGACCTGCTTCTGACCTTGCCATCTTAGTCTGCAGTTTGTGAGCAGAGTTTCAGCGAGATGAAAAGGGTAAAATCTGATTGGAGGGCACGTCTTCGCAATGCCATCTTGATAGATCTGATGCGAATCTCTATTCAAGCACCCCCATTCAAAGAGTTTGATCCCACAGCAAGTGTAGCGCGCTGGTGTACAGGAGGTGTTAGGATCTGGCGACCAGGCGTTAACTATTCCAGAAAGACTACTGTTGCAAGTTCTGATGGGAGTGACAGTAACACAGATTCAGAGAGTCATACAGACACTGATTATGCAGACAACAATAGTCCCATAGGGCTTGATGCTCATGAAAGCGAAACAGATTAACATTCTGGGTCGGAGTCCCAGATTAGCATTGTAAACTAGCTGCTGGACCCAGTCCCAGATCAGCAGTCAGGCACTTGCAGAATTTATCATACCAAAATTTTACGATGACACAGGCAAAGCTACTCTGTCATGGGACTGCAGTCTTCAGAGCTTTCTCTGGCCTTGGTTTTTACCTTTGGACCACTAAAACTAAATATATTTTTTGTTCAAGAGGTGTAGATTGCATTTGCATAAGAGAAATAGGGATGTGTGATTTTTGTGGCGAAAATTGGAGTTTTGTGGAAGGGTCTAATTTGAAGATTTCTCTTGCCTCAAGGAAAAAACTTTGGATAACAAACCTTAAAATTTTGTTGAATTAAACTTCATAGACATGCTCAGGGATGGTTTCTTTGAATTTTTTACATATTGTTTCAGTGGGGTTTTGTTTTGTTTTTGTTTTTGTTTTGTGTTTTGAGCTCTAAGCACTAGCAACTGTTGGTCATCAAAATGGTACCTCCAATATTGAATAAAACTTTTTACTGTTATGTTTATGAAAAATATGAGTAAACTGTCCCTCGGCATGTCTATGACGTTTAATTCAACAAAATTTAAAGGTTTTATATTCAATATTTTTCCCATGAGACAGGATATTTCTCCAAATTAGACCCTTCAACAAAACTCCCATTTTTGCCACAAAAAACACACAACATCCCTATTTATCTTATGCAAATGCAATCGATACCTCTTGAATAAAATATATATATATAGTTTTAATGGTCCAAAGGTAAAAACCAAGGCCAGAGACTGCTCTGCAGACTGCAGTCCTATGAGTCAGTAGCTTTGCAGGTGCCATCTTAAAGAAACTTCAAAGTTCTCAACATTTTCAGTGTAACTTTTTGCCAAGAATTTATAAAAAACTTTAATGACTGCCTGGAAGAACTTTGCCATGGTAATTATGCCCCATTGGCATGTTATTGCTCACTGCAGTGACTGTTGCAATAAACAAATTTGCAATTGCAATATTTAACCATTCATTTTAGCTTGTGAATCATTCTGTTTATAAAACTTTCTGGAAAAATGTTTGCTCCACCATGATGATACATCAACAATTATTGTGTGATGCTGCATTTCCACTAGTCCAGTGCTGTGATTACTAATTTGCAAGGTGCTGATTTTGTTCTAATCTTGACTTTGAAAATAAAAGACAGAAAACTTACATCATTCTATGTATGCTCAATTTAAGTTTATTTCATATTAAACCCAATTAAACCAACAGTTTTACTTTTACAGTTTTGTATGCAGTAAAGTACTTTGTAAAGTGTTGCACACTTTCACTGTTCGAAACGACATCCTAATGATACATGAATTAACTAGAACAGACTGATTTTCCAACAGAAAATCAAATGTCTCCCGGTGGAACACTTACATCTCTGAATAAGCTACAGGTGATAACAAATTACAAATGACGAAGTTTGCTTGAAAATTACAATCCTATTTTAGCTCTCACCTAGATACATTACTCTAGCAATTTTCATCAAGTTCTTCAAGACTTATTGCAGAGAAACCAATTTCACATAAGTGACCCTGTGACCTTGAAAATTAGGTCAGGGTCACCCAAATACAATGCCAACCTCTTGGTCTTACCTTGATACATAAACCTACCAAGTTTCATCAAATTCCATCCTGTTCTTCATGACTTATCGAACAGAAACCAATTTCACATAAGTGACCCTGTGACCTTGAGAATTCACTCAAGGTCATCCAAATACAATCCCAACCTAGGTCTTGCCTAGATACATAATCCCACCAAGTTTCATCAAATTCTGTCAAGTCCTTCAAGACTTATCGCACGGAAACCAAGTGTTGAAGAACCTCAACAACAACAACAACAACAACAAGCGGAAGAAACGGGCACTAAAACAATATGTCCCCCGGCTTCCACTGGGAGACATAATTAGCACCATGATGTTATATCCCTGTCAACTTCTGATCAGCTGATAAGCTTCTCTCATTCAGCTGTTCAGGCTGTACAATAGTCAGTAGTTCACTGCTAGTCTATTGACTGTAAAACGCAAGCGGAAGGGCTGGTCGAGGCATCCGATTCTCAAAATTATTTTCCTATTTCCATGCTTTGTCTTCACTTGACATCACTATGTGATCCAAATTACCTGCAAAATAAAACTGCAAAGTAAAAAAGTCGGTCAATGTAATTAGTTAAGGTCATTAAACTAATAAAACCTGCTGAGACTACAGGTGTAAGGTTTCCAAGTTAGCACTGCAGGATTGGAACAAGTTTAAAGTCACATGGCCACAAAGAGCAGGTCCCATTGGATTAGCTGTGAACTAAAAGTAAAAACTGACCAAATGATGGCTTGTGGAGTTGAGAATAATCCTGTTTTAAAAATGTGGTCATTGATGTCATGAAATTAATTTAATAGAAACTGTGAGGCACCAGTTTTCTCCTGGAAAGCAAATTCCATTCAATGTTCTTGGAAATATTTCTCTGAAATCAAAGATAACTTTTTATGGGGTGTACAGTTAGAGGTTGCTGCTTCAATGTTTCAAGACTGCTTTTACATGCAACTCAGCTCACATTTTTCACTCCCAGAAAAGGCCAAAAGTGACTCTGAAATGCCAGGAAATGCCAGGAAATGCCACTAAATGAAGCCTAAATTTTAAAATTTTCCAGGGGGCATGCCCCTGGACCCCCCCTAGCATAGCTTCGTGCCTTCGGCGCTCGTCATCCTCCTATACTCAGGGAGGACGCCTATAATCTTTTCATTGGCAGTCCTCCATACTCCAAGCCCTAGTTCCTTAATTTCTAAGGCTGGTAAAGAAAAGATAGATATTCTAAAATGATGGATAGTGCAAAGTAAGGAAAATATGAGGCCTTCCAGTATGCTGCTGCCAAAAATAAAATGCCCCTGGTTGGCCAGTACAGAAATATCTGATCCCCCTCTTTCTGATGGAACAGTGACATGCCAGATCTGTCTGCCCACAAAGCATGTGCTTGTTTGCATGGGGAGAATTCATAACTTCATGTACACATCATGTGTGATAAATGTTAATGAATTACAAATGACAAATCTAATTCTTTTTCATCCACTTGTTTCTTTCAGTGCAACCCCCAAACTTCCAACCATTTTTTGCCACACTGAATGTGTGTGTCAGTCCATCAACATAACCTCCTTTATGTGAACAATTTTTTTTTTATTATTATTTTTTGGGAAATCAACAGTATGCATTATAACTTAATCAATGTTCAAATTTGGCCATAGCATTTATGTAAATCTTGGATTTGTCGCTGTTAAATCAGCTGGAGCCCTGGAGGAAAGAACACAGATACAGGAGACCATCGGTCAGTTACAGTTAGCTGGGGAAGGGAGACCTGTAATTGAGACTCAATTTTGCATTGTGCACAGATGCCAACTAGGAAAAAAATGTGCTTCTCACTGAATCTGTTTGGCTCTAAAGCAGCCTTGACTGGACAGTGTAATACTTGTTGGGCATAGCAGTTGTTTGACGAGTGCCAACATCAGAAATTTTTCCCAGTCTGGGAAGCTGCTACTGAGGCAGCAAATCTGTCTTTGCACTTTTAAAATTTGCACAAATCGAAATGCTATAACTTTGGTTAATTGGATAGGCATACAGCACAATCCAATGAACTGAACCTAGCATGGAACCTCTACTTATCATAATGTTGACTATATTCAACATTTATGTTGGTCAAGTGTCCATTATTAGCATTAATTGAAATTCTACAACTTTAGTTTTTAGCTCTGCTGACTAAAGGTGGCAAAGCCTACGCGGTCACTCATTTCTGGTTGGCAGTCATTCCGTCGTTCCATCTGTAGAAATTTGCTTGCCAACACGATAGCATGAACAATTTAAAGTTAGCCTCTTGAAATTTTTTGGACATGCTCTACGAGTGACAGTCTAGATTGTTTGCATTATTGGTGATGCCATCTACAGGATTACGTAATATACAGGCCAAAAAGTGAAAAAATTGAAAACACTCTAGAGTCCTTGATTTGTGATGGATCTTTATAAAATTTGGTGGAAACATTTGGGACGCTTATATGTGGAATCTGAACAGTACTGGTGGCGCTACGTACAGGTGAACGGAAATTAATGAGCCAATATGTGCTCAGAGCTTTCATGAGAAATAATCAAGCTAACTTAATCAAATGTCACAGCATATCTGTTTCATGTCTGAAAGTATAGTATTACATAATATGTGTGACCTTAGCCCACTTTCTCAAGGTCACTGATGGAATAAATTTCAGGAGATGATTTTCTTGTGATGGTCATTCTATCTTTACATGTGAACAAATAGGCATTTTACCATTATAGGCGTATTATAGAGAAGCACGTTTATGATGAGTGGAGTGCTGGTGGTTCTACCGATGGTTTTCAATGGAACTAACATCATAGGTGTAAAAAAACCACAGTAAATTCAGTATTATGATCATAAATAAAGATGAAGCTTTGAAACTTACACCAACTATGTATTTGGTCAGTAATCAACCTTTATGAAAATTTGGATGCCCTTGATCCAGTTTTTGGTCAAAATACAAATTACATATGTCATTGATAATTAAGTACAAAATATTGATATAAGCGAGCTAGGGTTACTAAATTGATACAAAATATGCAATTTACATGAGTATTTTATAATCCATAAATGACCTTTAACCTGCTTGTTTAAAGGTCACTGATTGATACAACAACCCACAGAATACAGATATACCACAAACGAACTACAAAAAAAGATTAAAACATTCATAAATATTCTCCTAACTTTTGCAGTCAAATAAAATGATATGTATACATACATTATCTGATTTATCCTTTTGTCTGTTAATATTCATTACAAACATATTATAACGTGATAAACCTTCCAATAACATCATGCAAATTAAAGCAACCTATATAATTGACCTTTGCATTTTCTCAAGTTCAGAACCCACTTGAGGACACAACTTCGAAATGAAAATAAAGGTGCAATATATAGCCATGGTGCTAGCTGAGCATTAGGTCCATGGGCCTCTTGTTGGTTCCTAGGATGCATATACAACACAAACATACAAGTTGGAAGTTGCAATTTCACCTCTACCTGTAACAGTATTCAAGATATCCAACATTTAATTTAAATTCAAGTGTCCTAAATTAACATTAATTAAAATTCTACAAGTTGTGTATGCTGCTCATGTGATACATGTATAAAAAAACGGGTGGGGGGGGGAGGGAGGGAGGCTCTTCTACTTTTTATGGTTCTGAGTGATCACTTTCTTGTGATAGGCTCAATTTGAAATGTGAGCACTTGGAAGATGGAGGAAGGCTTTAAAACTGTATCACCAGTTTGCTAATGCTTTTTTTTAAAAAAGAAATTGGACAGTTTCATCAAAAACTCAAAATTTGGCGGGGTATTACCTCCATGCATGGCATAAAAATTGCCATTTTATATGAAATATCCAGATGTTTAGAATTGTGAAAATTCGGTGCATTCAAAATGTCAAACTCGAATATCTCAAAACCATAGTTGTATGCAGATTGAGTGAGATAGGTCCCTTGACTAAGCCATGTCTGAGTGCAAACCCAGATATTTTTTTTTTTTATAAAAGACGTTTTTCTTTCTTTCAATGTGCATGTAAAGGTTTGTGACACTTGCCAATATAATGGACAGTAACTGAAAGTTGTAGAATTTTAAATTATGCTAATTAGGGGCACTGGAAAAAATTAAAAGTTGAATATCTCCAAGACTATTGCAGATATAAATGCCTTTCCAACTTCAATTTGTAAGTTTGTGGCAAAACCAAATTCAACGAACCATGAACCAAAGTCGTAGGACTTGGATTTATGCAAATGGGGTAAATATGCTAAATGTAAATCTTTAATAGCTTCAAAACTATTATAGATAGAGGTGTCATTCCAACTTCCATTTATAGGTTTGTGACATATCCGCATCATACTGAAACATGAACCAAAGTTGTAGAATTTTAATTTATGCAAATTAGGTGAATACACAAAATTTAAATCGAATAGCTTCAAAGCTGTTATATCTGGAGGTGCCATTTCAACTTTACTATATAGATTTGTGACATAGATGCATCCAATGAACCATGAACCAAACTTGTAGGATTTTAATTTATACAAACAAAGTGAATATACAAACCTAAATTTTGAATTACGTCAAAATATTATACATAGAGGTACCATTCCAACTTCAATTTGCAGATTTGTGACATAACCACATCCAGTAAACCATGAACCAAAGTTGTAGGCTTTTAATTTATTCAAATTAGGCAAATACACAAAATCAAGATCATGAATAGCTTCAAAACTATTACAGACAGTAGTGTCATTAAAAATTCAGTTCATAAGTTTTTGACATGGCCACGTCCAATGAGCCAAGAACCAATGTTATAGCATTTTAATCTATGCAAGTTATTCTAAAAAACAAAGTTTAGATTATGTTGAACAATGGCAAAGTCTAGCATTTCAAATTGTTTTCATTTTGAAGGCACCCAGACAGATTTGCTGTCACACAAGTCCTCTTTTCTAGTTCATTTTTGTTGCATTATTTTCAAGCTTGGAGTTCACCAAGGCTGCCAAGCATTGTTGCACTACTAGCCGTAATGCAATGAAGACAATAAAGCGTGCTGGCTAAGCATGCTACAAATAATAATAATAATAATAATAATAATAATAATAATAATAATAATAATAATAATAATAATAATAATAATAATAATAATAATAATAAAAAGGTGGTATAAAAAATGCACTTGGGATTCCCTAAAAAATTTATAAGCTAGATTAATTCAAGTACATGTAAAGTGCTTGCATTTTATTAGCATATTTGTTGTATCTGTATCAGTAAATCTCACTTTTTTCAACAGTTCCATGCTGGTGATGCAAGAAACAGACATTCATTTTGCCACTACCTGGGAACACTTTCAGTTGCAACAGGTGTATCCAATGGCAAATCTCACGCAGATACACTCATCAGACAACCACACCTATTATGTGCAAATGTGGTGATAAATTCTACCTGCAAAACTTACAAGTGACAAGTCCCACCTGATATCAGTCAACACAATGTTCACAAGTCTACCGACTATGGTACCTTTTGAGTTTCAGTTTCGATCTGGGTCAAGCATTTTTGAACTGGTTTCCCAAAATAACATTGTGACTCACTATCTGCGTTCCAGTGTTAGTGTATTGTAAAGTTCAGTTATTTGTGAAATTTTTGTAAGTTTTCTAGGCCTTAGGTCAAACTTTGGGCTTACTGAATCCGACGGTTACTATGTTTGCTGAAGTGTCATATTTTTGCCCACAATCGTGACTGCGTGAAAGTCTGTTCATAAGTTTGATCAAATTATACCAACTGCAAATATAAATACATGCATTTGATTTATATAACTAATATTTTAACAGTGCAAAGTGTAATGATGCCTGACAATCATTCAAAACATTCTAGAACATGACAATTGTTGCGCACATGGTCCATGTACTGAAATCAAGTTAGCTGTCTGGACTCACTCATGACACACAAAATCTCGTAAATATTGTGGGAACAGCAAGTTCACAAATAAATGATATCTGTGCCATAAAACTGCTATTGAAGTCCATATCTGTCACACAATGATCAGTCTAAGAGCCGTTTTTAACTCCTCAATCTCAAAATTTCAGCGAAGCCATCTTCGCATCTGGCATCCATTTTGCCCACAGCTGTTCATATTCGATGTCTTCATGTGGACGACAACGTACTGATACGACCTTGTCCATGAAGGCAGGGATAAAAAAAACAAAGCATACTAATCCTTGTTAATTAATTATGTAATAAAAGAAAGTAATCAGTCAAATAAATTTAATCCCATGCACACCTCCTACATAAGATCTGCCAACCCTGAAAATTTAAAAGGGCTAGTATTAACAGTTCCAAAGATATGGACGAGACAAAATTGTTTGTGATCTGAAGGTTGCCTAATGAACTTCTGTTCATTAGTTAATGTAAGAAATAAGGCACACAAACCAACACCTATGATCTACCAACACTATAAATTTCAAAGGGTTGGCATTTATGATTGAGAAGATATGGCCCATACAAAATTTGTTTCGGAGGGAGGGAAGGACACACAAACAGTGCCCATTACCATACACCCCCCACCCTACTTAGTGGGCGGGTATAAATATGGCGAGCTTGCTGACAACTGGTACGAAAAGTGGCAGCTTTATCCCCACATTTTGGAACTTGTATATTTTGAACAGGTTTTGTTTCACAAGGTCTTCTAATGACAACTGGAAGCCGATCAGTGACCAAAAACCCCTCGGCCAGGATGGATGGACGCGTAGGTGATGACAATATACTTGGGTAGGTTGAGGTCACTTCTGTTTGACCTAATGACAAAGCTTTCGAGCAAATGCAATGAGCACAGATATCACGGCAAGGCCATTTTCTTCAATGCAGCACTGTGACCTAAATATGTGACCCAGTGACCTATTTTTCACTAGGTGTCTGGCGCATCCTCAGGACCAACTGTCATAAATAATTGGTGCAGCTACAATGAGACAATTAAGATTTGAAGATATCATGGTATGGCCCTTTTTCTTCAATGCAGCACTGTGACCTTAATATGTGACCCAGTGACCTAGTTTTTGATAGGCTTCTGAGGCACCATTAGCATCGTCAGAAATAATTGATGAAGCTACTATCAATATTTTTTTAGATATTATGTTAACGCCGTTGTTTTCTTTAATGTAGTACTGTGACAAAAATAAGTGCCCTATTTTTTCGATACGAACCTGAAGCACTCCAATGGCCCCCTGTGATAAAAATTTGGTCTCTGTAAAGTGAGTATTTTTTGAGATATGGCGTTAACAAGGCATGGACAGATGGACGGATGCGCAGATGACGACAATACCCCTCCGGTCCAGAACGCTGAGGGGTAAAAGCTATTGACAAGGTGGTTATCTGGAGACTGTGACAGTTCAAAGAGTACATACAGTGTACTTAGATAGGTCTATCTTTTTAACTAGAGAGAGGACCGACTCCTGAAGGGAAGAACCTTCTCTGCATGACAGCCTGTGCTCGGCCATGTGCCACTCACTTGGTTGTGAAGGGAAGGCAGGAAGCAACTTCTCTAAATCCACCACTTGTTGGCTGTCTGCTTTGTCCCCTGGGTTGCCACCCTCTGCAATCTCTCGTCTCCTGTTTTTCTTACGCTTTCCACACATTGGTTCTTCCTGCTTTGGTGAGTTTTTTGATTCTTCCTGCCTGGGTGAGCCTGCTGCTTCCTCTGACTTCTGTTGGCCTGAGGACAAACTGGAGCTCTGGCTGTTGGACCAGACCGTGTCTGTTTGGTCAGCCACTGGAGGTTTCTCCAGGGTGTCAATAGTGGCATAACCTACCAAATCCTCACTGCTTTGAAACCATTCCTCTGTGTCCTGCATACAGTCTGAAATCACAAGGGCAAAATGTCACAGCACTCTTGATATCTGTTACCTGACCACATGGTGGAGGGGGGAATGTTGGCATCTTGACTGTGATTGCTTGCAACTTAAGACAGCTTGGTACACAGGGCTTGAACCACTCAGGAAGAAAATCCTAGTTCTGACTGATCTCTGCACAATGGTCTTTATAAATCAAGCCTTAACCTGTTCCTTCTGTCAATTTTGACCGCCACCCATGGAAGGTATCTTACAAGGTGAGGCTAACAAGCCTACCCCCTCTCAACATAATAGCAGCTTAATACATTAAGTACCTTTACATGTCCAGGTGTAATAGCAATCTGAAATCTTACCTATTTGATAAGAGCACTTCAACTGTCTCTCTTTTTACACAAATGGAGCAGCAAGTCACAATTATGATGTCAAAAGAATGTTGTCTGGCAGAATATTGGAGAATGGACACAACTAAATGTAATGCATTACATGTAGAGTGCCGATCAATGTAATGCATTACATGTAGAGTGCTGGATCGGTATACCAAAATGCCCCGGTATCCAGTCATGTATCGTGTATTGTGGTTCAAAAGTCCCAAATACAGTTTGATATAATACTCACAGTTACATACTTTATTTGCAAAAATTTTCCGGTCAAAAATCAATAAATTCCATCGCTTAGCCCTCAATTTCTGAAGCAAAATCTGTCACACTGAAGTGGTAATGTTGTGTACATATTTCACCCATCCCATAATGGGTATAAATGGCCCAGAAGCTGAAGTTAGGATTTTATGAGTCAGATCAGAAGTTGCCTGGAACGGAGATGTCGGTGGATCAGTATTTTAAAAAGTTATTTGCTACCCTGTTGTGATGAACTACATCTCAATGCAAAATAACACATTTTTGAATTACTGAGTAAATATGAAAAACGACATAACAAGTCATACATCACTATCAGGTTCATTTTGTTGCAAAGTTCCTGTCCGTTTCTAGTGACACATTTTGTATGTGGAAACTTGTTTCACACGGTCACTGTTGGTTTCAAAACACATTTCACCAAATCTCTTTCCAAATTTAGATCTCACAGTATGCCACCCTTGAGAAAGATGGCGAATTGCAGCATCTGTAAAACGGACATAAAGGTGGTAGGTGGCAATACAACAAATATAACCACTCATTTAAAGAGGCATCACCATATTAACCTGTCAACAAATGGTACGTACTGTAGCAGTACAGCTAGGCCCAACTTGGAGATGTCTACTTGTATGATTTGTCCATGATTGGTATGATCTTCAATAAAAATAAGATGTTGTGGAATATGGAAACAAATTTATTGGAACGGGCTCTTACAGAAAAAATAATTCATAAACCAGAGAAAAAAAGACGCTAATCTAGGGTTCTCCCAGAGCAATAAAAACCCTACAAATTGCAGGGTTGTGACTTAGGCTTCCCATTATAAAGTATAGGCGGAAAGGGCTGTAATGCTTGAAATTTTCTCAAATTTGGTTAAATATGGAAATCCCACTACACTGCTAGGATTATCTGGGGAAAACCCTGCTAATATGTCATGCTAAGGGATCATGTACAAAACCATATCAAATTCCAAGAAACTATCGGACAGGAGGGAGGGGGCCCAAGATACACACTGGAGTTTTACCAAAGGTTTGGAAACACGCTTTTGAGCACCGTCTCAAGCGTGTAGAGTGGTAAAAGCCACATCTAGCAAGTGTGAAAAAAATGCAGACAGTGACAAAATTTCGCTTGCACACCAGTCGGTCAGTGAAAACATGACCAACAGGTTTGTGCAGCCAATGCTGTTTAGCAGTTGGATTGTAGATTTACCATCCTTGGTCCATAAAAATCGCAAGAAGGCATATGAAAGATTTTAAAGAGCTACAATAATTCTCTTGTGGAGTGCTTCTCAATATGTAGTACACACGAAACCTTGAAGGAACAGCTGTCATTTGGGCATACATGGTCTACAAAATGCTGCATTTTTCAGTCTATACCAAGATAATGCCTTGTAAACATATCAACTTTACTTGTTGTGATGTAGAATGTAACTTTTATGGCACATTTTGAATACTTTGCTGGCTGAAAATCGACAAAACAATGTCAAAAATGCTGCAAAATTGCACTCATTTGACTGTGCCGTAGCCTGTTGTCTTGAAATAAACGCATACCATGTATGGTACCATCTTGAAGCTCTGGATTTCTGCTAATCAGTTAGATGATATCCTATTGGCTACAAGTTACTTCAGTGCAGTTAATTTTTTTCTAGAAAGGTCTGACTCATATTTCAAAGCTGCCAGTTGCTGTTTTAGACCCCTGAATGAATAACTCTGACATTGGATTACATGGGCCAATAGAAAAAGCAGTTTTCTACTTCCGGTTTACATTCTAATATTATTAGTACTTATGCCCAGCTTCGTAACGGGAAGCATGATGACTGTCTATGCAAAAGCACAGCAAACACGATGAAAGCAGCTACCTTGCAGCACTGTCCAGCACGTGAAGGTTCCTATTGTGAACCTGTTATCTCATATTAATAGTAATTGTAAACACTAATTGATTAAAAAAAGTCCCTCCCATAGTGACAACAAAAGAAAGTACTTTCTCTTCAAGATAAAATCAAAATACCAGCAAGCACACCCAAGGCTAATTGCTCGCCTTATCAGATAAATAGGCGTAAACAACACTTCGGGATATATCTAAGATTATACCCAACCCTGGAGTTTCCCTCAAATCCCGGGTTGGAGCCCAGTCAATGTTCCATGCATATAAAATATGTCATGAAACTGGTCATTTCTGTGCAATTACATGAAATTGTGACTTTTTTAAAAAAATAAGATTAAGATGCTGATAGGTCCTTTAAAAGGATTTGAAATGGTGATGAAAGTTGTGAAATGAAATTAGCTGCAGGTTGGGTGCTGGTGACAGTAAAACCATGTTTATGCAGTTGATGTGCACAGACATGGTAGACAATTTGTCTTTCCCAAATATTCTAGGTTTGACATGATGAATCTGTCCACTTATTGCAAATTACTCATTAAATATGCATGATAATGAAATTTTAAGCATAAGAACTCCATCCTGTATAGCAACTCTCATTCCCCCACAGTACTGGAACAAAATAAAGTGTTATCATTCTGGGGATGTAGGGACAGCGTCTACAGTGGCGATCAGTGCTACGTGGCCTAATGGACACCGCAGTGATGGCTGCAATTGGCACTTCAAAGTTTAAGGGTTTTAACCTGTTTGTGAATGTCCACAATGATATAAGAACAGATAGTGCTGTTTGCAAAATGGGCAAGAAGACTGGTCAGCAGGAGGACTCTGGTTTGATATAAAAATTCCACAAAATAGGTGATTTTGGACTGGGGGGGGGGGGGGGGGATTTTATTCCAATGGATAATTGGAGTTTTGGAATGGTTTTAATTTTACATAATCCCTAATATGTTATGGATGACGGATGCCTAGCCAGCACATAAGCTGACCTTAAAAGTGTGTATAAAAATCAGGAAAAAGGAATAAGTGAAGTAAATGATCCTGTCAGAAATGCTGCCCAAAGGCACCTATTTGCTTTGAAAATTTGGAGGGGGGAGAAGTGCTTACCTATCTAAAACTTGAGCAGCAGTTTGTATAAAATCAGCGGCAACCATTGGTGGACCTCAGGTGACGTTTCCAAATTTTGTCAGTTCTGATCATTTTAAACTGAGAGGTAAATCTCCATGCAAACCCAGTTTGACTCTTTTCAGTAGATGTCCACATGTGTGGATTCATACAATTATCCCTTGACGTCGATTGCCACATATATGCAGACACACCTCTGGTTTCCATAGCAAACCAATAAAATGAGTCATTTCCCTCATTAATGAGGGAGAAAGTGTATTTTTTATTATTTTTTTTTATAAACATAATGACCAAAATTACTCACAAAAATGTGTTAGAAATAAAATTTGAAATGTTTTTGTATATTTTATGTATTCCAATCAATAACATAATATTTTTAACAAAATTTAGACAATTTCTGTAAAAATATGGTTTCCATGGCAACAACAAATGCTGCCCAAGTTTACCGTAACAGGTTCTCATAAAAACAAACCAGTTAGATACATGATCAGATCCAAAAATTATTTTGGTAAATAAATCATGCTACCATAAGTTTGAAAAAATAAACACTAGAAGGGTTATTGGTGTCATCTTTTGCCAAAATGCCATGGATAATAAGCAAACACAGGCTGCAAGAATCCTATATATATCACGAGCTATATATATATAGCTCGTCTTGGACCAGTAACCTAGGCCTAATGTATTTACATGTTAAAATAACGACATCTGCTGGCTTATTTTTCCTATTTGAAATGTAAAATCACAAGTTCCTTTGCATTCTACTTCAACTTTATACCAATAGCAACAATTTAAAACAAAGAAAATGGGGCGTCATGTGATTAGATTTTTTTTTTTTATATGTCCATTTGTGTACCTTACCACCATGATTGACTGTCCCGCGCCAAATATGTCTCCAAAAATACACAAAACTATCAAATGATTTAAAATGTTTCTAGTGTATGTCTCTCTAAAACTCACAGCTAATAAGTATTTTCATATCCAAAATTTTGATGGGACTTAATTTAATTTGGGATGCTCTACTCCTGTGATACAGGATACTGCAATGGCTGACCACCGAGGTAGCCAGTCACCTGGTGTTACTGGTCACATTTGCCATGTTCAGAGCTTTTTGCAATGTTAAATGACCTGTCGTGACCGGTCACCTGCCAAGAAACAGCTATAAAATCTAGTATAAACCCCGGTAATATCACTCACCGTCTGGCATATGTTCTACAAAGGTCTTTAGATCATGCTTCGAAATGTTAACTTTATAGCTTTAACTTGGCACATGTTTACTCGCAACAGCGAGGCTGCGTCCATGTTGACCTAGTTGTGTGATGTATCATGCGAGTTTGCCTCTTTTTTCATTCCGACCGCTTACGGAAATTACCAATGTTTGTAAACACGTCATTTTGTGAAGCGACCACAACGAAGCATGAGCGTATTTTCAGGCACAAATAATGAATCAGATGGAATCTGTTGATTCATATCGCCAAAGTGGCTGGTTGTCACGCTTTTTTCAGTGGTTTAATTTAAACCTCTAGCAGCAAAATTGAATGCACAGATCATGGGGATTTTTTTTTTTGAAATGACAATGGTGCAAGGGCATTTCCCTGTGTTGCTGTGGTCAAGTGTTGACAAATTAATGACTCTCAAAAGTCTCATCCCAATATAAATTTTATCATCACTTCCCTTTGCTAATGCTCTATAGAGTTACCACAACATTTTTCCGCAGTAATGTTTGTGTGTCAGACCTGTTTACATTAACTTTACTTCTCTGTAGTTTCCACGGAATTTGAATGCAAGGTACGCTCTATGGATCAGCTGTCAATTTGTATGCCTACAATTGCGGCAAACTAATTACTGTAATTTTCATAACATTGTGTTTTTGGGCCAGTATTTTCCATAGAAGCATGGTGTTGTTCAGTCACCCTGAGCACTGAGGATGTAACAAGCCTCGTGCCAGGCCAGCCAGTGATGATGCTTTAGAAGTTACTGCAACTCATTGACAGCTGAGCAGATTAGCGCTCACATTGAAGTCCAGTCAAACACAGGTACCAGTTGGCCATATTTGCATACCTGTAGTGACTGGCCAACTGCTATATGTGGTCCCTTTTACTTGGGTGAAGGGGTGACCGCATACAGCAGGCACTCCTGTATTAACATCCAATAGACACAGGCACAGTTTTCAGTAATTGATCAAAAGTTGTGGATCTGTTGACCAAACCTTGAGAAGTTACTGGTCCAAGACCTTTAGCTTAGACTAGAAACTGTTATTTGTATTTTACTGACAGAGCAAACATACCTGGTGCTGCCTCTCTGTAAGCTGCATGGCCTTGCCTCTTATCTGCGGTCATATTGTTCCATTGGCATCCTGCCTCCATGTCGGGGTCTTCAGAGCCCCATGGGTGCTGTGTGCTTGTCTGCAGCGGGTATTCCCTTCGGTATCCCTGTGCTATACAAACTCTACCTGTGTCTGCCAACCTTGCATCCTGACTGGGAGGCTGGCTCCTTCTTCCACTGTTTCTCTTTTCCATGAGATCTGAATTGTCAAATACTTGTGTGTGAATAAATGTCTGTTGCTCCTGCTGCCATTCGGTGACTGACTGAGTGCACTCATGCTGCCACCTGGTGGCTGATTCAAACTGGGATTGCTGCCATGTGGATTGTGGTTGTGTGTGCCATTGCTGGCTATGGGTAGAGACCTGTCCTGGGCCCTGCCAGTCTGTGTCAGCAGGGATACTTTTTGCAATTGACTTGTACCTGTCCAACCATATATCTGAGGATCTTGCATCCTGACTAGGTTGTAGAGAACTTGAACTTCCCACTTCACCAGTCTGTAGCCCTGGGTTCCACTCAGGTGCACACGCATTCAGCCCAACCTCTCCATCATCCCCACTAACCTGATATGTCACTCCCCATTCCTGAGCAATCTTCATTTTTCTGCTTTCCTCAGTAAACTTATGAGAAACACTCATGAGGCTTGCAGGAGTGCTTGCATGTCCATTCTGTGTGCTCTCTAATGAGCTTGTCTGACTGATGTTCTGGCTTCCAGTACATCTGTCACTTGCAGTCTCCCCGGCTGATTTGTTTTCACTGATTTGAACACTAGGACTTGGAGTTTCCCAACTTCCGTGTGCTGGTAAACCTTGCCAGCCAGCATTTTTGGTGTAGCAATTCTGATTGGCATTGACAGTGCTCTCCACTGTTGTACCTTGGTCAGGCCCATAAGCGGTCTGTGGACAGTCCCCCTGCCCCTCTACTGCCTCATAGTACTCCCCACTGTCACCCTGCGACTCTGCTGAGTCCCCCTCCCCCTCCTCACTCCCCACAGGGTCTTCTTCCATCCGTAGCTGAGCTAGGGGCTTACACTCCTGCAACTCTGCCTTGTCACGTGGACCTGACTGTTGCACATAAGCACCATTTGTATCTGCCTGTGTACAACTAGGCCTGCCCCTGTCACACCCCATTTGCTCCTCTTCACTTCCCTGTCCTAACATGACTGCAGTGTTATCTTCCCTATTATCACTATTGCTTTCCTGAAGAGTAGTTGTTTTATCATCTTGTAGCACCTTGTTTACTTCTCCCTGCTGCAGCTCAGACGATTCACCAGACACTTCAGTCTCTTGAGCTGCAGCAACAGAGTCCTGCTTACACTGGTCTTGAGCCTTTGCACAAATATCTTTGACAAAAATGTCGGCTGCGCACTCTACCTCTGCATCAGTTATCCTGAGTGGATCCACTCCACATTTGACATTGTTTGTGACTGGTACAGGATCCTCAGTAAGAGTCTCACTGCCTGTCACTGCCATAGCCCCTTGTAGGGGAGCCTCACTGTCTATGATCGGACAAGATACCTGTGTCTGATGAAGTTGAGATGACTTGTCCCCCATGAGGCCAGACTTATCACCTATTTGCTGTGTCTCCACAGCAGCAGAGTCAGCACTCTGGGTTATTGTGCCTGTATCTTGATCATTTGTTTGGTGAGACATTAGTCTATTCAAGACATGGGATTCTTCAAGCTTGCATACTGGGGCCAGGTGAGTCTGTAGTGTCCCACTGGTCCTATCTTGCTCTTGTTTTGTTTCATCATCTATCACTGTCCCATCATCAACAGACAAGTGGCTCCCTGTGTCTGTTCTGGTCACATCACCACTCTCTGTCTCCTCACCAACAGCCTTACTGTTCTGCACCTCTACAGCAGCCTCATCTTCAGTCTTTCTCACAGTCGAGTCCACCGGACTCTGATATGTTCCATCCTGTTTACAACTATCATTGTTAGTATCACTTTGCCCCTCCTCAGTATCACAGGTCTGGCTACTCTCTCTAACAGGTAACTGCTGAGTCTCCTGCTGCTCATCTTTTTCCAGTGAATCTACTTCTGACTGAACTTCATTAACTTCTGTGGATGTCTCTCCTTCCTGTGACTCTCCAGCAGCCACAGCTTCTCTGTCTGTGTCTTTCCTGAGGACTATTTGCTTCCTGGAGATGGTAGGATCCACCGTCAGTCTGTAGTCCCTGCAAGCTATGACCCCCTTGGCCTTGGGCCCCACAGCAGCTGTAACCATGGTAACAGAGACAGTTGTCAGCAAATTGGCATGAAGCAACTCAGCGCTATCACATCACTCAAATTTAACCCTGTCTCACGTTATCTTAAGTCACTGATCTAATTTGATGCAAGTGATGGTTTTTCACAGAACTTCAGCTGTACAAATTTAAAGACAACCTTTAATAAAAGAATTCCAAGACCCAATGTAACTAGAAGGGAGTTTTTCGCGGGAAAAACATTATGCATCCCCCCGGCAGGCCCCTCTCACTAGAGATCACCCCTCTAAGAGGGCTACTATTCTTCTGCAGAAAGTTTAACCTTAACCTTGAACTTTGACCTCAAGGTCACCTGTTAGCAAATTTAAGGGAAATCTCACCTGGGTAAATAATGAGCAAGTTTGAAGGACTCAATCAAACCCATTTGCAGATGTGGCACGGAAACTATTTTCTTTTACAAGGCATTGTGACCCTGACCTATGACCTACGTGTATGACCTATGACCTGAAGGTTACCCATAATCATATGAAAAAAATTCCCCAAATCTATGGAGTATTTGTATAAAGTTTCAAGGGAATATGGCTAGCAGTTTTGCAGAAGTCAAAATGTGAACTACATGTACCATTGCAGACCCCACTGACTTACATGGTAATCAACAGGAATGCAAAAATTAGCCAAAATAAAAATAATAAATAAATAAATAAATAAAAACCCAATAAAAATCCAAAAATCATTGGAGCATGACCATTTGAATATAATTTGTAGATACCTACCCGATGTACATCCCCACCAAGTTTGAAGTGAATCTGGTCCGTTGTGTCGGAGAAGTTGAAAATGTGAATTAGCATTGCAGTCCCCAGTGACTTGCATAGTAATCAACAGTTTGACCTTTCAAGGTCACTCCGGTTTAAAATAAACCATACAAATTGAAAGCCCATACGTACTTTCCTATCATTGTTTAATGGTAACCTTGGGCCTACGATGCACCATTAAGATATAAGCCAATATGTGAAAATTGCTGAGTCAGCAGAAAAATGCAACAAGGATTTGACCTTGACCTCAAGGTAATATATTATTATATGGGGAAAAAATTCCCAGACCCATAGATTATCTGTACCACATTAGGAGACAATAGATCAAGAGGGGACAGAAATATAAGGAAAATAAGATATGCAGTGGCGGAAGATGGGACTAAACACTATATACATCCACTCCTATGGGGAAGCCAACCTGGTGCCAAGTTGTTGGGTTTTTGCATCACTCAGTCTTGGCAAGTTATACTTAGAGGAAGCTGAAACAGGACATAGAAGACAATGCTCCCCCCTCCCCCCCCCCCACCACCACCACCAAAAAAACCCGACCAAAATATTTAATAACACTGCATAGCATATGGAAGGCATGGTTCTGTTGAAAAAGTTTTACCATAAAACAGGTCTTCAGTAAGGGGCTGTATCACATTTATTGTTCGTCTGGGCATTAACGTCTGGCCCAAATGAACGCACCATGGCAGCACTCTTCGTCTGATATTATCTGTGATTGTCTGGCATGGTCTGCTTGCGTCCAGAGCGAACACCAGCGGAGACCAGTGTTCTTCCCTGACAAGCCATATGTTGCAAGCACCAGAGCGGAACTTCAAAGGGCCAGCATTCATCCCTGACAAACCATGTCTGGCAGCTGTAAAGCACTTCTTTGGTTCGCCGGCCTTCATGACAATGATGCACTCAACGTAAAAAAGATATCCCATGAATTCTTTATTTTTACCCGAGCCCTGAGCCTGTGACACAAAGAGACAAAATCCCGAGCTTTCCAGCAGTATAAAACATCATGGTGGTCAAAGAGAATCATTGAGGCTGCAAACGGGCAAAATTACTTTGGTTTTTGCGTAGATTTTGGACTTCATCATTCAAATTTTGGTAAAAAACGGGTGGATGTTAGATTTTAATCCATGTGACAGGGAAATTCTCATTTTAAACACAAAATGGAAACAACCAGTCGCAAGTATTGAGGTTTGTCAACAATAAAATGTGCATGCTCTCAGGGATATAGACAATATGGGCGAACGGTGAGCTAATGAATGTTGGCTTGAGTTGTGGTGCGGGCGAATGTACTCGCAAAAGATGGCAAATGATGTTCAGAGTATGTTCGAATGTACTCCTTACAGCGTGTTAATGGTGCTGCTGGGACTTATGAAATATCAAATCCATTGATTTGTTTAAATTTAAGTTGAAATATGTTCCACAGGTTTCAAAGGTGGTGTATAATTTGCGTGAGTATGCGCGATATTCATAGCCCAAAGCAGCCGGACCATGCACCCCCCCCCCCCCCCAGTCTGCTAATCAGATCGCTATCAAATAATCTCATTTCATACCGAAGATGATCGACCTGACGAAAAAGCCAGAGTGGACTCTCCTTTGGTGTAACCTCCTTGCATATACTAATAACAGATTGTTAGTTTCATTGCTCACATCTACACCTTTTAAGCACCCTAGGCCTACAGAACTAGCTTATTGCAGTATGTTGATCCCTTTGCCCCAGTTTGATAAGAGATATTGGTTTACAAATCACAGCAATCATCGTTGTGAATCAAGTTGTCATATTTAGCCAGTATATCTACTATTACGAGTGGCAAATATTTTGATACATATTTTCTGTGTCCAACAGTCTCTGTAGAAGTCATGCACAAAATGAACGTCTTTCCTTCTTGAGAGGTTATCAGGCAAAACGACCCCTCCCATTCTGTCCTGACATGTAGCACATATATGAAAGTCCAAATCATCTAGAAACATTTGAAACGTTCTTCAGCTGGTAACCACAGATCTTTGAGTGGATACATCCCTGTCGTGATGGACAATGTTTGCACAGGTTCCAAGTAGGAAAAAGCGAGAGTGATAATTAAATATTATCGGAAAAAGCGGCAGAAGAAAAAAAGAGAGAGAGAGAGAGAGAGAGAGAGAGAGAGAGAGAGAGAGAGAGAGAGAGAGAGAGAGAGAGAGAGAGAGAGAGAGAGAGAGAGAGAGAGAGAGAGAGAGAGAGAGAGAGAGAGAGAGAGAGAGAGAGAGAGAGAGAGAGAGAGAGAGAGAGAGAGAGAGAGAGAGAGAGAGAGAGAGAGAGAGAGAGAGAGAGAATTTAGTTTGTCAGCAGTCTTCGACTTTTCTAATTTTTTTTTTAATCTGAGGTTTCATTAAGTTTAGTGTATGCAAAATATCGGGAATTTTAATTTATGTAGTCCTCTTGTCTTCGTGTAACAGTGTGAAAATAGTGTTCAATAAGAAATCGAAACTATAATCCTGAAAGAGGGTGCTGCAGTGTCATTGATGTGAATGCAGCAAAGATTCAAATGTGCCAAAGTTCATGTAGAAGACACAGAAACCCAGGCAACACAAGTGTGGCATGAATAGTTACCTGGCCATCGTATCCATTCTTTAACTACATACAGGCCCAGCCGCGACGTTATATCAAGGGGTCTATAAACCATTATAGACTCCTTGGTTACATGGAAAGAAAATTACAATCCATTTTAATTGAGTTTGTATTGAAGTCTTTTCCTGTTAAAAAGACCTCACTCAAAACTATTGATTACCCAAGACGGTGTGTAAAAAAGCTACGTTTTATAATATCAGCAACAAAGGAGTCCAGAACGACACGTGTTCTGCCGGCCGTGTACTTGTATGGGGGTTTCTGTTGTATTTCACGGGGCCCATTTTCACATACATGCGGCAAGGCCAAGCACAAATCGTGATCTTTCAGTTGAAGACAATGCTGAATGTTAGGGCTTATCTTAACAAATTTTCAATTTCGATGCTCATAATATAATGTGTTGCTGTGTTTAACTGCGGTGTGGTTATTTTAACTTTCCCATCATTGGTCAGTTCTCCAAAACTATGTGGGTGCATCATGTGACCAGCTTATCCACAAAATGGCGGTCAAAAATTGGCACTGCGCAATTTGCAGTTTATATGTAATCATTTCGTCCTGGGCTGGATGTGGATAAGACTGAAAATGTATTCCACGACACATTAAGTCAGGGTTTGAAATATAGCCAGACGCACTTAAAAAAGCTGAAAGAATTATTTTTGCCGAAGAAGACTGATTATGATCAAACTCTCCGTGCCGCATGCACAGCTTTGGTTGCCAAATCAGATACGGAAATTATTCTTTTTGCGCAGGGTAATTCTCATATCTGCTTCACATAAATTTAAAATTGATGTTTCTGATTAATAAAGCATCATACATTTCATCAAAATTTGTTAGGATTTGACTAAATCTTCTCTGGAACCGGTTATTTTGCTTAGGCCTAGTTCACACACAGATGTACTGACCAGCAACAACAATCCTTTCTCTCCGTATTTCTGTTCGAAAATTAACAATAAAGACAATGAAGTCAGTGTCGGATCATATTAATTCAGGAACGTGTATAATATGTGTGAATATTTCTGGTTCAAACATAGTTTGTTTACTCAGTGGTAATACGTTGATACACCCTTGGGTGTATCATCGTAGTTACCACTGAACATATTGACTTGGTTTGGTTTAAACAAATTTCATTCTCAAAATTACAGATTTGTGAGGTATATATATATATGTAATATAGTTGGTTAGGATTGGGAAGAGGGCGATACCCTATTTTAATCCCTCTCGATGGAAAAGATGAGTACACAAAACGATACTTGACAAGGACAGAACACAAAAGAGAGGAACGAGACATGGACAAGACAGACAGAGGGGCCATATGGTGAAAAGCGTACTCATAACTAAACAAATAATAAGAAGTAGAGGACAGGCATACCTGAATGTCGGAATGTGTTGAGAAGTAAATTACAGCTGAGTAGTTAAGTTAATTTAAGATTTGGGTAAGAGGAATTGAAAAAGTAGATATTTGCCCACGTGCACAGACACCAGCACCGCTCCCACTGTCGTACCGGGAGGTGGCCGGAGAGAACTCTTGCCCAAGCGAGGGGAGGCCCGGCGCCGCGGCCAGCCACGAAGGAAAGATAAGATGTTCTATAAATAAATTAGCCACAATGGTTTGAAGCGACCAGTCGCTGAGATGAAATCATGAACAGCCAAGAAAATTTCAGTATTTTTGAGAGAGTGAGCAGTCAGGCGAGCCGTATAATAGTGTTTGCATAGTAAATAGAGCAAGGCATATAATTTTGGCATGAAGGCGAGATCATGGTACAGTGTATTTTTGACATGAGAAGAAAAAGTGCCATGCATGCTAATTAGGTGCACCACATGAACATTTGGGTGAATCCTTTACACCAATTTAATTTTAAAAAGATGAAAATTTAAAGGGCTAGCGTCTAAACGGAAGCGAGTATGTTGAACAGCTAGAAATCTATTCCCTAGGTTGTATAATTCTGAAAATTTAATAGGTCTTATTATTTGTTTGGCTACTTTTGATTTGAATATATGGACGGAGCCGAATTGCGAGTGTCAAGAGGCAGTTGGTTCCATAGCCTAACAGTTGAAGGGAAAAGTGATTTATCAAACAGGTTTGTGCGCGCTCTTAAATGCTGAAGGTCACATTGTTGCCCAGTTGTGCAAGTTTGACCGTCATTGGTAGAAGCAGTAATAACAGAACATACGGAATCAGATACAAGCTTGTTCATCAATTTATACATAAGAGTCAGTTTAGATGATGTCCTTCGATCTGCCAGGGTTGACCACCCGATCTCTTCGTAAAGCTTAGCGTTACTTGTCCCTTGCATTGCACCATTGGTTCCATAGCCTAACAGTTGAAGGGAAAAGTGATTTATCAAACAGGTTTGTGCACGCTCTTAAATGTTGAAGGTCACATTGTTGCCCAGTTGTGCAGGTTCGACCGTCATTGGTAGAAGTGGTAATAACAACATACGGAATCAGATACAAGCTTGTTCACCAATTTATACAATAGAGTCAGTTTAGATGATGTCCTTCGATCTGCCAGGGTTGACCACCCGATCTCTTCGCAAAGCTTAGCGTTACTTGTCCCTTGCATTGCACCAGTTACAATACACGCCGCGTTTAATTGAATACTCTCCAGCTTCTCCTCATCTGCAACTGTACAGCCACTCCACACTGGACTACCGTATTCCAAAATCGGTCTGATAAAAGAGATATAGATAGTTTCTAAGGTATGTCTGTCTAGAATGAATTTCAAGCTTTTTATAATATAGTGACTAAGACAGGGCCAGTGGCCGCTGTGGCTAATGATATTGAAGAAAAACGTTCGACAAGTTTCTTTGCGACCTGCAACTCATCAGGAACTGTTGGAAACACTGTGAGCGGCCTATATTTATACCGTGGGGTAATAGATCCGTTGCTACGTATGCAAGTGTATTGTGATAGCGTAGCTGCGGATTCCTAGTGGATGAAAAAATTGGTTTCCATGGTAGGATTTGATTCAAGGAATTTTGAATCTGCTGAGTTTTCATTGGTTGAAAACCTAGGCTTGACACCACTGGGTCAGTGGGTTCAAAATTGGATTTGGGCTTGAATGGTCACTGTAAACATATTACAGTGGCGGCCCTGAATAGGGGCTGAGGAATGTGTGAAGGCACATTTCCAGAAGTGGATTCCAGTGTTTCCAAATGATTGCCACTTGTGTGGCAAATGAGAGTGTACATAATATTATATGCAGGGTTTCTGCCAGAGTGAAATTTTAGGGTACTCAAATTTTCATATTCTCAAGTAAAAATTCTAATAATGAAGCCTTTACGGGGTATTTCTGGGTAATATATGCTAAAATTGTTCTTTTCTGCTAAAATCTTAGGGTAAGCAAAAGTACCCATGAGATTTTTTAGGGGATGCTATTTTACCCTTTTTACCCTCTGGCGGAAACCCTGATGGGGAGGGGAGCTCTTTTTATAATATTGATCAGTTCACTAGCTTTACCAGCAATTTCGGTAATGTGGTCCGACCAACGTAAATCTGAGTGAATAGTGAGACCAAGGTGTTTATGCTTGCTAACATCTTCCAAAGTGTGACCTTGGAAAACAATTGACTGATGGTCGGGGGATTGCTTTTCCGAGAAATAAGCATGGAGTCAGTTTTGGAAGCATTGAATGTTACAAGCCAATCAGTAGACCACTGATCAATATCTTGTAGGTCTGAGTTTAAAATATTGGCTGCAGTGATTGGATCATCAACTGTCAGGTAACGGGAAGTGTCATCTTGCCCCAGTTGGACGACTGACCTTGAATTACAACACGTTGGTAGCGGTTGCTCAGATAGTCCAAAAACCAATCAAGAAGATTTCCAGAAACACCAGCTTTCCTTCATTTAAATAACAAACCAGTATGCCAAACTTTATCGAACGCTTTGCTAATGTCTAGAAATATTATGCGGACTTCCTTTTGTTGGTCAACAGCAAGACAAAGCTCATGGTAAAGAAGAAGCAGTTGGTTAATAGTTGAGTCACCCGGGATGAAACCAGATTGGTGAGAAGAAATAACTAGATTGTCACGGAAGAAATTAAATACATGTTTGAATACTATTTTTTCAAACACTTTCCCTGTGCAACTGAGTAGAGACACCGGTCTGTAATTGCAGCATAGATTTTCAGGACCTTTTTTATGGAGTGGAGAAACGTTTGCATTTTTCCATTCAGAAGGGAACTGCTTCTTTATCAAAGAAGTATTGAATAATTTTGTAAGTGGAGCTGAGATGGCAGGTGCTGCTTCCTTCAGAAGCTTGGCACTAATACCATTAACATGAAGATTAAGAAAGTTGGTTTGAATAAGTGAACAAGCTTGCGACCCAACTGAGTATTGAAGTCAGCATTTAAATCACCGGACAGTAAAATATTGTGAATTCCTGTGTTACGTGCCTTATCAAGGCTATGCTGGAGCTTATCCCAGAAAGAGACAGTGGAGTTAGGTGGCCGATACAGGGCACCAAAAAGAAATTTATCATTATTGATTCTGATTTCGCACCATAGAAGTTTGATGTCTCCGATCTCTAAATCAGCATGCCGGGATACATGTAGGGCTGTAGAAACGTACCGTGCTACTCCACCGCCGACAGTGCCCACCTGATCTCGTCGGATGATATCGTGGTATCCAGTCAAACGGAGATTTTCCATAGAAGAATTTGGAGAAAGGAGCGTTTCAGACAAAGAGATTATGTCAAAGTCAGGTCCAAGGTCCGAGCGAATGGATCGAAGTTTGTCGGCAGAGAGACTACGAATATTTGAATGACAAAATGAGACGTCACACAAATCATGACGAGGCCCAGGATTCATATGAACGTCGCCACCTAAGATTAGTAGCAGCGCATTAATGGCAAGAATATGTTCGTATTTCAGCTTGTATCTACAGAAAAGAGTGCAAAAAAACGTTATACGAAAGAAGCGACCTTTTCAAGCTGCTTCAAAAGATACACTCTGGTATTATATATGATATGGTACACTGCACACTTGTGTTCTTTTTTATTTTAACAGCTGTCTCAATGTCCTTTTACTTGTCACATATTACAGATTCATATACTCTCACGAGTTCAATTTCCGGTCAATCAATCGCTCATTTAATTGATCACTTAAATATGTCCCCTATTTTAAGCATACTGTTGTACATTTCCTTGCTACATTGTACATTAAAGTCCCAAACATATCACGTCATGTACAATATAATGTGTACTTTACTCCCATTTATGTGTATTTCAATGGAGTTGTAAACTTTACCATCCAATATACTACTTGTATCCGTATTTTGGAGCAACTATTGTTTACCTCTTATTTACGTGGCGATGTCAGTTTTGCGAGCTATTCTTTCAAACACCTCCACATATTGTCAATTATTATTTCTTGTACGACTGAATTATTAGTTAAATGGTACATCTACTTTATATGCTTCTGCATTGGTGGTAATCTTATCCACATTCCAGTTATTTTCTGGGCAGCTCTCAGCGCGCAGTGGCTTTATTTTGGAACATTTATTTCAGTACATGGTACTTCATCGACAATACTTGTGTTTTCTATATATCAAAGATTGTTACTTATTATCATATTATTGTTTTGACCAAAATATGGGTACTGAACTTCAACACTATTCTGATGGTATTCAGCAAGACAATGGTTGTGGCATTCAAAGGTGTCTCTCATGGTATAGGTCATACTATTTGTTTCCCTTGTTTTGTACCTTCCTTGACATAGAAATTATTCCTTACGAATTCTGTCTCATAACGAATCTCTATACGTATATGTTTCTATTAACGTTTCCTTGGCAGTTCTCATTCAAAATACTATTTTGACAACAATGAACTACAATAATACATATTGACTTATTTTAAGAGCAGGCCTGTTTCTTGCAACTAGCAGATGTTGGAAAATATGATGTTTGATTTTGGTCAACATTTACAGACTCAATCTTCGGCTTTGAAGTTAATCTCCTTTATTCGCACACTTGTTTAATCGAGTTACTGCCTGAAAACTGAAGAATCCTGGCTCGGGTGTGGCGGACACAGGTATCATTTCGAATTTAGGCCTTTCATTTTTTATTCCTTAGTTTACAGTTTTTTGGCTGTGTTTTGTGGTGCAGTTTTCGAAATAAAAATAAAATAAAACTGGGGCTGCTCATTTTTTCAGGGTTTTTTTTCTTTTTTTTTTTTTTAAGCAAAATTTTAAAGTCAGAGGAAAAAAATGAAAACTGAAAAATTTACAAAGTCGAACAAAAAAATCTCTCTGGGAATGTTAAACCCTGGTATTTTGGGGACATCATTTCAAATATTGACTGACACATTTTGCAGAAATCATTGACTTTGGTATGTTTATATGTATTTTTCACTAGATGAGCATATTAACAGGTGCATTTTGAAATATTTCAATATCTCCCTGGACAAATCTTCACTTCTGTTGATTCTGCGAGGATGTGGTGACAAGTCAATTATCTGAAAAGGATTAATACTGGCATTGACAAGTCCTTTTTGTTAGTTTCATTCTCCTTTTCGTTCTGCTTGGCAGTGACAGATTTAACTCTTTAAGGGCCACATTATTTTTTGTTGACAGTCATTGTCTCTGCCAAATTAGTTTTCTAACGACACAATTTTTGCAATGTTTGTGACTTTCACGCCTTTTGTAGAACTAAAGCATTTCTAGCCTAACTGTAATGAATTAAGATGAATCTATCCCTAGGCTTTAGATATACTGCCATAATACATGCACATGTTGCATTAAAGTGGGAGTATAACAACGAGAAGAATTGCAATTTTGTGCTCTGTGAGTGTGGCTGCGTGAGGCCGTATGCTTGAGCTGGATGCCTGGTCAGGGTGCACTTTCACTTTCAAGTTTCATACTGATTTGTAGGCGTACCACTGTCCCTGTGGATCGCAAACAGTACAACAGATTACATCCACACTGATTCTGATTAGAAAGTACTCAAAGATAACGGCTCAATAATAATAATAATAATAATAATAATAATAATAATAATAATAATAATAATAATAATTAATAAATAAATAAATTAAAAAAAAAAAAAGTTTCGACTTGTTTTGTGGCGGCAAGCCAAGTACGCAGCCTGTAATTTCTATTTATAAACAACCAGTGTCTGGAAAGTTTTGATCACATGATCAACCGCAGCACACTCTTCTTGTCATGCTGTGGTCACCCATGACTACAAGACGAGTCCATCAATGTCCATAGGGCATCACGGCAGGTATTTTCTCCAAAAATGTGCATGCAGAAGAACTACTATTAGCTTCGACTTGACTTTAAATGAACATATATTTTATTTAACAATAAATAATATGTGACAGCCCTCTTCTTCCGGTCGATTTTTGATAAGAGTGTCATCCAACTGTTTCGAGCCCGCAACGAGGCCTATTGCAAAGCCCCTGTGAGCAAAATGTCAACTGACTGACATTTTTAATTCACCTGCATTTGATACCTATATCAGGTGTGGAATCATTTAGGCACGGTTACACATTAGGCCTATATTCAATGAATTCCTGAATTGCCGTTTTCTTACATTCACAATTACTTGGCAGAGAAGAGAAAGGCAAATAAAACAAATTCATCGGATTCATAATGGGAAATCAAGGATGTATACATTGTCAAATTAGTACTGACAGCTCAGATGACTTATGAATGATGCTGGCTCAGTCATCTGTGGTCATGTAACTCGTGTAAGATCTCAAATTACACAAACAAGAAATGTGTGTATGTGTCGATCCCTGGTGTTGATCATTAAGGGTGGTCATCATGCGTACACAAGTTAGGCCCACCAGGCGCTTGACTGTGCCGATCATTTGTCGGCTTTATTGTCTGTTATTGTTGCATTACGTCATTGAAGTTTGTCAGTCGTGTGACCACTCACTTACCTTGACCTGTCGTTTTTCTGATATAACGATATTTTGACACGTGGGCATTTTAGTATGACCAGCTTTTGTCGTGTCACTATTTTGAGTCGTCACTATAATTGCAGTCTTTGTTCTGTCATGGCAATGTTTTTTTTTTCACATTTAATGCTGGGGAGATGAAGGGTAAGGAAAGTGTCAGAACAAAATTGAAGGTGAACGATCCGATTCCAAGGCAAGACCACGGTAGTGCCAAGCAGTCTCAGGGAAACAGCTGTGTTACATTGCCGGCTGCCTATTATTTCATTGGCAATAAAATCTTAACCCTGGACGATAGTATTTCTGATGAAGTCCACTTGAGTCACCCGGTTTTGTAATTTGTGTGTGTGTACTTTTAAAGTTACACAGCACACACAGTTGACCTGGTCTGTCACTTGGACTTGTTAGATCCTGGATCCCAAAATAAAGGTGTAGCATGTACACAAGGTAACTTGCCCAAGTCCAAGCAGGTACGAGTGCTGTAAGTGCTCGTCCTTTGCCGCTGCGGCTTGGGCAGCGCAAAAGTCACGCGCGGAGGTGTTAAAATGACTTTCATTTGGTACTGTGTATACACACACACACACACATATATATATACATATATATAATCCCGTAAACTAAATCGACAACATAAAATGAAGGTGGGGAACACAGTAGGGTTAAACGAGGAGTTAATGTAATTCAAATACGATTGTTTTGCGACATAGTGTTCTTGGAAAAGGTGTTACAAATGACTTAAAAACTGCAGTCTGCAATACTGATGAATGAAAATAACAACAACACATCGGGGGGGGGGGGGGGGCATTTTTTGGATATGGCCTCTGGAAAAACAACTTTACTGACAGGAAGGGCTAAACTTAAGCAGTAAGTTCATCAAAAAATATATAGTATGGAGGAAGTGAGGCATGTATTCAAAACCTGCATCAATATGCTTGCCGCTTGCTCCTACGTTCATCTCAAACAAAGCAGGTCACTCAGGTATCGCACATGGGGCCTGTGCTATTAATAGCTTGGCTTTGAACAGTGCATGGTTCGTCCCGTAGAAAGTCAGCCTGCGTTCTCCTCTGCAGGTATGCTGGCCTGCATTCCACTGCCACGGTCTGATATTGTTTGCATTCTTTCCGCTGCGTCCAGCAGGGTTTGGGATGAACCAATTAGCTGCTGCATATGCGTTAGTCTCAAATATAAAGTTTTGCGTCCAGGACGAACGATAAATGTGATACGGCCCCTAACTGTATAGTAATAACACAGTATAAGTCTGTGATTCCTCCAGGGCTAAACCAAAACAAAATTCTGTTTTCCAGTGGGTGACTACTTTTCAGAATTCAAGGCCCTGACTAAAAAGATTTCCTTCCTCTTAAGTGAGGTAAATTTCTATACTTTATAATAATACTGAGTTTATTATCAACTGAATGCAAGAGAAACACGGGCTTCACAGAGACATCATATGTACAGGCAAACATTATGAAGTGCATGTACACATGCAAGTTACATACCATTGTTAAATGTTCAAAGATTAATTTGCACTGTGCAACAATTTCAGATTTTTCACATTTCATTGCAAAATGATACTCACTTCTAACTTTATTCAAACAGTATTGGCACATTCTTTCTGTATTAAGAAAATTTACCATGTCAAAGAAAAGGGATGACATGGCTTTGTTAGCCATGGCTTCATAATTCCACTGAAAACATGATTAAATAATGACACTTTCTTAAAATTTCTTCCCAGATTCAGATTTCTAAAAACATCTCGATGTTTTGCTCTTTCAAAGCATTTAATTCCCTCCATGCCAGCATTTGTCAGGCAATGCAGAAACAAAGTTAGCTTATCTGGGCCTGAAAATTTGTTTTGAAACTACTTGTCTGTGGGACAAACAACACAAAATTTTGACTTGTCTTCCCTCATAATATCACTTGTGCCAATGAAGTGTACCTAAGTTTTGGTTTTAAAAAGCATATTTTTAATAGAAATAATTACGTCACAGTGAGTTTTTGTGTCTGTTATGCCAACAAAATTTGAAATTTAACAGATTATAAATATTGCCCAGAAAAATTCTCTCTCCATGGGACAAGTGAAATTTGAAAGACACTTATCTTCAAAAGGAAATCACTAATCAGGGCAAGAAAATTTGTTTAGAAACTACTTGTCTGTAGGACAAGTGACACAAAATTTGCACTTGTTCTCCCTCATAATATCACTTGTGATATTATGATCCTATTGTCCTGCACAAGAGGACCACAGGCATTTTCGCCCCCTGCCAGTGCATGCACAATAGTCCCTTTTCTGGAACACCAACCCAAGGGCAAGTCCAAAGTGGTCACATGGAGCAAGTGGTCTCTCAATGGAAGTTTCAGGAACACAGAAAAGAAAACCATATGGACCCAATAAATGTGGTCTAAATACAAGGCGAGGGGTCTTTCACCAGACTGGTCTTTCAATGGAGGCACTACTGTATTCGTCTATTTGTAAGCGAGGGTTTTGAGAACATCTTGTTATGTAGAATGTTATGTAGAATTGATGCCACATGGGCTGTGGTTCTGACCTTTCTCCTGTACCAATTGGTTAACAGAGATGATGTTGCCCGTGTCGTGGTCCTCCACGTTGAGTTGGACATACCATACAGACCTGCCATTCGGCATGCACACCTACAACAGCCAAGCCTCACTTAATTGCCTTGGGTAGTCCTAACATACACTGTCTCAATGGTGTCTGTGTACATACAGCAGCCTGCAACCTAACACCACACCTTCTGCCAGCCAAAATGGGTCAATTATGACAGGTGGATTGAAATTGCAAGTTTATTTACAAAGAAACTGACAGCTAAGCCAGTAAACTAAGGTCATAACAGCAATGTGGTGTCTCATGACAGTGGTCTTAAATTGCAGGTACTACATATAGTTTACCCATTTCAATTTTTAAGCCATTTTATGCACGGTGTACCACACTGGAAAAGGGCCACAGATTTCAATCACTCCCAATGGAACAATGATAGCACCTGTTTTCATAAAATATAAGAAACTTTGAGACTAAAAATTATCCCAAGTACTGTAAGTAGTTATTCTAGTAGCTCTACCATGGATTAAACCATACAATTATAGTTCAAAGGTTCAACAACATGCTCAGAGGAATTGCAGATACCTTCAGTTCTTTGACTGAGTGTTATGTTGGCTCAAAGGATAAGAGTAAGCAGAGGTTAGTGATGCAGAACCTGTGCTCAAAATCAGTACCATGGACTACCATACAGCCCTTGTCCACATGGCTGCTCATGTACCTGTACCAGGTAACCCTCTTAGTGATACTCCCAACAGAAGTCATGCCCATCAGCAGTGCTGTAATGATCCTACATTCAAATTTATGTGAAGAAGGCCTTTTATTCAAGTACCATCTTGCCCAAATGACCAGACATGAGAACAAGAGAGCTGTGTGAACAGCCCGTGCCTCAGCTGATCTTGACATTCATCACACTTGCAGATCTATGAACTTGGGAAAGGATCAAGGACACCATGTTCTGAGTAAGTCTGACCTTTATAGAAGAACACCTACATGTGCAACATCAAAGTTCAAGTAATTCTCAAGTTATAATGAAGAGTAAAATTCATGTATGTTGCACTGTGACCCCAGAAACGAGGTCAAGGTCATTCATGTACTGTCTCAGCATGACCTTCATAAACAATAATTAACATGTGTAGCTAACTCAAAACAGATCTCAAGTTATCAAGTAAACAGTAAATTTCGTGTCAGTTGGCCTGTGAATTAGCATTAGAATGGCCATTGACTTACGTAGTAATCAATAGGAAAGCTCCACTGACTGGTAAGTACCGTAATTGAAAATCCTTAAAAATCAGGAATCCAAAGCAGTGCCACCTACTAAACAACTGTTTGACCCTTCCACAACAATATATCCATCACATTTCAGCTTAATCTGAGGGATGGTTCTCAGAACAAGTGAAAAATAGCAAAACCATACAAAAAATTCATTAAAAAAATTGCAGCGCCACCTGGTGAACAAATTGGGAACTAAGTGTCCCCTGGAGTGTCTATGTACGATATCAAAGCAATTGGGTGAGCGGTTTCAGAGGAGAATAATTTTGAAGGTTTGCCCCCCCCCCAAAAAAAACAAAAAAATTCATAAAAAAATCCAAAAATCAATAGAGCATGACCATTTGAACACACTTGGTAGATATCCACCTAAGGCACATCCCCACTAAGTTTGAAGTAAATCTGGTTGATATTATTAAAGTTATGACCACTACAAGAAATTCCCATGTTAAGTTTTCCTATTAAAACTTTTATAGAGATTTTTGAAAAAAAATCATAAAAAAATCCAAATTCATTGGAACATGACCATTGGAACAACCCTGGTAGACACCCACCCAAGGTACATTGCCACCAAGTTTGAAGTAAATCTGGATGATGGATTTCGAGAAGAAGTCGAAAATGTAAATTAGCATTAGAATGCCCATTGACTTACATGGTAATCAATAGGAAAGGTGCATTTACCCCAAAGGAGCCGACTTGAAAAAATCATTAAAAATCAGGAATCCGCAGCATTCCCACACAGTGAACAACTTTGTTTGGCCCTTCCATTAGGAACATATCCACCAAGTGTAAGCTTAATCTGAGTGACGGTTCTGGAGGAGAAGTCAAAAATATCTATAACACACAAAAATTCACAAAAAAAAAAATAGAAAAAAAACTGCAGCCCCACCTGGTGAACAAATTTACAACAAAGAGTCCCTAGATGTCTTCCTGTGTGATATCAAAGCATTTGGGTAAGCAGTTTCGGGGAAGAAGATTTTTTAAGATTTGTCCAAAAAAAGAACAAAAAAATTCATTAAAAATCCAAAAATCACTGGAGCATGACCACGTGAACAAAATTGGTAGAAACCCACCCAAGGTACATTGCCACCAAGTTTGAAGTTAATCTGGATGACGGTTTTGGAGAAGAAGTCAAAAATGTGAATTAGCATTAGAATGCCCATTGACTTCTATAGTAATCAACAGGAAAGCTGCATTGACCGATAAGTACCAGAATTGAAAAAATCGTTAAAAATCAGGAATCCGCAGCATTCCCACATAGTGAACAACTTTGTTTGACCCTTCTACAAGGAACATATCCACCATGTTTCAGCTTAATCTGAGTGACGGTTCTGGAGAAGAAGTCGAAAATAGCAATAACACACAAAAATTCAGAAAAAATTAGGAAAAAATTGCAGCGCCACCTGGTGAACAAATTAAGAACTACGTGTCCCAGGGAGTGTTCCTGTGTGATATCAAAGCAATTGGGTGAGTGGTTTCCGAGAAGAAGATTTTTTAAGATTTACCCAAAAAAGAACAAAAAAATTCATTTAAAATCCAAAAATCACTGGACCATGACCATTTGAACAAACTTGGTAGAGACCCACCCAAGGCACATCTCCACCAAGTTTGAAGTGAATCTGGCTGACAGTTTTTAAGAAGAAGTCGAAAATGTGAATTGTGGACGACGGACGGACGGACGACGGACGACAGACCCTCAAAAAACCTCAGCTGACTGACAAGTCAGCTGAGGTAAAAATGATCTACATCAACACTTTTTGCTCTGCACTTGGCAATGAAAAAAGCTGCTGTTGACAGAGTCCCGAGCCCAGTATTGAAAGGGTAATCATCCTATATGTAATCCCTGTACTAACCTGTTTTTTGTAGACACACTGCACATCTGCATCCTGAATGTAGTCATTAAACGTCCAGCGTGCATCCTGATTCACACTGATCTGTGGCTCTTCAAACAGGCAACATTCGTGTGCCTGAAATTATAAGGACCTTCACTTAGACATGGTGCAGACACCAACTCCAAACTTGTTTGTCACAGTAGTCAGCATCATACAAACCACTGGAGTAGCTCTTTGCTCACTTAAATACATTTAAAGTGGTATGTCAGCTTTTGACTAATGCTGAAGATAAAGAGCTCTTATGAGTATAGGGTAACCACATTGGGAAGTCTGAATTCTGAATGCTGATGCAAGTTGTCCATGATGAGTGTCTGAAAGGTACTGTTAAATAAATTGGTCCAGGTCAAGAATACTTGTCAACTGACGGGCCTAGTTCCTCTGGTGGATGACTCCCAGTAACAAAGCATGCACCTTGCCACCAAAATGAAGCCAATCTGGTGAATTGTAATCTTGATACAGCAAGTTTGATCTTTTTCCAGTAATTATAGCTGCATGGTTAATTTAATAGAAGAGGACCGCAAAATATGTTTTAAAGATTTATTTCACATGCAAACTATCGAGCAGAGTCAATTTTCCAAATAAAGAAAATGATTAAAAACCTTGGCACAGGAATATATTATATAGCTGCTTGGCACAGGATTTGGACAGCTTCATTCTGCTGTTTGTATTTTTCAGCTTTTTGGCTAATACTTTTCCCACTAAAACTGGGCCAAAACCAGCTGCTGCACAAATGTCATCTGCTTTTATGTTTTCATCTAATTTCAATCCTCATGAAATCAATTTCACTGAGAGTTGTAGATAAGACCTGTCAATTCATTTTATAGCCAGTAAGGCCTATTGGGGCCTCCATAGGCTCCATCATTTATGCAACAGCTATGGCAGTAGCTGACATACTAGCCCCTTTAGTAGGCAAAAATGGGTATGTGTTTGAAGAACAGTGCTGATCCAGTGTCCCAGCTAAACAACTGCCAGCTAGATGAGACTGACATTCTAGTTTCATTTGGTGTCACAGCTCTCTTTACTTGTGTCCCAGTAGACAAAAGTTTTGAGGTTATATAGGTACATGACAAGCTAACAATGGATCACACCCTATCAGACGGCACTAACATGTCTGCCAATGATGTCAGGGATCCACTTTATATCTGCCTGAAGACCACATATTTCCCTTATGATGGAGTGATGTATTCATAGGTGGAAGGAGCCGCTACCGGGTCTCCTGTCAGCCCCATTGTTGCCAGTTTATTCATGGAATGGTTTGAGGAGTCAGCTATTCAAACCTTTATGTATGAAAGCAACATCTGGTGATGGTATGTACATGGTAGGATGGTCATTCTAATGATTCACAACTGGAGGACTTCGCATCTCACACATCGATTCGATCTACTTAGCCATCAAATTCCCATGTGAGGAAGAATGTGTGGGAAGCATAACCACATTAGACACAAAAATGAGCCATGAAACATCAGGCACTCATTAAGTTTCACACTATACGGGAAAGTGACTCATACAGACCAATACCTACAGTTCAAGTAACCTAAACCAGCCCCTACAATACAAATTATGTGTCATCAGAACATTGGTCCATAGGTGCCATACAATCGGCTCCAATGAAGAGGCCAAATTAAAAGAAACTGAACACCTTAAAAAAGTATTAAGCATCTCCCGATACACCAAATCTGCCTGGGTGACCGCTACCACACAGAGCGCCCATTGTACCTCAAAATCCCAACAAGATGAAGTAGAAGGGCAGCATCACACTGCCACATGTGAGGCAGGTCACTGAGGCCATATGCAGAAACATGTTGAAAGCAGAAATTACAGTCCACCTCAGGCCTTTTAACACAATCAGAGGTTGACTGGTACATCCCAAAGATAAGATAACCAAGGATGAGAAGTCAGGAGGGCTGTACCGCATAAAGTGTGGAGACTATGAGGCCTCCTATGTCGGGCAAACTGAAAGGAGTCTCTGAAAACAAGCAGCTGAACATCCTCACAGCCCGTCTCCTGTGGGACACCACCCTGATTACAGGAGACACTCGTTCTCGGACCAAGATGTGTGTCTCCTACATCAACACGCCAACTGGTTCCGTAGGGAATAGCAGAGTCCATTCACATCTCCAGACAGATGCCCTTCCTTAACAGAGACTATGGCTGTCACACCCTCCCAGCCATCTACTGGGAGCTTGTTAACCCTTGTGACCCCACGACATCAGGGTCACGAAGTGACGCGACCATTCAGTTAAGCTGAAGGAGAGACCTGGACAGGTTGCAAAAGCTCCTTACTCGGAGATTTTCTTTGTTGTTGTTCAGAGTAGTCGTTCAATTCCAAATCTCCACAATGAGACCTGTCAAGATCACATGCGTAGGAAAATTGTTGACCCAGTGTGAATTCAAGGGGGAAAGGGTTAATACAGATATAATTGATGGATAAAAAGCCTTACCCAGGGGGGTTGGAGTAATGCCCCTTTTCTTTTTTTTTTAATCAATACACAAGAGCCTCCTGCTGTGCCCAGGTAACAAATAAAACTGCCGTCAAAGGAGGTAACGTGTAAAAGGGGACAGAACATCCATTTGAAACATGTTTCAACAAATGTCCAAGCTACTCAAGGCCTAACAAAAATATATATGTGGTTCCGGTAACCCGACCGCACCCTACAGCAAAAGCGCAACCCTAAATTTTATGCAAAAAAAAAAAAAAAAAAAAAAATGTTTCAAGCCAACCTTCCCTAATAAAAATTTATTGAACTGGGCTGAAAGATTTTATCGAGAAAGTGGCCATTGTGTCTCTTTATTTTGCAGTAAAGTCAACTCAAACACAACATTTTATTTCAACTTGTCTGGAGGGTTAACTTGGACCTGGGAAACCGCATAGCTCCATAGCCCCAGCTGTTTGGTGATAAGTGGACCTCTTGTTAATAGGTCCCTGGGTGATCGTTATCGCTATATTACACTAGGTTCCAGTGTCCATTCTCTGAGTTACCAGGCCAAAGGGTCTTTAAAGTACTTCTAAAACATTACTTACCATTTAACTTTAATCTTCCCGCTCGGTTGTGTCTGAAGCAGTCATCATTAGTTACAAATGCAAACGCATACTATCTAAGCATGACCTTCACAGAGAAACATTAACATGTGCAACATCAAGGTCCTAACTCAAAACAGATCTCAAGTTATCAAGTGAACAGTAAACTTCGTGACAGTTGTCAGGTGACCTTGTGAATGAGGTCAAGGTCCAAACATCACTGGAGTATGACCATTTGCACAAAGTAGGTACACACTTATAAAAGGTACATCCCTACCAAGTTTGGCACAAATCTGGCCAAAATTATCTCAGTTATAACCATTACAAGAAATTCCCATGTTACCACTTTCCTATCAAAACTTTTTTTTTTATTTTTGAAAAAAAATCATAAAAAAAATCCCAAAATCACAGGAACGTGACCATTTGAACAAACTTGGTAGAGACCCACCCAAGGTATATGGCCACCAAGTTTAAAGTAAATCTGAATGACAGTTTCTTCACAGAAGTCCAAAATGTGAATTACTATTAGAATGCCCACTGACTCGCACAGTAAGCAATAGAAAAGGTGCATTTACACCTAAGTTACCGAATTGAAAAAAATTGTTAAAAATTAGGAATCCACAGCAGTGCTACCTAGCCAACATACTTTGCTTGACCCTTTCACAAGAAACATATTCACAAAGTTTCAACTTAATCTGAGATACAGTTCTGGAGAAGAAGTGACAAGTAATGAAAACACACAAAAATTAATGAAAAATTTGAAAAATATTGCAGCACTACCTGGTGAACAAATTAAGAACTAGGAGTCCCTGCGAGTGTTCTTATGTAATATCAAAGCAATTGGGTGTGTGGTTTCAGAGAAGATTTTGTAAGGTTTGTCCAAAACAAGAACAAACAAGAGGGCTGTGTGAACAGCCCATGCTCAGCTGATCTTGACATTCATCACACTTGCAGATCTATGAACTTGGGAAAGGATCAAGGTCACCCATGTTCTGAGTAAGTCTGACCATTATAAAAGAACACTAACATGTGCAACATCAAGGTTCAAGTAGTTCTCAAGTTATAATGAAGAGTAAAATTCATGTATGTTGCACTGTGACCCCAGAAATGAGGTCAAAGTCATTCATGTACTGTCTCAGCATGACCTTCATACAAAAACATTAACATGTGCAACATCACAGTACTAACTCAAAACAGATCTCAAGTTATCAAGTAAACAGTAAACTTCGTGTCAGTTATCCTGTGAATTAGCACTAGAATACCCATTGACTTCCATAGTAATCAATAGGAAAGCTGCATTGATCAATAAGAACCCGAGTTGAAAATACTTAAAAATCAGGAATCTAAAGCAGTGCCACCTAGTAAACAACTTTGTTTGACCCTTCCACAAGAACATATCCATCACATTTCACTTTAATCTGAGTGACAGTTCTGAGAACAAGTGAAAAATAACAAAACCATATAAAAAATTCATACAAGAGGGCTGTGTGAATAGCCAATGCTCAGCTGATCTTGACATTCATCACACTTGCAGATCTATGAACTTGGGAAAGGATCAAGGTCACCCATGTTCTGAGTAAGTCTGACCATTATAAAAGAACACTAACATGTGCAACATCAAGGTTCAAGTAGTTCTCAAGTTATAATGAAAAGTAAAATTCATGTATGTTGCACTGTGACCCCAGAAACGAGGTCAAAGTCATTCATGTACTGTGTGAGCATGACCTTCATACAAAAACATTAACATGTGCAGCATCACAGTACGAACTCAAAACAGATCTCAAGTTATCAAGTAAACAGTAAATTTTGTGTCAGTTGTCCTGTGAATTAGCACTAGAATGCCCACTGACTTACATAGTAATCAAGAGGAAAGCTGCATTGATCGATAAGTACCCGAGTTGAAAATACTTAAAAATCAGGAATTCAAAGCAGTGCCACCTAGTAAACAACTTTGTTTGACCCTTCTACAAGAACTATTCAATCACATTTCACTTTAATCTGAGTGACCGTGCTGAGAACAAGTGAAAAATAACAAAACCATGTAAAAAATTCATAAAAAAAAAAAAAAAAAAAAAATTGCAGTGCCACCTGGTGAACAAATTGGAAACTATGTGTCCCTGGTAGTGTCTATGAACGATATCAAAACAATTGGGTGAGCAGTTTCAGAGGTGAAGAGTTTTTAAGGGTTGCCGCCAAAAAACCCCAAAAAATTCATAAAAATTCCAAAAATCAATAGAGCGTGACCAATTAAACAAACTTGGTAGAGATCCACCCAAGGCACATCCCCACTAAGCTTGAAGTAAATCTGGCCAAAATTATTTAAGTTATAACCATTACTAGAAATTCCCATGTTAAAACTTTCCTATTAAAACTTTTGTAAAGATTTTTGAAAAAAAAAATCATAAAAAAAAAAAAAAAAAAATTCATTGGAACATGACCATTGGAACAAACTTGGTAGACACCCACCCAAGGTACATTGCCACCAAGTTTGAAGTTAATCTGGATGACGGTTTTGGAGAAGTCGAAAATGTGAATTAGCATTAGAATGCTCATTGACTTCCATAGTAATCAATAGGAAAGTTGCATTGACCGATAAGTACCCGAATTGAAAAAATCATTAAAAATCAGGAATCCGCAGCATTCCCACATAGTGAACAACTTTGTTTGACCCTTCTACAAGGAACATATCCACCATGTTTCAGCTTAATCTGAGTGCCGGTTCTGGAGAAGAGGTCGAAAATAGCCATAACACACAAAAATTCATAAAAAATTAGTAAAAAAATTGCAGCGCCACCTGGTGAACAAATTAAGAACACGGAGTCCCTAGGTGTCTTCCCGTGTGATATCAGAGCGATTGAGTAAGCGCTTTTGGAGAAAAACATTCATTAAAAATCTTCAAATCACTGGAGCATGACCATTTGTACAAACCTGGTAGACACCCACCCAAGGTACATCCCCACCAAGTTTGAAGTTCATCTGGATGACGGTTTTGGAGAAGAAGTCGAAAATGTGAATTAGCATTGGAATGCTCATTGACTTCCATAGTAATCAATAGGAAAGCTGCATTAACCGATAAGTACCCGAATTGAAAAAATCGTTAAAAATCAGGAATCTGCAGCATTCCCACATAGTGAACAACTTTGTTTGACCCTTCTACAAGGAACATATCCACCACATTTCAGCTTAATGTGAGTGACGGTTCTGGAGAAGAAGTCGAAAATAGCCATAACACAAAAAAATTCATAAAAAAAATTTAAAAAATTGCAGCGCCACCTGGTGAAAAAATTAAGAACTAGGTGTCCAAGGGAGTGTTTCTGTGTGATATCAAAGTAATTGGGTGAGCGGTTTCAGAGAAGAAGATTTTTTAAGATTTGCCCAAAAAAGAACAAAAAAATTCATTTAAAATCCAAAAATCAATGGACCGTGACCATTTGTACAAACTTGGTAGACACCTACCCAAGGCACATCCCCACCAAATTTGAAGTGGATCTGGCTGACGGTTTCGGAGAAGAAGTCGAAAATGTAAATTGTTGACGGACGACGGACGGACGGACAAACGGACGACGGACGGAGGACCATAAGATAAGCTCAGCTGACTGACAAGTCAGCTGAGCTAAAAACTAATTAAAAATCCAAAAATCACCGGACCCTGACCATTTGAACAAACCTGGTAGAAACCCACTCAAGGTACATTGCCACCAAGTTTGAAGTCAATCTGGATAACAGTTTGGAAGAAGATGATGAAAATGTGAATTAGCATTAGAATGCCCATTGACTTGCATAGAAAAGGTGCACTAACTGATAAGTACCTGAATTGAAAAAATCGTTAAAAATCAGGAATCCACAGCAGTGCCACCTAGGGAACAACTTTGTTTTACCCTTCCACAAGAAACTATTCACCACATTTCTGCTTAATCTGAGTGACTGATCTGGAGAAAAAGTCAAAAATAGCAATAGCACACAAAAAATCATAAAAGATTAGAAAAATATCACAGCGCCACCTGGTGAATAAATCAGAACAAGAAGTCCCCAGGAGTGTCCCTGTGTAATATTGAAGCAATTGGGTGAGCAATTTCGAAGAAGAATTTATAAGATTTGCCCCCCAAAAAGAACAAAACGAGGGCTGTGTGAACAGCCCATGCTCAGCTGACCTAGACATTCATCACACTACCAGCTCTGTGAACTTGGGAGAGGATCAAGGTCACCCATGTTCTGAGTAAGTCTGACCTTTGTAGAAGAACACTAACATGTGCATGATGTGCAACATCAGGGTTTAAGTAGTTCTCAAGTTATAGTGAAGAGTAAAATTCATGTGTGTTGCACTGTGACCCCAGAAATGAGTTCAAGGTCATTCATGTACTGTCTGAGCATGACTTTCATACAGAAACATTAACATGTGCAGCATCACAGTACTAACTCAAAACAGATCTCAAGTTATCAAGTAAACAGTAAACTCCGTGTCAGTTGTCCTGTGAATTAGCATTAGAATGCCCATTGACTTACATACTAATCAATAGGAAAGCTGCATTGACTGATAAGTACCCCAATTGAAAATCCTTAAAAAATCTGGAATCCAAAGCAGTGCCTCATAGTAAACAACTTTGTTTAACCCTTCCACAAGAACATATCCATCACATTTCAGCTTAATCTGAGTGACGGATCTGAGAACAAGTGAAAAATAGCAAAACCATACAAAAAATCCATTAAAAAATTTAGAAAAGAATTGCAGCGCCACCTGGTGAACAAATTGGGAACTAGGTGTCCCTGGGACTGTCTATGTACGACATCAAAGCAATTGGGTTAGCTGTTTCAGAGGAGAAGAGTTCTTATCGTCTGCCTGAAAAAAGAACCAAAAAATTCATAGAAAAATCAAAAATAAATAGACCATTTGAACAAACTTGGTAGAAATCCACCCAAGGCACATCCCCACCAAGTTTAAAGTGAATATGGCCACAATAATTTAAGTTATAACCATTACAAGAAATTCCCATGTTAAACTTTCCTATTAAAACTTTTGTAAAGATTTTTGGAAAAAAAATCATAAACAAAATCCAAAATTCATTGGAACATGACCATTGGAACGAACCTGGTAGACACCCACCCAAGGTACATCCCCACCAAGTTTGAAGTAAATCTGGATGACGATTTTGGAGAAGTCGAAAATGTAAATTAGCATTAGAATGCCCATTCACTTACATAGTAATCAATATGAAGGTGCATTTACCGAAAAGTAGCCAAATTAAAAAAAATTGTTAACAAGGCTTAAAGCCTAGAGGCAGGGCTGTTGGGACTGAGCACTGTAGTTCTAGAAATTGTCACTCATGATGTAATTTTAGGCTAACTTGACTTTCTTAAGTTACATACTTTTTGCTCATTTTGATTTCATGCAATCCAATGTCTTACAATATGAAATACGCTGTAAATTTTGTTCAGGCATGTGAAGTATGTGCTTTGAGTGGTAGCTCAAGTTTCTAAAATCACAGTAACTGTGTGTATTCCACACTATTTTCACAAACTTTCATTGTCTAATTTCCAACTATATTTTGATAAAATTTTAAGCAATTCTATCATGCTGTTCTGGAGAAGAAGTCGAAAATAGCCTTAACACGCAAAAATTCATAAAAAATAGGGAAAAAATCGCAGCGCCACCTGGTGGCCAAAATGAGAACTAATTGACCCCAGGTGACCCTATGTGCAATATCAAAGCAATTGGCCAGGTAGTTCTTGAGATGAAGAAATGTATTAAAAATAGAAAAATTATTGCATCATCATCTCCTTCGCAAACTTGGTAGAGGTTCACCTGGGCAACATCCATGTGCAAAATTAAAACACTCCATACAGTGGTTTTTGAGAAGAAGTCAAAAAGGGTGGGAGGACGTGTGGTGGGTAAAAGACAGTGAAAGATGAAAAATGATATATGTTGGAACTTGTGCATGTCAGTGTGACAATCTGCCAGAGTAGTAAGTGGAGAAATATGTTAGTTTTCTTTACAAATTCATTATAATATCTAAAGCCTGCAGTGATATAATTCAGCGGTTAATTTCACATTCTTTTGACATGGGGGGTGGGGGGCCTCAAGTATTCTTATGCACCTGTACTTTTTATTTCAATTCCATTAAATTGATTTGATATCCTACATCCCAACAGGAGCCCCACGGCACGCAGAAATATTGATCGGCTCTCACTTTGCATCGCGTATGCTGGGGCCTCATTTGGGTTGCGGTGAAATCGCGATCGTTTGAACACTCTATCCGTTGCTAGAATACAACGCATTCTGTAATTCTATGCGGACACTGCTCTGATATGCCTTCCATATTAAACTTTGGTCTGTCTTTCTTGTCTATCCAATCGAAAGAGTTCGACACAACAATCACCAAATTCGTCCTCGTGCAAACAGATGACTGTACATCTCCATTTGTATACGTGGATGTGCAAACTCCAAGAATTTGGGTCAATTCATTCAGCCTTCAGCAGGGAAGCGCAAGCCCGTCTTCCCGCTCTGTATTGCGGTAACATGTGCCGAAGTTTTCGAACAAAGTCTGCCTTACGAAATAGCCTCTCATAAAAAGATGTACCCAAAAATTTAACCAAAAGTCAATAGTATTATGCACTTTCTTTCGCTACGGCAGATGTAAACCCAAGCGGAACGTCGACCAACACGTGCCATTGTGCGCACGCATGTAATTCTGACTGTCCACGGGTGACCGCTTGGTCTTGGGAAAAGTTTGACTTTGTTTCCTGTGACGTGCATCTTAGGTCAGATATTACGTTTTGCATAGTGTATACGAGTAAATTTACAGCGAATATGCGCCATAAGTTGTTTGTGAACGAATCGCGTACGTATGGAAGTGTAGGCCGTGATTTTGTACCAGAAATTATGATCGTTTCGAGCAAGGTCCAAACAACGCGTTGTCAAAGGCTGAATTATATCACTGCAGGCTTTAGATATTATAATTAGCTACAGTTTCAGCCCAACATGATCAAAATTGGGTAAAAATTGACCACGCTACGGCCAGAAGAAAACACATTGAAAGTAGCCTTTGACCTTTAAATGACCTTTGACCTTGAGATGACCTCTATATGAAGTGAACCTTGACCTCAAAAATGATATTTTGGCCTAAAATTGACCTTTGACCTTGACATGACCTTTCAGATGACCTTTACCTTGCTATGATCGAACTCCTATATACTCGGAACCCCATCTACTATAGTATACAAGATATTGAAGATTTAAAACTTTAATTAGCCCTCATTTGCATAATTTTGAAAAGTATGACCTCTCATTATAAAAAGACCTGACTTCATCTATAGAAGTATAATTATGCCAAATTTGGAGATTCTATGTATAATACTTTCCAAATGAAATGTCGCAAAAATTTGCCAGTGAAGAAAGAAAGAAAGAAAGGACGAACTAGAAAAGAAGATTTGCTTCAAAGCAAATCTGTCTGTGTGCCTTCAAAAGTTGTAAATATTAAATGCTACAACTTTTATCCTTTGGTACTTCACATTACATTAAGCTTATGGCTGGATGCAAATTTCAAAAATGTGCAGTGTTACAATAGCTACAATTTGAGCCCAACATGATCAAAATTAGATAAAAATTGACCAAATTGTGGCTAGAAGAAAGCGACCATATAAAGTGGCCTTTGACCTTGATATGACCTCTACCTGAAGTGAACCTTAACCTCAAAAATGACATTTTGGCCTAAAACTTACCTTTGACCTTGACATGACCTTGATATTTGAGATGGCCTTTACCTTGCTATGATCAAACTCCTATACACTCGGAACCACATCTACTATAGTATATAAGATATTGAAGATTTAAAACTTTAATTACCGTCATTTGCATAATTTTGAAAAGCACGACCTCTCATTACAAAAGAGCCAGACTTCATCTCTAGAAGTATAATTGTGCCAGGTTTGGAGTTTTCTACATGTAATACTTTTTAAATAAAATGTCAGACAAATTTGCCTGAAAGTTGCCTGAAGTTTGGAGTTTCTACATGTAATACTTTTCAAATGAAAATGTCGGAAAAATTTGCACAGAAAGAAAGACAGAAAGAAAGAAAGAAAGAAAGAAAGAAAGAAAGAAAGAAAGAAAGAAAGAAAGAAAGAAAGAAAGAAAGAATTCCTAGAAAAACAGAAAAGTGTGTGTTGACACACACACTTTAATTGGCAATACAAGGAGCTGGATCAGTTCGTATGTGGATATTCCAACTATTTGTGGAATACTTTATTACCAAAGCTAAAGTATGCATTGTTGATAATATAGTTATCAAATCAGAACATTCTTCTTTGGTGTAATATTTTCTTTTATCTTTTCCTTTGTCAAATCTTGCATCAGTGTTGGAAACTTTAATGTATTGACATGTTCCTAATTTGAAAACCTTGTCCAACACTGAAACGGACCGACATCTCCTTTGAAACTTAAAAGCTTCATACACTATTCCACCATACCGACACTGGTATAAACAGGTACAGTAGTCCCTGTTTTGAACGACCCTCCTATGAGCAACCACCTGGTTTGAACGACCACAGTTGGTCGCCAAAGTTGTTTTTCTTTAATAATTTACCTCTTATGAATGACCACCTGTTAAACGCCACCAGCAACCATGCAAACTGAACAGATTTTGCGACCACAAAACACAAATTTGAGCCATATTCAGCCATTACGCCTCAAGTCGGCCAAGAAAACATGCATGCAACTCGCACAGTTATAAAATTGATATGATTCTTGTCGAACTTAGTTAGTGCAAACAATAAAGGACTTCTTTCAACAGTAAATTTCCTAAAACAATTTTTTAATTTGATCAATCTGTGTCTATTCCTCATTTCAAATTCTTGCGTAGGATCCTTCCATTTATTTACATTTTTACAATGGCAGTGAATGTGGCATACTCCATATGTATCAGGCCTCTCCATAGCAGATATGAGAGGATTTCGACCATTGTATTTCTTTCTCTGTATTACGGGATATTGTAGATTGTTTTCTGAACTAAACTTCATAATGATCGGCAGATATTTACTTGTGATGGGAACTTGATCGCTCGCACTCATGATCGTGTACATCATTCATCTTGAAATGATTCAAATCCAAAGGCACAACGAAGGTTGCCGACGATCTCCGGAAATGTCCGGAACAATCTTAGTCTTTTCACGGAGATCACAACCCACGTGGTCATCGCTTTTTTGCATGCAAAACCTAACCTGACCGTGGCATATAAGCGCAAAGCCACAGAAATATTATTATTGAGTGTTTTCATTTCTACTGGAAGGATGATAACTTTCGCTAGATCAAAACCCCGATCAAACACGTGCTTGGCTGCATGACTGCGACTGACACTGTCGATCTATTTTTACCACGGTTCAGATCGAAGTAAACATGGCGCCCAAAACACGCTGTGGGAAAATGCCCAGTCTTAGTTTGATCCATAACTTATGAACTACGGTGAGTTAGGCTCCACAGAATGAGTGGAATAAAGTTTAGACAGTGAGTTATGCCATCAAAACAATTTTACAACAGTTTAAGCTCATTACTTCCCATGAGAAGGCTCCGTACCGAGTGATACATCAGGCCCATTGACTCATTGAGCGTAATGGGAAAAAGAAAAAACTCATGACCGGCAAATATTTTCAAGTTGTGACACACATCTTTCAGCACCCAGACAAGACTTCTTTATTGAAATAAAGATTTTAAGGGTTGCAATTGTTAAATTTAATGAATGATTTCTTTTCAAAGCATATGTAATTGATCATGATGAGCTGGTGGTGACAGAAATTTGCGTACCTCGCTACCACCAGCCAGGGGAAGGCTGTCCAGGATTTGAGCCGTTAAGGTCGTGCATGTGGCGTTCCTCCAATGAGCAACCACCTGCATTATACGACTGCTTTTTGGTCTGCGCTAGGGGGTGGTTGCTCAAAAGAGGGACTACTGTAAACAGTAATACAATTTTTAGCGCCATAAAGTTGATTTAAGGTGTTATGAGGTAAAGTGTACTAAGGTATTAGCTGGAAGCCACCTTTTCCACTATACTGGATGAAGGTTTAAAAGAAAGAAATCCAGCAAAAAGTGAATATGATCATGCTTTTCCGACTTGAGACGGACTAGAGAAAATTCTCTAGGGGGGTAAAGTATACTTTACCCCGGGTATTTTCCCTCCACTCTAAACACTTTGAGAATTACACCTTGTCATTTCAAGTTCCATATTGACATAGTTTGACTAATGTTCTTGAGTTAGTGCTGTATTTTTTAGGTATTTGGTCATATCTTTGGAAACATTTCAGCAGAGTTCGGTGTAGTTGTTGTTTTTATAACCTTTGTGTTGTAGTTTTTCAACAAAAAGCTGACTCTATTGACAAAATCACTAAAAAGTAATATATATATATATATATATATATATATATATATATATATATATATATATATATATATATATATATATATATATATATATAAACTTTATTTTGTGAGGGCGACCTGGTAAGGTTAATACAGGTGCATTTCCCCAATCTCCCCCAGGGCCCTCAAACTTTCAATTTGGTATACAATCATGACAGTGATATACAAGTAACATGAGATCTTTGCAGTCAATACTATAAATATGACAAATATATACACAAAAGTTAAACTTCACACCCTTTCTTTCCTGTTGACAATATGTAACTAAAACATTCATTCTTGAAACTGTCTTAAGTTTTAGAATGCTTTACAGTATATGGAAGAGAGTTCCATAGAATGGCCCCTGAATACACAAATGATGATTTCAGGTAATTTGTCCTGGGTTTTGGTAGATAGAGGTGGTCGTTGGTTGATGATCTTAAATTCATAGAACATCTGTCTTTCACATATAAAAATAGGTCCTTCAGATAGACTGGTGCCATACCATCCATTATTTTATACATTAATTGTGCTTTCCTGTAATGAATCCTTTCATCAATAGTTAACTATTGCAGTTTATCCACCAGACCTTTATAATTGTGCATGCCATTGACCTTAAGGACCTGATATGCAGAAAATTTATGAAGCCTTCTTAATTTATCACGTAATTTCTTGTTGCATCCACCCAAAGTTGTACAACAGAAATCAAAGTGTGGCAGGATGTAAGCATTATAGTACAGTTTTCTTATATGGAATGGAAGGAAATACTTTACCTTCTTATAAGTGTTTACTTTTCCTGCAATTTTTTTGGCAAAGAACAGATATATGTTCTTTCCATGTTAGGCATTTGTCAACATGAAGCCCTAGTATTTTGTAGTTGTCTACATTGTCCAAATAATCTTCATTTATTTTCACATTTAACTTTTCATGTTTACATTGACTTGGTTTCTTTTTGGGTGATAGTAACAAAACCTTACTTTTCTTTTCATTCAGAAAAATTTGTTCTTTTTACACCATATCTTTGCTCCTGTCATCTTTTCTTGTAATTTTTTTTTCAATCATTGTCACATATTTCCCAGCTACATAAGCGGTAGTATCATCAACATACAAATGCGTGTCTTGTACATAAAGAGGAAAGCCATTTATGTAGATGAGAAAAAACAGAGGGCCTAAAATAGATCCCTGAGGGACACCATATTTAACACTAAGAGGTTTGGATAGTTCATTTTGTATGGAGACTTTCTGAGATCTGTCTGTGAGGTAAGAAGACAACCATTTAATAGTACTTGGTGCAGTGATAAAGTGTCGGTTTTTCAAAAATATCGTGGTCGATGAAATCAAATGCTTTTTTTTAAATCTAACACCACTGTACCAACTAGCTGCCCTTGATCTATTTCTTTGGTCCATTCATCCAGTAATTTTATTAGTCCTGTTTTGCATGAGTGACATGCTCGAAAACCTGATTGGCAAAAACTAAATAGACCAAAATGGTCAAAGTGTGGCCGTTCTAGCAACACGTATCACTTGCCCAATACAAACTCCATATGCTTGTTTCTCTGGAATGTTTCCTGTCAGAGCAGGGTATGAGATAATATCAAATTTGAACTGGTCTCTCTTGTCAAATATTTTTGTTACATACTGGTTGTTCTTTATTTCTATATCCAGATCAAGGAAAGTAGCTTTTGTATCACTTTCATTTTCCAGATTAAATATTAATTCTTTACGATATATGTTTTTCCCATTTCCCTTTATTTCATCTCCATTGTTTAAAGCACACAGGTCATCTATAAATCTTCTTGTGTGAGAATATGATCTTCTTGCAGCTGTAAGTTTGGTTTTGCTAATTCTCCAATCCATTTTGATTCATAATAATGTAAATAAAGGTTGGTAATATATGGGGCTGGATCTGTTCCCAGTGGTATGCCTACTATCTGTTGATAGATTCTGGTTCCAAAGCAAAAGTATGCATTGTTGATAATGTATTCTTTCATTTGAGCACACTTTTGCTTCCTGTAAGATATTCCTTTTTTCTTACCTTTATCAAATTTAGCCTCAGCACCAGATATTTTAATATACTGACATGTGCCACCTTTGAACGCTTTATCCAACATTGAAATTAACACGTTGTTAAGGTCTGTGAAGTTGATCTTTGTATACAATGTTGAGAAATCAAAGGTATGAATTGATTTGGCACCATTCTTATTGTTGACTTTGTCAATGTCTAGTAGAATATCACTTTTGCTATCTGTAATCCACAATCTATTCACTCCCGTGCACATTTTAACTCTTTTGCAGTAGTTCGTATGTGAATTTTTGAGAACTTTAGTGAGTTGTTTGGCAACTTGTTTCTAAACACATTTCTTTGCTGCAATGATGAACCTGAATTTAACAGAGTTTTTATGCATTTTGACAATTACATATATAATTGGTAATTTGTCCTTATTTGAGACAATGCATTTCAACTCTTTGTTTTTATCCCTTTGGTCCTTGATAATAGTGCCAGAGGTCTATGCCTGTTGATAACTTTCATTATTTAATTCACTCAATATTGAATTAATGTAGTATGGTTTACAAGTTAGTACAATGTTATTGCTAGCTTTGTCAACAGGTGTGAAGACAAACTTGTCATGCAAGTCTTGCAATCCCTGACTACAATGTGAATCCTGCAGCACTTGTTTAATCTGTCTCTACTTTTGGAAGTGGTCAGGTTCTCAGGTATTTAATTCTTTCATCCACTTTTTCTATTATTTTAACTTTCCATTCATCAAATGCCTTGTTACAGATGCTTTTCTTCCTTTCTTATAATTATGTTTCTTAATGAAACAGTTGAGTCCTCGTTTTATCGCTTTTCTTGCCTTTGTGAAGTTGATGTTATGTCTTTCTCTATAGTTTGGTCCTCTTTGAAACAAATGTCTCAATTTTTTGTTTTGAATGATACTTAAATCACCCGTGATTACATGTTTGTGGTCAATTTTTTGTTTTGAATGATACTTAAATCACCCGTGATTACATGTTTGTGGTTTTAATCCACGTACTTCTTGAAAGTAGTGTCACATTCACAAGTTTGACTATTCATATTCCAGCTAAGTCCACTTCACCCATTATTCGATTGTAGTTGAAGACCTTATTACAAACACTAGAAGTGTATTTATAAGCAACTATGATGGACGACGGACCTTCACAAAAGCTTGGATGACTGACAAGTCAGCTGAGCTAAACATTAACAGCGGTTAATTAATCTATGAGACAAACAAGACCCCAGGTGCACATCTTCATATATCTGAATATGTTCTGAGCAGTTACCCGCTGATGACCCTTTAACATTTGGGAGAGAGAGAGAGAGGGAGAGGGAGAGGGAGAGGGAGAGGGAGAGGGAGAGGGAGAGAGAGAGAGAGAGGAGAGAGAGAGAGAGAGAGAGAGAGAGAGAGAGAGAGAGAGAGAGAGAGAGAGAGAGAGAGAGAGAGAGAGAGAGAGAGAGAGAGAGAGAGAGAGAGAGAGAGAGAGCTTTCAGCTTCATTTTTTTTATCTTTCTTCTGCTTCCTTCCCTCCTCCTGCCTTTTTCTTTCCATGTTTCCCATAGACTGTCCTGCTGTGTCTTTTGGTGCCCTGTTGTGTTTTGCCGCATCTTGACAGGGATCCACGTGGTTGTACAACATGCATGCACAGCAAATCAACCCGAGTTCCTCATGTTGGTTATAAAATTGCCTCCACGCACAATGGTTCAGGCTGGCACGATGTAGTCCATATTTCTGCCAATATCTTCTGAATTACAATACGCTGACCTTAACATTAAGATGTAATCTGATTACATACATAGATTAATTCACTTCTGCATTCTTCTAAGGTGGATTATTTTCCAAAAAATTTTGACAACATACTACTATGTACTACACAGTAAGCTTTCACAGTCCACACAAAATAACTTTGAACCATTTGTCCATACTGTAGTGCAGTGAACTGACAAAAAGCTGATTGTGGTCTGGCCTTGCCATGATTAGTTCATGCCTGGCTGCCAGTGTGTGCCTGCTCCATTCTCAACAACTCATCTACCAGCTTTTCCTTTCCTGTTCACTCACGTGGAATATCAATCCTAATGCACTGTTTTGTTAACAGTTCCAGGGTGGTCTCCCATATAATTATGCAGTAAATGCAACACAGAGGGCATTTTAAAGGCTGACTGGCAGAAGGCAGACTGACATGGAGCTTGGCAAGAAGCTTAAGAAGACTGTGTGGGTCCACTGTTGAGTCCAAGTGGCAGGAGGCCACAGACCATGGGGACCACGGACGCTATTGCTGTTAACACATAACAGGTATCTAAGATTACATTTTATTTACACCAAATAGTGATGCAAATATGTTATCCAAACATTTAGATTATTCATACACAGAAACGTGTTGTCACAACTTTGTGTATCAGCCTATAAGACACACCACAGATCAGACCAAATGACAAGCCTTCATAAAAAATTGTTCACCTACCTTAGAATTTAGAGATATATGCATTATGTTAATAAAAAAATTATGTAACTTTCACATGCTCTGTAAGCTACAATTATGACATATTTATATGAATTACTTCTCGTTTACGGATTGGACAACTATTTTCATGGCAATAACTAACTGGTGTCAACTTGGCATTGAGTCATAGGCTCTGCTCCTTCCCTCTTTCTTTCTGTCCAGAGGCACACCAGCATGCAACCTTTCCACATTAAAAATTAATAGCTGGTGTCTTGTGCCATAAATGACCTCTGTCCGGTTTTGTCATAATAAATAATGTACCATCAGTCAACTTTCCTGGCCATTATGCTCAGAGTCAACCTAGGAAAGCTGTTGACTGAGCCTCCAGAGGGTTATCGAAGGAGGAGTCTCTATGGCGATAGATCATTAGTCAGCTACACATGTACCTGCTCTACACAGACACTTGTAACTTCTTTATCCAATTGACATGCATTATAAGACCACTGTTTTCTGGAAAGTCCTATATAGCAGTCAGCCCTGCATTACATTTCTACTCTGATAAACTATAAACTACCAGTGCTGACAAAACAAGGTATACATTTTGCCAATGGGCATGGTTCATGAGAGATTATAAATGCACCAGCATTATAAAGTTTTCATTAAACTATTGTATTTAAGAGTAAGATTCATTTCTTGCAAAATTTTAAATGTGAATTCTGTACATACATATTCTATGGACCATACCTTTCCAAAAACATATGCTTAGTCTTTGCATCAGCTTATATCAATACTTTTTATTTTGGGAGGCCATGAAAGATATGGTTGACCGCTTCCCCTTTGTGCATGGTCTATCAACAATTTCCACCTATTACAACTTCAATTCCCTTAATGATGTTAGGTCTACAACCCTTTCAGTCAGCATAAATGAGCATTTTACAAGTTATTTTTTCTTTTTTCCTTTTGATTGAAACTGGGTTCTCTTAAATGTAACCAAGATTAAAGTTGTTCTGATACAGTTTATGGTATTTCATATGACAAATTTACACATATATATATAAGAGTTTTTTTTCTCTTTTTTAGCATGTCAAGCAACTCATGACTGGTGTAGTTGCCATGGTTTGCCATTATGGGATGTTCTGCCTCCATTTCACCACAGCCAACACTCCTTCAACAAGCAGCCCTCGATGGGGACACAAATACATTGCTATCTCTCCTGCCACAAGGTGGTGCCATCAACAGGCCTGCTGACGGCCAACCAGATGGCCAGACAGTATTGGAAATTGTTGCTAAAAGGGGTCACTACAAGACAATGAAAACACTACTGACTTCTTACAATATCAAAAGGCACATCAAATCACAAGCCTTGGTGGTTGCACTTAGCTTTCTCCAAAAGAAGTACAGATTAAAAATGGTCAAGAAACTGCTAAAGAGTGGGGCAGAAGTGGTGTCTCCACTGAAACTGAACCGCTGTCTCCAAGTCCATCAAAGTGACCCTGACCATTACAAACATATCCTCAAGACGATTTACCGCAGCACTTGCTCTCCCCGCGTGCATGGAGCTCTCCTCAATATCCTATGTAATGCCACTGTTAAAGTTCGTTCCAGCATCACAGACGAGGAGCTACCAGTCCACTGTCTTGTGGATAAACTGTTCAGCTGGGGGGTGGCCATAGAAACATACTGGTGTATGGACTTCTGGGATAGCTGTCTTGACGAAGATAGAATAAGGCCTTTCAAACCTGTCAGTATCTGTCGTTCCTTTATTCAAGCCACCAATGACCTGGAGATACTACAGAAGGTTCTGCACTCCACAATGATGTTACAGCGTCCTTGTGAACAATTTGTGGATTACCTTGAATTATTAGCCTTAGCTGGATACTTCCACAAGATTAGGTACCGCCTAAGTCATGCCCAGGTGAAAACCCTGCAGACACTCAACCAGTATCAGCTGTGTATGGCCTCTGATGACACCAAACTGCTGCACTTCCTCACTGTCTTCTACACCACCCCCTTGACTCTACAACGCCTTGCTATCATTCGAGTGAGGACTCTCCTACACACAAATAATGTCTTTTATGGACTGCGAAGCCTGCTCAAACATATACACTTGCCTCAGCTGGTTCAAGACCAGCTACTCTTGCAGTGAACTATGACCAACTACAGTTACATTCAAAATATACCTAGATGGCATTTACCACAATTTACAGCTTTCGCCTACAAGTAGAAACTAAACTTTTAAGGAAAGTTGAGCTTTTAACCCTTCAGGTTTTGTTTTGAGATTATGGAATTTGGTCAAGGATACAGAGAGGTCCCTGTTGTGACAGATCATTTGTCTTGAAAGACCAGGATAATTTACTCAGTACTTTTCATGTTACTCATTCCACCTATGGAAGACTCCAATTTTGTCATCACAAGGGGGTGGTGTTTTGAAACAAGTTTAACTGTATGGCTGGTTTCTAGTGTCTTTTATTTAACTGCCCCATGCAACCTTTACAGCGAAGGTAAAGCCAACAAAATAATGTATACAGAACGGATTACCCTCGGCGCCCACAATCTTTTTTTCCTCAATTATGCATTTTTTAGGGGCGAGACTTTGCAGTAGCATACTTTACATACAATTTCCATACTGTTGTCTATGAAATGAAAGAGCACTTTTGGATGTGTTCTTGGGGCAGGTCCTGCTGACAGAGACCACTGTACTGTGTGTCACTCACACGGCCATCAAATACATACTTCAAAATTTTCATAACAAGTTTAAAAATAATGAGAGGAAGCTGGTTTTCATTAGAAATATGGTTTACTATAATGTGCATCTCTGAAAAAAAATGGTGAAGCTGCGTTGGATGGTTGTTGACATATTAAGGAAACATTGTACCCTTGTGCATCCCTCAGACGGCCTCCAAATAAATACTTTAAAGTTTCATAAAAAGTTTATAAATAGGAAGAGGAAGCTGGTTTTAGCCCTCAAACAGTCAGATCGGTGGCTAACGACTGGTAATCATGTGATTTAATGCTTGGCTAACACTAGCTTAGCCTTACTTGTGAAAACAACTCATAAATCATCACCAAACTTGACACAGACAGCTGTTGTGTTTCCCCCAAGAAGCACATCGATCTATTTATGTATTATACCACCCCATCTAGTGTCTCTGCATGTCACTCGGGGGATTCCCCTTGGCCTAGTGATGGAACCATGCATTCAAACCTAAACTGTTTCTCTGCATTCAATTTACATGGAGGGGGGGGGGGGGGAGCAGAGGAAAGGACCATGGTAACCAGATACATGATAAATATTGTTGTCTGTCTCAAAGATTAAGATAGCATGTCCATTCTGCTTTTTACCTCTTCCTAACCAGGTATGGTCTATTATGTTCATGCCAGTCAGGATTCAGACAGTGTCACTCATGTGAGACCAGTCTTAACAAAATAATGGATTTGTGGTACAAGGCCTTGGATGGTGGTCAAATGGTCGGAACACTGGTACTTGATCTCAAAAAAGCTTTTGACTTGGTTGATCATGAACTTCTATTACAAAAGCTCAACCTATATGGATGCTCCGGTAATGCTTATAAATGGTTTGAATCGTATATGGCTGATCGTTATCAAACAGTATGTATAAACAAGGTTATGTCAAAGCCATTAAGAGTGAGGTATGGAGTCCCTCAGGGATCTATATTGGGTCCACTGTTTTTCATTCTTTTCATAAATGATCTTCCGCTATATTTTGACAATGATCAAATTAATATGTATGCAGATGATACAACCATTCATACCACTGGTACCTGTATCAAAGAAATTGAAAAAGACCTGAATCTGAAAGCACAAGAAGCAGAATCATGGTGCACCCAGAATAGATTACATGTACTTACCAATCAAAAGAAATCAAAGGTCATGTTAGTCTGCTCTAAGAGAAAGGGAGGATTATTAGGAAATGAAGGATTAAAGGTCAAATGTCAAAGATGACGGTCATTTTCCACATTTTAGCATTAATGTGTACATCAGGACCACATTTTTCGAACCCGAAAGAATTTTTGTATGATTTTACCTCCGGGATACGAAAAAAACCGTCTTTTATCACCCTCACCACTGAAAACTTTATTGAGATTTTGGCCGCCAGATGGCGCTTTGTGACGTCATTCTTGTCAAAGCGAGTGGGAAAGAAGACGGCGGAATACATGTTTGACCGTATGTTCGGTTGCGAAGACGATGAAGAGAGTAGTTTTGGACCACAGGTTATATTCAAATCCGTTGTAAAACCGTACATGTACGAGCCCTTAGCAAAGAGGAGACGTATTGAGGAGGTGGCGGTGGTGCCGTGCGACTCCGAGAAGGGGGACCGGGGCCCAGAGCCGGAGGACCCAACAGATGTTTCATGGACATGGTAATTGGTATGTGGATTATGCTCAATTTGGCGAGAGGAACATACGACACTCGGACAGAGTTTTGTAGATTTTTCTCGTGTCGTGTGGTCACAATAGCGTACACTAAAGTTTCGTATCGAATTAAAGTTATACAGATCAACAAATTCCGCGTAGCTGGCAATGAAAGACGTGTGTATGCTGGGGCATTTCTCCATTCCCTTTCTCGGGAGTACCGTGCCCGTGGAAGACTTCAGTAAAGCCCCTTGTCTCGTTTGTAAACTCGAGTTTGTCTGTATTTTAGATGCCATTGGTATTGTGCATGTGATGATACTTGTAACAAACGAATGACATTTTTTAAAAGCCAAATCTGACCGAGCCGTCTGCACAGATCGTGAGTAGCTTGGAGTGGGGCAGTAATACACAAGGCCACACAAGACTGGCTACCGGGTCACGCTTTATCGCATTGCACAATCACTGATGCTAACAGTGATAATTAGTTTATGAGGGGCGGGAGGTAAACGGCAGCTACTGTTCTGGCTAAGTAGAATACACAGGCGTGCATACAAAGTCAAATACGGTGCTGAGGAACGACTGGGTAAAGGAAACGCTATGAATTGATTGCTATGAAAATTTTCCAGATTTATGAAAGGGTTTTTGAGTGAGAACAAGTATTTCCCACCCAAATACTGTCTTGATGGGTGAAAAGTTCATAGCAATTTTCAACATAGTTACTGCTTCTGTAACATAAAAAGTGCGAAGTGAAAAAGCAAAAAAAAAAAAAAAAACAAACAAACAAACAAACAAACAAACAAACAAACAAAAAAAAGGGGGGGGCGGGGTGGCATTCTGACAATTTTGAAATCCAAGTCTTTCATTCAAAGCATAGCTAGGAGGCAGTGAGGCTTATTCAGACTATATGAGTATCCAAAAGCTTTCTTTCTTCTCTTCCTTCCTTTCTCTTTATTTTCTTTCTTTCTCTTACTTTTCTTGCTTGTTTGCTTGCTTTCTTTCTTTTTCTCTCACTTTCTTTATTTGACTTGCACCAAAAAAAAAAAAAAAAAAAAAACACTGGGCATTGTGACAATTTGAACCATACACTAAAACTGTCAGAAGTTTCCTAAAACCTTTTTCCTGTTCATAGTATAAATAGTGGTGAACTGTGATTTTTGTCACTTGTAGGCAGGCTAGCACAAGTAAAGAAAGAAAAAATTGTCTTGGGTCTGACAGCCAACATTCTGAAAAACTGCTGGGACTTTCCAAGCATTGATTCATTATTGAATTTATCTACTTTGTAATTCAAACATATAAAATATTACACTTTCCATTCCACTTTGTTGAAGAAGATAAATTTATGTTGCCAAATCTTTCTTTGTATGCCTAAAGTTGGTTAGTCACAGCCCATATAGATCATTTGAAACAAAAGCAAAATTAATCATGAATGTATAAATTCAGAAGTATTTTGTGTAGCATTACTTTTTTTGAACTATCAGTTATAAAATATTAGTTCAGTCTTGGATGTCATCTGTAATATAATCTCTCGTGGAAGCAAAGGAAACATACAGGGCAAGTAGGATGAGGGTGGGGCATATACTTGCCAAGATACTATTATTGGTGAATACAATATAAAATACATTTTATCAAATATCAACCATACTAAGACCTTTCCATAGGAAGGTTACTAATTGTGCACCAAGGTATTTGGAATAACAAACACATTTGTGAACAAAATCACATTTTATTCTAGTTATCTCATCAGATCTCTGACCAGTATGTACAATTTTCCAATATTTACACTTTTTTCTGCAGGTGCAAGTGTACACATTGTGTACCAATGGAGACAAAAGAGGAGAGGAAGTGCTGCTGGAACTATCTGCCAGTGAAAGCCCATATGGACATATTTGCTTTGTCAGGCCTCTCGTATTGGCTTGCAATAGGTGGGATTACGGGCTCGGACTGTTGAAGTTGAAGAACGATTTGCCTTGCAAGTCGGTAATTCGGATACTGTGTCCTCAATCGCAGTACTTCTTCCGTGAGCTCTTGGACATATGCTGTAACAAAAACGATAATAAATTGACAATACTGCATGTGATGCACAAGTATCAGACAATGGACCCTCAACTTACCACAATATTACCAGTGAAAAACACAAGGACCTTTGCCTCCAAAATACTGATCAACATGTGCACTTTTTCCAGTAATTCATATTTGGAATAAATATTACTATATTTGGTTCACAATGCTTCATCCCCTAGATATATTTACACGTACCATATGTACATTTTCCTTTCATCGGCTGTATTGTTGGCGCTCCCTTCTTTGCCTTGGGGAAAGACACACTGTACTGAAGCTCTCCATCCTTGTTCCTTGCCTGTTGACGTCTGCTGTTCTCGTTGAAGTGAAGGCAAGCCAATAGCAACCTGTAATTACACCAGAAATATTCAGCTGGTGAATGGAATAAATGTATTTTCATCTGATTGTATTAATTAGAATTAATATTGACATCTACTGTAAATACGTATTGGTGCAATATTGTCTCGAATAAAATGTGTTCAAGTGAGTGTAATAAAGGTTTTCTCAAGATACCTGGTTTTGTTTCTGCCATTTTCTTCCTTTTTTTTTTTTTTTTTGCTTTCTGCAGGCGTAAGTTGTTTAAAAAAAACATAACTATTTTATAATAAAAGTAGAGTACCATGGGACTGCAAAATGATGTACATGATATGAAAACAAAATAATAATAATAATAATAATAATAATAATAATAATAATAATAATAATAATAATAATTATAATGTGATTGTGCACCAAGACGCATTTTATTTCACATTTTTCCCCTTTTTTCGGCACTTACTTGCCTACTGTTGTTACTGAGTGAAAAATGTTATACCATTATGTAACTATCTGAAATCAATATATCTACATTTATCAAGTAACTAACTTGAAAGTAAAAACAGTATTTTCTGCAGTTCCTAGTAGAATAACCTTTTGATTATCCACAAATGAATAGTCATAAAAACAATATTTATTTCTGTACACTGAAACATGCTTATCTGGACTGGCATAATATAAATTATAATAACCGTTGGTATGTCCACATGGATAGGAGCAGATAGATGTGGGCCTGTCGCATTGGAACTATGTACAACTTGGTCTGTCCCTTGCAATTGAGTACCAGTTTGCTCTGTCTGATAGGCCTACCCCATTGAATTCAAATACAGCTTGCTGTGTCCCTTCAGTTACCTGTTCTTGCTATGGCCTGGTCGTGTTCTGCAATTAGCTAAACATAAAAATAAAAAAGTCAGTACTGTATGAACACATGATGAAACTGTCACTTCAATAATAACCACTACTCACGTGCACAAAACCCAACACACAAAATGTAACTAATAAACTATGGCCAAATAAACATATTTATTGTTCACTCTAATCGACAGTAAAAGAATTATGTTATATATATATATATATATATATATATATATACATTTTTGGTGTTGTGCATAATCGATGTAGGCCACACGTTGGTCTTACTATTGCCACTGAACGTCGTCTCGTGTATATGCTGTTGCGGGAAACTCAGCACGGTAAACAGGCGAAATGCATGGATCTGACCAAGGAGGTGGAATGAGTCGTGCACGTTCAGATTGAGACCATCGACACAACAGACGACAATAACTAACCCGGTAATTCACTGTACATAATTTATAAAACTACCATAACTTACTGCAATACTGAATACAGCCAAATTTACAAACGTTTGATGATGAATACACATGAGACGTTGTGAATTACAGGCGCCAATTGGCCATCACCGATAAGCGACCCCCCGGGACTCAATGAAAACACAAGAGCTACTGTGTGTCGCCTGTACTTACCGCGAGGGTCTGGCGTTTGGTCAGTGTGTTCGATCGCCTTCGCTTCGTCGGCGGACATTCTGAATCTGTGATATCTCCCTGTCTTTTCGGAGTGTTCTGAATATGAAGAGTTGGAATTACATCCTTCTTCAGCCGCACTTGCATTCCAAGTTTGCGTGCTATCTCTGGGTTCTTGTCGAACGCATCTTGAGCAAAATGGTCACTGCACAACACTGGTTGCGTGTGATGGTCTGGATTAAATCCGTCTCTTTTGATCGCTGCCATCCATGCTTTCCTTAACTTTTTGTTTCTTGGAAACTTGTAGAAACTTCCACCAAAGTTTGTACCGTTGGTACAACCAACGGCAGCGCAATACACCATAACTGCCTGGGAACTATTGTAACAACCGGCAATCAATACAGTAATGGCCACCAGGTACTGGACCCCAATGACAAGAATGACGTCACAATTGTGCTGCGCTCCAGCGGGCCGTGTCCAAAATGTTCAGGAACAATGGCCATCTTTGAGGCTGCCAAAAACGCGCTTTTTGACAGATTTGGTTCATATTTTTTACTTCAACTGGTAACTGTTGATTATTAGAGGGGCCTCGCATCGAAAAAACACAAATTTAATAGCAAATTTGAGCTTGTCATTTGACCTTTAAAGATTCAATTGGGGAAATGCTGGAAACTGTAAATCAACTAAGAATGCTGGGAATTTATATTGATAAGAATTTGTCGTGGGATACCCAAGTCTCCAAAATTTGTCAAAAGATGGCTATAAATTTGAATATATTAAAAAAGATAAGGCACTATCTACCATTCCATGTCAGAAAAATGTTTGTGAATGCATATATACTGCCATGCATTGACTACTGCTGTACTATATGGGGAAATTGTAGTCAGTCTCTTATTAAGAAAGTTCAACGCCTTCATAAAGTGGCTGCGTATATGGTCTTAAACGCAAATGAGTTCAATAGCTATATGAACATGATAAAAAAATTGAACTGGATGACAGTAAATGAAAGTATTGTATTTTGTAAGGCAGTCCTTGTGTACAAGGCCTTAAATGGCCTGGCACCACAATATATGAATGATATGTTTTTACATGTCAGAGATTTCCACAGTAGAAACCTAAGGTCAACTAGTAATGATATGCTACACCTACCTCGTCCAAGGTCAGAATACATAAAAAGAAGTCTAAGCTATGATGGAGTTGTGATTTGGAACCAACTGCCACATGATGTAAAAGTTTCTCCAACTCTAGCATCATTTAAGAAAAAGTGCACAAAACACATATTATTGACAAGGGGAAATAACACATAACTATCTTGATGTATCGATCAGCTTGATTTTGATGGACACTGTATTTCGTATATTCTGTGTAGTTGAACCAGAGAGGGCCTCAGGGAAGATTAGTATACCCAATATACTAACTGAGCTACCCTCTGAAAATAAAGATCTCTATATATATATATATATATATAGCCAGCCAATAGCAAAGGCCTACTTTGCCTTTTGCACTGAAATGAATAACTATATAATTACATGTACACTGTATGCATGCATGTCATCCACATTTGCAAACAACATATCAGTATAAGGCCTTGCATATATGACTGTGGATCCATTCATGCTTTGTTTCCACAGCAACTTATTCAAAAGGTAACAAGAAGACTGTGACAGTCCTGTGCTCAGCTGACTAACTTACTCTATGACCTTGGAAATGAGGTCAAAGTCACTGACCTATTCTGAATATAACTTTCATAGAGGGCCATCCCCATGTGCAAGATCAAAGTCACAGTCCAAATACTTCACAGGTTATTACACGACCAGTAAAATCCATGTTAGTGGCTCTGTGACCTTGAGAATGAGGTCAATGTCACTAATGTACCATCTCAATCTTTCCTAAATAGAGCACCACCAATAAGTTCAACATCAAGGTCCTACCTTCCACAGTTCTCAAGTTCCAAAATAAAAAGTAAAATTCATGTAAGTGTCTGGGTCCCAGTGACCTTAGAAATCAGGTTAAGGTCACCCATGTACTGTCTAAGTCTGGCCTTTGCTCAGGGCAACCATCATGTTCAACATCAAGGTCCAAGTTCAAACAGCTCTCAACTTGTCAGGTGAACAGTAAAATTTGAGCAAGTGGCCCTATCATCTTGGCAATGAGGTCAAGGTCACTTGTCTACTGTCTAAGTCTGACCTTTAGTAAGGACAACTAGCATGTGCAATATGAATGTCCTACCCTAAATAGTTCTAAAGTTACCCTATAAAGAGTGAATTTCATGCACCTCACCCTGTGACCTTGGAAATGAGGCCAAGGTCACTCATCTACTGCACATGTATCACCCTCATACCCAGAAGTGTCCCTATACAATTTCAAAGCAATTGGTTGAGTATATACAAGGATAAAGACTTTCGAAGATTTGGCCAAAAAATGAACAAAAAAATCATTAAAAAAATCAAAAAATCATTGGACTGTGGCCATTTGAACAAACCTGGTAGATACCCACCCAAGGAACACCCCACCAAGTTTGAAGTGAATCTAGCTGATGTTTCGCAGAAGTCAAAAATTGTCAATTAGCATTGCAAACCCTAATGACTTTGCAATCCCCATTAACTTGCATGATAATCAATAGGCATGTAAAAATCCAACAAGTAAAATTCCTAAAAAAAACAAAAATCAATGGACCGTGAACATTTGATTCAACTTGGTAGAAACCCACCCAACACACATCCCCACCAAGTTTGAAGTGAATCTGGCTAACGGTTTTCAGATGAGGTTGAAAATGTGAACTACCATTGCAATTCCCATTGATTTACATAGTAAACAATAGGAATGTATGCATTGACCAACAAGTACCCGAATCTAAAAATTTGTTAAAAATCAGGGATCCACAGCAACCCCCCCCCCCCCCCCCACCACCACCGGTGAACAACCTTGTGTGACCCTTCCACAAGGAACATATCCACCAAGTTTCAGCACAATCTGAGAGATGGTATTGGAAAAGTCGAAAAAAGCAAAAACGCACAAAAATTCATAAAAGAAAATAGAAAAAATCACAACGCCACCTGCTGAACAACTTAAGGTCTGGGGGTCCCCAGAAGTGTCCCCATTCAATTTCAAAGTAATTGACAACTGGGTTTCGGAGTAGAAGATTTTTCAAGATTTCTCCCAAAAATGAACAAAATAATTCATTAAAAATTGAACAATCACTGGACCATGACCATTTGAATGAACTTGGTAAAGACCTACCCAAGACACATTCCCACCAAGTTTGAAGTGAATCTAGTTAATGGTTCTGGAGATGAGGTCGAAAATGTGAATTATTATTGCAATTCCCATTGACTTGCATTGTAAACAATAGGAGATGAGGTCGAAAATGTGAATTATTATTGCAATTCCCATTGACTTGCATTGTAAACAATAGGAATGTTGCACTGACCAACAGACACCCGAATTGAAAAATTCGTTAAAAATCTCCAGTTATCCAAATATCATGCATATTTAGAGAAAAGGGTGCTTCACATAAAATGAGGAGACATTTTGTTCTGTGGTCAGTATTTTTTGAGATATCACGCTAGCATCATCAGGTTTTACCCCATACATTAAAGGTTTCATAAAAAGTTTTAAAATAATCAGGGGAAGCTGGTTTTCGATAGGAACCTGGTCCATTATTTAATACAAAGAGAAACTTAACAAACCTAATTCTGTAAGCCCATGTACCGTTTGAACACTACCAAGTCCGGTATTCTAATAGCAAAGTCCTATTCCATACCATTCGCTGAAAAACTGTACTATTCTAAATCATAATAGCAAATCAATTTATAAAAGGAACTAATCATATTCATAAAATTTGAAATTTAGAAGAAAGGTTTAGGCATTATTAGCCTTTAAAAAATTGGGTCATCAGCAAAGGAACCAGCTCAAGACTTGTTTCCATGCCATTAATTCCCGGACAAGTCATTCTGCTAACTGGTGGCACCATGTTTGCTTTCCCAATAGAAACATCCCGAGCTGATATAATACGGAATAAAGCGAATATGATGTTCCTTTGTTAATAGGCCTACTTAAAAACGTAGACCACATGACTTAAATATAATGAAACTACACCTAACACTCATGATTAGGCCTACCAAAATTGAATAATAAAATAATAAACCTTCCCACACTTACCTACAGCGCCTGGTCTTACAACAGACCTGACTAGGCCTACCTGAAGGACTGATCAGATCAAACAGATCAAACCAGCTCTTCAACTTCAAGTAAAATGCAAATGTAACAACGTGACGTAAATGAGTCACGCTATTAATTGCGTCACACCTGAAAACTGGTCAGATCTACGTTGTTCTGTTTCAGTAATAAAAATAGGCCTATTTATTATAAACTCGCTGTATTTCACAGCCAATCCAATCACTATTAATGGGTAGTTCTGTATTAATAACAAATCGATTACATCACATTTAATGTAAATGTTTTGAAAATTCTAGGCTTAAAGAGCCTTATAAGGTCCTTCTGTGATAAAAATTTGCTACAGCTCAGTGAATACTTTTTGAGTTATCGCGGTAACATCGACAAGACAGACGGACGACGAAGGTGACAATACCCTCCGGCACTTTATGTGCCAAGGGTAAAAATCATATTTTCATTATAAAGCTGATATGATGATACAAATCAAAATGCTACATAAAAGTTATGCTTACTCAAAGTGCCACAGATATGGTGCAAATTTAAGTCCCTCAGACGGCCATTATCATGATCATGCTCCAAGTTTATTCCGTAACCACGATAATGTACAAGTGACCACATTCCAAATTCTCAAAGCTATTTCGAATACTTTGAAAAATAATCATTTGTGGTTTGTTCAAGCAAACATAACAAATAACAATCTTTCAAAAAATACCTTTGACTAAATACAATTTAAAACATATTTTTTAACATTGAAATATCAGGAAAAATAAACAAGAGGGCCGTGTGAACAGCCCATGCTCAGCTGACCTAGACATTTATCACACTTGCAGCTCTGTGAACTTGGGAAAGGATCCAAGTCACCCATGTTCTGAGGAAGTCTGACCTTTGTAGAAGAACACTAACATGTGCATGATGTGCAACATCAGGGTTTAAGTAGTAAAATTTATGTATGTTGAACTGTGACCCAAGGTCATTCATGTGCTGTCTGAGCATGACCTTCATACAGAAACATTAACAAAAGCAGCATAATGGTAACAACTCAAAACAGATCTCAAGTTATCAAGTAAACAGTAAATCTCGTGTCAGTTGTCCTGTGAATTAGCATTAGAATGCCCATTGACTTAAATCAAAAGGAAAGCTGCATTGACCGATAAGTACCCGAATTGAAAATCCTTAAAAATCAGGAATCCAAAGCAGTGCTACCTAGTAAACAACTTTGTTTGACCCTTCCACAAGAACATATCCATCACATTTCAGCTTAATCTGAGTGACGGTTCTGAGAACAAGTGAAAAATAGCAAAACCATACGAAAAAACTCATAAAAAAAATTACAAAAATAATTGCAGCGCCACCTGGTGAACACATTGGGAACAAGCTGTTCCTGGGAGTGTCTATGTATGATATCAAAGCAATTGGGTGTGCGGTTTCAGAGGGGAGGAGTTTTTAAGGTTTCCCCCCAAAAAGAACAAAAAAATTCATAAAAAATCCAAAAATCAATAGAGCGTGACTATTTGAACAAATTTGGTAGACATCCACCCAAGGCACATCCCCTCCAAGTTTGAAGTAAATATGGCCAAAGTTATTTAAGTTATAACCATTACAAGAAATTCCCATGTTAAACTTTCCTATTAAAACTTTTGTAAAGATTTTTGGAAAAAAAATAATAAAAAAAATCCAAAATTCATTGGAACATGACCATTGGAACAAACCTGGTAGACACCCACCCAAGGTACATCCCCACCAAGCTTGAAGTATATCTGGATGACGGTTTTGGAGAAAAAGACCAAAATGTAAATAAGCATAAGATGCTCATCGACTTTCATGGTAATCAATAGGAAAGGTGCATTTACCGATAATAGCTGAATTGAAAAAAATTGTTAAACATCAGAAATCTGCAGCATTCCCACATAGTGAACCATATTGTTTGACCCTTCCACAAGAAACATATCCACCACGTTCAAGATTAATCTGAGTGACGGTTCTGGAGAAGAAGTAGAAAATAGCTATAACACACTAAAAAATTATAACAAGTAGCCGCTGACACTAGCCATATCCCCCGCCCACAATAATCATGGTGGTAAATACACATGATGTACATTGGTATACTATAGTTAGTAAAATGTAAAGGTTTCTGTTGGTGGCAATATGGAAATAAATACAGAGAGCCTTTAAATGCATTATGTGTCCCCCTTTTAACAAGTAACCACTGAACCTCCCCTCCTTATGAGGGTGAACCAGTGCAGAAGGGGTTTGTTTGCTATTCACATCTTCCTTAACATGTAGGACTTAGCTGAAATGAGAAAGAAACAAGTTTACTTGAAAAGGATCCTGGAGTTCTTGGTTATATGAAAAAAAATTAATATATTAATGAAGGAAAGTAATTAGTCAAAAAAATTTCTGCCTATGCACACCTCCTACCTCTGGTCTACCAACCCTGAAAATCTTAAAGGGTTACCACTTTTAGTTGCAAAGTTATGCTTCACACAAAATTGTATTGTATCATGAGCTTGCTTAATGAACTTTATTAATTAATTAATCACTGAACGTAATTAGCCACGCAAAACAGTGCCTGTGCGCACCTACTACCTAAGGTCGATTAGCCACAAAAATTTCGAAGGGTTGGTATTAATAGTTTAGAAAATATGGCCCGGACAAATCTTGAGCTTACTTAACGAACTTTGTTAATTAATCAATTAATGAAAGTAATTAGCCACACAAAACAATGCCTATGCACACCTACTATCTAAGGTCTACCCGCCATAAAAAAATCAAAGGGCTGGCATCAATAATTTAGAAGATATGGCCCGGACAAAATTTGTATTGTATCTTGAGCTTGCTTAATGAACTTTGTTAATTACTTAATTAATTAATGGAAGTAATTAGCCACAGAAAACAATGCCTATGCACACCTACTACCTAAGGTCTACCCACCATAAAAAATTCAAAGGGCTAGCATTAATAGTTTAGAAGATATGGCCCGGACAAAATTTGTCTTGCTTAACGAACTTAATTAATCAATGCAAGTAATATGTCACACAAAACAATGCCTATGCACACCTACTACCTAAGGTATACCCACTATAAAAAAATCAAAGGGCTGGCATCAATAATTTAGAAGATATGGCCTTGACAAAATTTGTATTGTAGCTTGAGCTTGCTAAATGAACTTTGTTAATTAATTAATTAATGGAAGTAATTAGCCACAGAAAACAATGGCTATGCACACCTACTACCTAAGGTCTACCCACCATAAAAAATACAAAGGGCTAGCATTAATGTTTTAGAAGATATGGCCCGGACAAAATTTGTCTTGCTTAATGAACTTTGTTAATTAATTAATGCAAGTAATTAGCCACACAAAACAATGCCTATGCACACCTACTACCTAAGGTCTACCCACCATAAAAAATTCGAAGAGGTAGCATTAATAATGTAGAAGATATGTGCTGGACAAAATTTGTTTCGGAAGGACAGGACAGGACGGAAGGACGGATGGTGCCCATTACCATAGCCCCTCGCCCACTTCGTGGGCAGGGGATAAAAATTAGAAAAAATTTGCAGGGCCACCTGGTGAACAAATTAAGAACAAGGAGTCCTTTTGGTGCCTTCCTATATGATATCACAGCAATTGGGTGAGTGGTTTCGGATAAGATTTTTTAAGATTTGTCCAAAAAAAAAGAACAAACAAATTCATTAAAAATCCAAAAATCACTGGAGCATGACCATTTTAACACACCTGGTAGAAACCCACCCAAGGTACATTGCCACCAAGTTTGAAGTAAATCTGGATGACGGTTTTGGAGAAGAAGTTGAAAATGTAAATTAGCATTAGAATGCCCATTGACTTGCATGGTAATCAACAGGAAAGGTGCATTTACCGCAAAGGAGCTGAATTGAAAAAATCGTTAAAAATTAGGAATCCGCAGCATTCCCACATAGTGACCAACTTTGTTTGACCCTTCTACAAGGAACATATCAGCCATGTTTCAGCTTAATCTGAGAGATGGTTCTAAGGAAGAAGTCGAAAATAGCTATTACACAAAAAAATTCATAAAAAAAATTAGAAAATTACAGCGCCACCTGGTGAACAAATTAAGAACTAGGAGTCCCAGGGAGTGTTCCTGTGTGATATCAAAGCAATTGGGTGAGCGGTTTCTCCATTCTCAGTCTGGATTTCTAATGCTGTTTCTATTTCGCCTCAGGTTTACCTTGGCATTAACTCACTTGCACAGTGCTCTGTCTCATATGATAGCATCTATCACAGCTACAGGAGGCAGCCAGTTCTCTTACTGTTTCTTGTTTACTGCACAGTGTATTCAAATGATGTTAATAATATCACAGTCAGCATTGCCTTCTACTCTCTGCATGCCCCAGAGACATTGACTGTATGATGTCACAGTAAGTGTTCCTGCTGAATCTCACTGCTACAAAAGCTCCCTATTTTATAATTTGTGACAGGATGCTAGCTGGAGCTCATTTTTATGGCAATACATAAAACTGATGTGCATACTAGCCTGGCAGGCCATGGAAGCTCGCCCACTCAGACTGCCATTAAACATCAGTGACCTGCATTATGACCTGTTTGCATCCATCACAGTAGGTTTCAATGTCCACTCATTTTGTACACATTTAGGGGGCATTCTGTGGTCTTTTTTGTCGCAGACCCCACATTTTGCAAAGTTTGCGAGTTTGTAACTTACAACAGCTATCTTTTGTCATATTTTTTTTTCTTTTTAAACTGTATTGGGACCCATTTTGTGGGCCTACATACAAAAAAAAATATTTTCCTACTTTTTCTCATTTTTTGTACAAAAAACTGAGTGTCCCGTACAGGACAAATTTTGGATATATGGGTTTTGAGGTCAAGGCATTTATGTCCAAAACTCGACTCTGTTTACAATTCTGTAGTATGTTATTGCCTAAAATATGATAACTTGGGTATATATGGCAATTTTTACAGAAATTCTAATTCTTCACCTTCAAATACTTTTTAAACATGTAAATTAGCAGCGTTGTGGACGGGACTGCAGGCACTCTCCCAGACAGGACACTTTTGTCCACGACCTGAATGCAAAAATAACCAACTTTCTACTGGCACTTTAGAAAAAATACCTGGATCATGTAAAATACATATTATAATGTTTTGAAATAATTGATGGTTCTACTTTTATTACATTTAACTTCAAACTCATTTCATCATTAAGAAGCATCCTATCCACAACATTCAATACAGTAACTATAAAACTCTGATAATCTATGAATTAGAGCATCCTGGAAATCAAAACAAGAGAACGTCTTGTTTTATATTCTATTGAACAATGTAAACAGTGTGTTTTTAATGTTTGTGCACAATTTTGACTGCATTTGAAAATATTTCATCAGGATTTCTGTTGTCGTCGCAGATGGGACGGTGTTACCTATGCATAGAATAGGGTGATGAGCATGTCCATCTGTTGGCATTTTAAAAATATCATACCCATTCATTATTTTGACCTTTTGCCCACAAAATATTATCAAAACCTAAATATGGAAAGCAAAATACAATTTAATTTAAATCATGTAAAATAAGCCTAAAATTCAGCATGTGCTATGATGTCCCATCCACCACATTTTCAAATTCTAATAACAATCGCGTCAATATCTCTAGAATAACAATAATAAAGTGTTATAAATGATATATTTTGATATTCATCAGTAAAAAAATGTTAAAAAACTTATTGAACAAATACCAAATGGGAAGGCTGTCGGACTTGATGGCATTAGTCCACAACTGCTTAAAGCAAATCTGGATGCAACATTATCATACATTAAACATGGATTCTGAATCAGTCTCTCAGGACTGGGATTGTCCCAGATGATTTTAAACTCACCAAAGTTACTCCAATATATAAGTGTGGTCCCACAGACGACAGGGACAATTATCGTCCTATTTCAGTTTAAACTGTGATCAGCAAAGTCCGAGAAAAAGTTGTGCATGACAGTCTATACAATTTTTTTTAAAGAAAGAAATCTCCTAGCTAAACTTCAATCTGGATTTAGACATCTGCATTCTACCTCTACAGCACTTTTTGAACTCTACGATGAACTTTTAGAAAATATGAATAAAGGCAAACTCACTGGTGCTATTATGATAGACCTACAGAAGGCCTTCGACACCATAGACCATGAGCTTCTCTTGGCTAAGCTCAGGGCCTATGGCGTCAAGGGCTTGGCGCTAAAGTGGTTTGAATCATATCTGCATAACCAGAGGCAATGTGTCTCAATTGGCCATACCTTGTCAGATTCTCTTCCGATTAGCACAGGTATCCCCCAAGGGTCAATAATAGGCCCTCTTCTATTTCTAATTTTTATCAATGACTTGCCAGATGTCTTAACTCATTCACATGCCCATTTATATGTCGATGATACTAGTGTTACTGCTTCTGACAACTGCGTTCGGAGCTTAGCACTGAAACTGAACACTGATATGTCCAACCTATATGGCTGGCTCTGTAAAAACAAACTGACTCTGAATATTCCAAAATGTTGCTGTATAATATTTGGCACCGCTCAACGCTTATCCAAAATAGACAAAACTGATTTTACAATAGAGATAAATGAACAAGCCATTGCCCAAGTAAGAGAGACCAAGCTACTGGGAATCACCCTTGATTCAACACTAAGCTTCCAACCTAATGTAAACCAGTTATGTAAAAAGATAGCCCGAACGCTTGGTCTGTTGAAATATCTATAGTCTTTCATCCCAATTAAATATGTTACCATGTTGTTCAATGCCACAGTTAAACCACACTACAGCGACATTGTCTGGGGAAACTGCAATAAAGGCACGTTTGAAATTAAAAGATCTTCACGATGCAAAAACGGGCAAGTCGCATTCTAACTGGCGCACCCTATCATGCACCATCTGAACCACTTTTCAAGCAACTTCTTTGGAATTCCCTCGCCAAAAACACAGAGTTCCATAAATGTGTCCTAGTTTTCAAAGCACTGAATCACTTAGCTCCAGGCTACCTTCGTGATAAGTTAGTATATACCAGTGAAGTCACCATGGGATCAGAGGGAGTGGACTTCCAGGCAGAACAAGCCAGAGTGTACCCTCTGTTAAAAATAGACTACACACAAAGCTGAGTTTGCTGGACTGGATCAAAGTCTGACTTACAGTCCTCAGTGACTGTTTTCACAACTTGGTGAATTTTGAAAAAGTGTGTGGATTTGTGTCATTTCAATGGACACTTTTATGTCTTTGTTTTCTTGTAACCATTGGGATGAAGCTTGTTCTTCATGGCCAATACTGAGTCAGTATAGTGCATGTCTCAGTTCACAGGTACATGTAGTTTTGTGACAGAATCTGTTGAAATTTGTTTATGTAATAAAGGAACAAAGGCAGTTTTGTATTGCATGTATAAACATCCCTCTGAAGTATAATATGTGTACACTGTACATGCACATATACTCATCTATACTGCCTAGAAGGGCTGACCCTCTCAGGAGTGGGCACTTTTCTCTGGTGACGAGGGTGCTCACTGTAGAGAGGTTTCACTGTACAGTGGTACTTGCAATTTAAGACCAACCCTAATGCCAGACAAAAGTGGTCACATAGGACAGATGGTCTTTCATCTCAGATAAATTAACAAAGAACTCTCTCTCTCTCTCTCTCTCTCTCTCTCTCTCTCTCTCTCTCTCTCTCTCTCTCTCTCTCTCTCTCTCTCTCTCTCTCTCTCTCTCTCTCTCTCTCTCTCTCTCTCTCTCTCTCTCTCTCTCTCTCTCTCTCTCTCTCTCTCTCTCTCTCTCTCTCTCTCTCTCTCTCTCTCTCTCTCTCTCTCTCTCTCAGTTGGTCCCGTTTTTTTCAGACTATATTGGAAAAAAACACCAAACTTGCTATGGTGACTGACATAACCAGCAAAATTGTGCATCTAATTTGGAACAATCATGATGTTTAAAATTATGCACATTTTAAAGGCAACAAAAGTTTTAAAAGCCCCATATCTTCCAAACTATTGCAGATGGACTCAAAATTTCAATGTGCATATATACCTTTTTGACACTTGCCACTATAATAGACACTATAGAATTTCAAATTATGCTAATAAGGGGCACTGAAAAATTTAGAAGTTGAGTATCTCCAAAACTATTGCACATAGAGATGCCACTCCAACTTCAATTTGTAGGTTTGTGGCAAAGCCACATCCAAAAAAACATGAACCAAAGTTGTAGGATTTTAATTTATGTTAATTAGGTGAATATGTAAAATGTAAATCTTTAATAGCTTCAAATCTATTATAGAGGTGCCATTTCTACTTCAATTTATGGGTTTGTGGCATAACCCCATCCAATGAACAATAAACCAAAGTTCTTCTAGGCTTATGATTCATGCAAATTAGACAAATACACAAAATTTAAATGTTGAATAGCTTCAAAACTATTATAGATAGTAGTTTCATTCAAACTTCACTTTATAAGTTTGGGACATGGCCACATCCCTTGAACCAAAAACCAAAGCTGAGCATTTTAATTTATAAAAATTAGGCTAATACACGAAATTTAGATTATGTTGAACAATGGCAAAGTATTGCATTTCAAACTGTTCTCATTTTGAAGGCACCCAGACAGATTTGCTGTGAAGCAAATCTTCTTTTCTAGTTCTATATTGATATCTATTCATATCACAGGGTGTATGCTGTCTGAAGTCCACCTGCAAGCAACAGTGTATGTACTGTATCATCTCTTTTTGGCACCCCTGACCATCTACCAATTCCCTCCCTTTCTATGACCCCCAAAAGGCTACAATATTGTACATATTCTTTTTCTTAACACTATGCACGTAAAATTTAGTGTTGTAATAGGCATGAACCCCAGTCACGCATCCTGGAAATTTCTTTGAGCACTTAATACAAGATATTTGGAGTAATATCAGTATTAATAAGTATACTTACCTCTCGACCACCATTGCCAAGACCTCTGTGTCTTGGCATGATGCCCAAGAAATAGAGTTGAGAAGCTTGTTTACTCACACTTGATCCTGAAACCTGACAGTCCCGAAGCGCCATCTCTCGGTCCATGTGGAACTAATGGTGACGTCATGTGCACACGCACCCTGTATCACCCTTCGTGTTTTGAGGGGTGGTCAGTTGACATCAGCTGTAAGAGGAATTGGGTTGGTTGGGTGGACCTCTCTGGTGGTCGAGAGGTAAGTAAGGCCAACACTGATGGAGATGTGCCCTGTCTGGTTCTCCGGACGTCTCAGATTTACGATCCGAGCACCCAGATCCGAACACTCGGGCAGGCCAAGGTTCCAGAATACCCAGATGGAAAACCAGAAGGTCTCCAATCTTGAGGACTCGTTCAAGGGGCCAGAGCTGCCGCCGACAGAGAAATCTGCTGGCAGGAGGGGCCCTGAGAGTCCCAGTGTTGAGAGAGAGCTGACTCAAGGCAGAAGCAGCTAGCCGCTCCGCCAACAGGGCACGCCCGGGCTCAGCTGCAGTGATGTTGGGTGCAGAGGAAGACAGTTTCCAACCCCAAAAGCCGACACTGCCGGTTGGGGAGCTAAAAAAGCGCCCGAGTCCGAGCTCTCAGACTGGCCAACGTTCTGGAATGGAAGCTTAAAGGCCTCCATCTTGGAGACTCCTTACAGGAGCCACAGCAGCCGCCGGCTCAGAAATCTGCTGATGGGAGGGGTCAGAATAGTCTCAGTGCCAAGAGAAACTCGGCTACAGTGACGGCATGAGCAGAAGAAGACAGAGTCTCTGATCGCAAAGCCGACACTGCTGATGAGGGAGCTGAAGGTGTTACCCAGGCCTCCATAGGTGCCAATACCACCATGGTCGCAGGCCCACTCATGGCGGAAGGTGCCCTGACTAAGCAAGGTGTCGTCCTTTCATCTCCCTTTTGCCCCAACCTTTTGGACTGGCTGAGGTGCTGGAGGGCCTCCCATACTTCTCAGAGTTACGGTGCCAGCGCCGAGACTCGTACCATCTGACTCGCTGAGGTTCCCGAACACCCAAATCAAAACCCCAAGGTTTCTTTTCTTAGGGTCCACAGCCACCGCCGACTAAGAAATCTGCTGGCAGGAGTGACCCATCAAAGCACCAGTGGTTCGCAGACCTCCCATACTTCTCGGACTTCTAGTTCTAGCGCTTGGACTGGCCGAGGTTCCAGAAGACTTGAATGGAAACCCAAGGGTCTCCATTCTTGGGAACTCAGTGGTTTTCCAAACCTCTCGGACTTGTGATCCAAGCACTCAGACACATGCACTTGGCCTGGCCAAGGTGCCGGAAACTTCCCATACTTCTCGGGACTTACAGTCCGAGCGCCTGGACCCCAGTGCTCAGACTGGCTGAGGTTTCGGGATACCCACTCCCGACACACCAGATTACATGACTTTTGCTCTGAGCACTAGGACCTGAAGGACCGAGAACCCAACAGCTTCATTTAAAGTATGGCTGACTTCTTTGAAGAAATCTCCGAAGAATAACAGCCTGGAAGAAACAGTACATGGATCAGATCAATAGCATTGGGGTCCCAGCAGCCATGTCCACAAGACTCGGCAGTGAGGAAGGAGCCACAGTTGTTACCCAGGTAGTGTTGAATGCTCAAGCTCCCCATAAGGCAGTGTCTTGCAAATCTACTTGGGACTATAGACACAAGGAAGAAGACAACTGCCATCGCCCGACCTGACACAAAACCCAGATGTGTATTCTGAGAACACACAAAGTCAAGTTCAGTGACAACAACGCAATGATCGTGACACATGGCGCCACGAAGTGGCCATGCAAGTCCTACTTCTGACAATTTACCCGACACAGGCAAAGAGAAGTGGTGTCCAAACCACAAGTGGCTAAGTGAGTCATACTTCCGTCAATTTACATGACAATGGCAAAGAGACGTAGCCTCTAAACCACAGCACATAAACTGTCTTCTCTCTGTCTGCGATTTAACCCACCAAAAAGCTATCTTGGAAAAAGAAAAGAATCAAGCCAGCAATAACCAGTCCTGGATCCACTTTCCCACTGGCATCCGTAAGCTCAAATAAAGCAATCTGTAAGTCCAGGAGTGCTTGGAAATAAATTCCGCAGACCCTGCCATGCAATAATTGTCTGACAGGCACTGTCCTCCCTCTCTCTGTGATCTGAACATCGAAACCTCATCTTGAAAAGTTAGGTTCCAAGCCAAATGACCAGCTCTACTCCTAGTGATTTTATTGGTATACGCACATCAGAAATCAGCTATCTAGGCATCGGAAGAGACCCGGACCGCTGAGAAAAGATTTTCTGCAGAAGGGAAAGCACATGAAGCACTAGAACAGTGATGGTGAACAAAAGTTCACGAAGCCCTTAACTCAAACAAGAAAGCCAGTAATGGTGCCCAAAAGAGGAAGGATGATACGGGTCAAATGTACACATGACATCACCATCAATTCCACATGGACTGAGAGATGGCGCCACGAGACTGTCAGGTTTCAGGATCAAATGCGAGTAGCAAGCTTCTCAACTCGATTTCTTGGGCGTTATGCCCAGACACCCAGGTCTTGGCAATGGTGGTCGAGAGGTACGTTACGTAATTAATAGGAATGATATGGTATTGCTGTGTGACTGCAAATGTATCGCAAACAATCAAAACTTGCCACAGTCTGTACCACATTTTTCTTTTCAAGTCTGGTATATTATTCTTCATTGTGCTTTGCAAATATATTTCTGTCTTTATACTAAGGTGACAGGTTAAAAAACTTCAGATGTACTTGCAACTTTTTAGCTCAAGAACTGTACTTACCTGATAAGGACACTTTGAAAACATCTCCATGCGCACTGGCAGGATATGGTCAAAAGCTACCAGGTCAACGTTGCCGAAGTCCAGAAACCTCACCATAGCACCATTCTACACAGAAAAATAAAAATTTTTATGATCTATTAAAACACAATTCAAGAGTCCCTCCTTAAAGAGGACACTTGTCCTTTATGACCACATTTCTCAGGTCCCGCGTGTTCTCTTTCCCATATTAATTGACCCATAATAAGCGACCAACTGCTTGCCAAGTGTGACCACTTATGGACCTGACCTGGTCTCTCAAAGGAGGGACTACTGTGGCAGTCTTATATAGCAATGCAAAATCATGACTGGATCATCTGTAACCCCAAAGGGTTGTGCTTCATCATATGTAAGCCTTCTTTGGTCACAGCAGAAACCAACTTCCTTTAATTGACCTTGTAACTTGTGAGTGGGGTCATGAACAGTTTATTCACAATCTTAAAGGAGGGCACTCATTACGTTGTATTTTAAGTGTTTTGGGAACTTCATGTCAGGCACTTACCACATGTAAAATGGTTTAGTTATATTTTATTCCATATTTCTAAAATCTGCATTTTAATGTTGCTGAAATCAGCTTTACCTGTCAAATTACTGGAAGCGGCAAACCTATGGAAGATCAAAGGATCTTTTGCGGATCACGGGAGTCCTACTTCTGCACCTAGTTTTTTTTTACTTGATGAGAATAAACTCCTAGTTTCAAATTGAAGTGGTCGGAAATGTAACGAAAACTAATAATATATGTCAATGTATATGCAGCAGTTGTTTCAAACTGTTTTTCATAACTCGTTTTAGCGAGAAAAAAAGCAACGTTTACGAGTCACGATATGTCACGTCTTTCCTCGCGCGATCTTGGACACATTCATAGCCAAATTTGGAAACAGTGGTATTCTGCAGCCTTCTACACCTCCGTGCGGTAGAGAGTTCCAAGTTTTTCATTGACTGCGAACAGACGAAAATGCCAAGGTGTGTTTCGTGCGGTGGCACAGCCACCGAATATCCAGAAAGATATTTTCACTCTTGCCCAAAAGACACATCATTAGCAGATAAATGGAATGCTATTATGAAAATCCCAGAAGTATTGGCAGCATACAAAAGCACGAAGTTGTGTTCAGCGCATTTCAAGCTGCGTGACGAATTCCGATCGTTTGATAACTCCCGGAGCTCATATTATCGCTCACGTTACACGGTCACGATTTACGACCGATTATCATGAACGGAGTAAATACATTGATAAATAATAATTGATTTGATTGAAACACATAACATATGCATATTCTTTAAGTCGATAACGACCTCGGAAACAATTTTCATAATTTGAAGTGGCTTTGTGTTGAACAATGATCATGGTGCGCTTGGCTTCATTATCAACCGATGGCTATGATTGGCCAGTTGTATAGTCGCTTCTAATTGGTCCGACATCTCGACTGGCTTCGCGTAATGGTGAACTGCTGGTAATGTGGGGGTTTTAATATTTGGCAATAAACATCGGAAATTTGTGAAAGTTAATAAAATAAACATCAGATATGAAATCCTGATGAAAAATCCTTTCCAATGATGTATAATACAACGTAAGGAGTGCCTTCCTTTAAAGAAAACAATTTTTACCCAGACACATGATGCAACCAAGACCCATCCACTTTGGTCAAAGCCTCAGTTTACTTTACCTGCACAATTCTCTTCCTTGTACTCTCTCCTCCACACCAGACGAGAGTTAAATAATACAAAAGAACACCAAACTTCTGCTTAAAAGGCAACAAATTCATAAATGAAGTAATCATTCCTTTAAATGAACCATGTGACGTTGAGAATGAGGTCAAGGTTGCTCATCTACAATCCTAGCCACATTCTTCCCAAGGTGCTAACTCTGACCACATTTGGCTCCATTTTTATGAGATCGTTATAATGTTTTACTAGCAATACCATAGATGCAGCTATGGCACAGCATTTGATGCGGGCACTTTAGTCCCAGCTCTGGCCACAAGATGCCATGCTGGAAAAGCCTGGAAATGAACTTGGAAACACAGGTAATCACAGCTGTCAAAATGGCCGTTGCTAATCCCATCAGTGTCACCCTGAGCTGTTCTGTACCCCAATTCGGATTTCATGATGGATTGTTGACGCATATCATAGTGATACTTTGTTGGCAGAAGAAGTGGAGAGACATTTGCAGGGGTCACATTAAGCTTGCGTCCTGCGTCATAGATGCAAAAAATGAAGAATAGACGCCTGGAAATTCATAAAGCATTGTCATTTTGCGTCTCTGTGGACGCAAGCACAAAAACGCGCAGCATTTTGAATGATACAATTGCAAAAATTACCCCAAGTGGTCACGGTGTTTTGCATCGACCGTTATCAATATCATTATTATGTATTATACTGATCGAATCCTCTGAAGTTGTCTTTCCATGTAAACAGCTCTCTTATTTGCTAAGAAAAAATTTCCCTGGGGTATCCCTCCAAAAATTTCCCAGAATGGGAATGTATGTACATCATTTCACCTCACTATAAATTTGCTGAGAGCACTTCCAGGCTCCTCACTGGGCAGATTTGATCACGTGCCGCTCACTGTCCAATCAAATTCGTTGTTGCCCATGTGCTTGTCTCATGTCCGCAATGTTGGGAAGGTAACAAGTCATATTACACAAAGATTATTGGACCAAGATGTTAAATTTTCACATCATATTTTTACCAAGAAGACTTCTATCGAGCAAATCTAGACAGAGATAAAGGCATGAGTGAAAATCATTACGGATGGCAAGGAAAACACGCAGATTAGTCATGGCATGGTCACACATGGACGAAGTGAAAATTGGCATTAGGCCTTACACGATGTTGTTGATCAGTTTTAGTTGGGTCACGTGGTTATTGGTCTTTTTTAACAAAATTTGGATGTTTTGATTTTATTGAAATGTTTGAATGGTACAAATCTGTACGACAGAACAAGATAGGAATGAAATTTATGATCGAAGGCCGGAAAAATATACGTTCAACCTAGCGGAAAACCATACCTGGGTACATGCCCGTGATGGGCTGCGTGCACTTGTGTTGCAGTTTGCACAGCTTGTAAGTTGTACTTCTAGGCCGGTGAAAAAAGTGACCGCACTAAAGTCAAGATCAGACTCTTTATTCTTAACACCACGTACGGCATCAAATTTTTCACGTATATTGAAATAGAAAGTAAACAGAAATATAAATCATGTAATTTCTGAGTATTTCATCACGTGGAATCAATCGCAAAAATAAGAGCTCAGGCATGTTCAATCATGCATGCTACTTGTTGTGCAAGGGAATTAAAAAACTGTCTGGTGGCACACGGTGTGCGATATCAGATAAAGGCACAGTGACAGCGTGCTAGGGGTTAAGCCCCCTTCACAACCATTTTTTTTTTTGGTAGACAAGGGATGTGTTATAGACTTTGTCTTAAAAGCAGGTCCCTTGGTAGACTGAATCCATCCTTGGTACAGTCAACAACTTTTAAAGCCTTTTACATTCAATTTGGTATATTGGTAACTTTTAATTCAATCTTAAATTTTATAATAATGAGTTACGTACGTGAGCATACAGGCCCTATGTTATGTTCGTTTCAAGGCTTAAGTTACCTGCATGTTTTATTTATTCATCATTTTGATGTTCGTTGATTATACCAAATAAAATCAATTAATCAAATTGCATCAAATGAAGTCTAGTTTGCACAATTTCAGACTGGACTCATTAATTCAGTTCATGGACCCACTATTTTTCCTGAAAAAGGAGAAAGACGGGTCCATTACGGACCCATACTGAAAAATCCTTAATGTGACCCCTGCATTTGGAACCATTGTTGGTGCATGACAAAGGAAAATTATGGTAAATCATCATGGTTGCATGGTGGGATGTTTGGACGACTCACGGAAGTCCCGGCAGATTGACAAGTATCCATGGATGAGAGATGTCATATTTCTATTCCCAGTCGATGTGGTGAAAAAGAACAAGAGGGCTGTGTGAACAGCCCATGCTCAGCTGACCTACACATTCATCACACTTGCAGCTCTGGGAACTTGGGAGAGGATCAAGGTCACCCATGTTCTGAGGAAGTCTGACCTTAAAAAAAAGAACACTAACAAGTGCAACATCAAGGTTTCAGTAGTTCTCAAGTTATAGTGAAGAGTAAAATTTATGTATGTTGCACTGTGACCCCAGAAACAAGGTCAAGGTCATTCATGTACTGTCTAAACATGACCTTCATACAGAAACATAAACAAAAGCAGCATCATGGTACTAACTCAAAACAGACCTCAGGTTATCAAGTGAACTGTAAATTTTGTGTCAGTTGTCCTGTGAATTAGCATTAGAGTGCCCATTGACTTACATAGTAATCAATAGGAAAGCTGTATTGACCGATAAGTACCCGCATTGAAAAAATCCTTAAAAATCAGGAATCCAAAGCAGTGCCACTTAGTAAACAACTTTGTTTGACCCTTTCACAAGAACATATCCATCACATTTCAGCTTAATCTGAGTAATGGTTCTGAAAACAAGTAAAAAATAGCTAGAACACAAAAAAAAAATCAGAAAAAAATGCAGCGCCACCTGGTGAACAAATTAAGAACTAGGACCCCGAGGGAGTGTTCCTGTGTGATATCAAAGCAATTGGGTGAGCGGTTTCGGAGAAGATTTTTTAAGATTTTCCCAAAAAAAGAACAAAAAAATTTCTAAAAAATCCAAAAATCACTAGACCACGACCATTTGAACAAACTTGGTAGACACCCACCCAAGGCACATCCCCACCAAGTTTAAAGTGGATCTGGCTAACGGTTTTGGAGAAGAAGTTGAAAATGTGAATTGTGGATGGACAACGGACCCTCACAAAAGCTCAGCTGACTGACAAGTCAGCTGAGCTAAAAAATGGCTGGAAGTGATACACAGACAGAACTTTGACATGGATCAAGTGGCCTGACACACAAGGATTTGTTCCCATCATTTTTCACCAGGACAGTCGGGATATGACAAAATTCCAACCTTGTTCCCTTACAACAAGTACAAGTTGGTGCAACTCAACCCAGCACAGTGAGACAAGAGGCAAAACAGAAAGCAGTGGTCCTTTACAGAAATTTTAGCTTGCAGTAAGCTATCACTGTATGATTGCTGCAAGCTTACCATGGACATCTTAAATATGATTGCAGTAAGGTGACCACAAGCTTGCATTTGAAACACTGCAACCTTGCAAGGGTTGCATCAAGATGGCACATGCTTGTGTCAAGGTTGCAGATATTTGCAGATTTTTGCAGCTTTAGGTTGCAATACAGGGCTGGAATTTAGCGGGTGTCCGACATTCTGAGACACCTTGAGATTGTGCCGTGCATGTTGAAATAAAGACTAAGATTCCCGACCGGGCATATTAAAAATACATGGACATGAGATTGGCTTGGGTATCTTTACCTTGCAGGGTAAGCTTGTAGATTGGCTGGGCTGTAAGCTTGCAATACTAGTTTGCAGGAAGATTGCAGGGTTATCTTCTGCACATGCTTGCCACAAGTTTGCACTTGAAACGTGGCAACTTTGCATTGGCTAGCATCTCTGCTTATGTAAGCGCGAGCAAGCTAGCAGCTAATCTAATGTCTCTGCATGTGTGAGTGTGTGCAAGCTAGAAGTTCTGCATTCAAGCTGTGACCCTGTTAAGTTTCGCCTGTTACCTAGGAAATTAAAAAGAGTGCTGTTACTTAGGTTGCAGGCTGCCAAAAGTAATGGTTTCATACAAAAGTATCTACAGCTTTAAAATAAATATTTGTAAATACTATTTGCATAAGAAAGGTAGAATATATCATGTATATATATATCATCAATGGTTTGTAAAACTGATATGCCATATTCTGATTTTTATCTTTTTATTTTCATACTAACAAATTTTGAAAGTGCAGATAATATGTAGAAATATGATTTTCTCCTTACATGTGTATATGCCATATTCTGATTTTTATCTTTTTATTTTCATACTAACAAATTTTGAAAGTGCAGATAATATGTAGAAATATGATTTTCTCCTTACATGTGAGAGCCATGCAGTTATAGAATGTTAGTATTGCTGCAAATTAAATGTGATTAAGAAATCCCAAGGAATATTAAACCATTTAAGTAGAACAGCCTGTTCAGCTTGGAGCATCAAAGACAACGCTGAGGTAAAGTACAAGAAGTTTGTGGAATATAAATGATCCAAAGGCATTTTTCTTTTAAGATTGCAAGTGCCATCTCTGATTAGTCTGGTTAACTTGGTGTAGTTGTAAGATCTAGTCTCTGCTAGCTAACAGTGACCAAGTTGCTTGAAGCGCCAGTGTCTGCAACTTGCAATGCAGGACTGCAAACTTACTGCGAGCTGACACTAGATGGCAGCAAGCTTATGGAGAGCTTGCCAGCATATTGCAACCATCCTGCAATCATATGGCAAGCTTAAATTTCTGTAAGGCCAGGGCTGCAACCTCACAGAAGATACCTGCAAGCATACATGCTTGCAGTAAAAGTATGTAATTAGATATATAACTCGTTGAGAAAAAACAACAAAACATTAATATATCTGTGTGTTTATCGTTCTTTATAACCAGTTGGTTGTCCATCAAGTTTACATGACCTGCTGGACAACCCTTCACTCAATGTTTTGAAACTGTTATGTGATTCATATGTGTGAATGCAAGTTTGAACACAAAGTTGCAGATATATTAAATGTGACTGCGGTAGCAATATCAAGATACAATGTACCAAGACTATCATTTTTTAAAGAAATGTCCTAATACTGATACTGTCCAACAGTGTTTAAGAAAAAAAAAAAAAACTAAAAAACCAAGAAGTGTGTGTCTTGGTGTCTTATTGGTGCAGGGGCTACCCAAGCCTTCCTGTGTAGTTATTTGATGGGTTATATTAATGCTAACAGTCATTAAGCTGTATCAAAACATTTCAGTTCTATAATGGAAATAAGTTCATTCCATTTTGACAGTTTTGTTGCATTCAAAGTTGACTTTTCTATTTGCAGGGCCACTGATACACCCATCACCCGCTGGTCACCAATATGCCCAAAACAGCTAGGAGATTTCTTTAAATGTGCTGTGTCCATGTGAGGTACAGGTCACAAAGGAGACAGCAGAAATAGGTGTACAGACAGACCTGTGTGTAGCCACATTGACAAATGCATAAGGGTGAAAATGCAACTTGAGGCACAACTTGGTGCAACAGACACTTTACAGTGATAGTTCTTGGTGGAGACGGTGACAACAGATGACAATTCAGTCAAATATTTCACTGGCAGCTATTGCAGAAGGTTCTCCAGGGGATGTCTGCTATCTTGTTACAAGTAAATCACATGGCAGGTTAAAAGACTGCAAATGGATCATAGTCCTGTTTGTTTAATAGGCAATTTATTGATTTATTACACAACATTTAACCCCACAGTAATTTTGATGAATAAAATGTACTTGTTCAATTAATTTATCTATGAAAAGTGACAAGGAACTCAAAAAAACTTTTGTACATTATCGAATTAAACTATTTTACTTTTAAAATACATGTAGGGTGGTAATCTGTCAGTATTATGACTATTCTGTAGGATACAGGAGCTGAGAGGTTCCTGGTGTCATTTTAAGAAACTACATCTCATTAACTTATGATACACTCAAGATTTTGTACAATTTATGTTTGCAGGCCTGTTGTATCATATGGCATTGGCATCCAAAGTCCAAGAATGATTCTCCAGAGAGCAAACAGAGGCAGAGTCGTAAGCAAGGCTGACTGAGATTAATACCTGTTAACTCGGATAAGACTGCGACTCAGGTTTGATCAGAGACTATCAGGACTTCTGTTTGGCATGTCTCAGTCAGCTGTTTCAAGAACTTTTACAGCATGGATACATGGAAACAGCACTCAAAAAACTTTTAGCATGGCCATCAATGGAACGTGTGAAAAAACATATGCCACCACAGTTTTGATTTTTCCACAATACCAGAGTGATCATTGACTGTACTGAGATCTTTGTACAAAAATCATGTAAACAAACAGCACAGGCAGCCACTTATTCCACTTACATATCCCACAATACTTGTAAAGTTTTGGTTGGAATAAGTCCTGCTGGAGCGGTGACCTTTGTCTCTCCATTCTGGTCAGGAAATTTGACCGATCGACATATCAATAAAGAAAGTGGACTACTTCAACTTCTTGAGCCACGTGATCATGTCATGGCAGATTGAGGTTTTACCATTAGAGATTTATTGCTTGAAAGGGGTGCACATCTCAATATCCCTCCATTTACAACAGTGAACAATTCAATGCATGACAAGGGTCACCATTTAAGCCCAGGGGATGTACTTAAGACGAGGAGAATTCCGCATAAACATTGAAAAGGCAATAAAAAGGTTTAAAAGATTCAGAATTTTTATTGGGGTGATTGACTTGTCTTTAAAATCCCTATGTGATCAAATGGCAATAATTGCAGTAGTGGGGTGCAACTTAAATCAGCCCCTATAATGATCACAACATATGAACACATGACTGGAAAGTCCTGTCACAGTATACTGACACTTTATCACTGCACCAAGTACTATTAAATGGTTCCCTTTTTACCTCACAGACAGATCTCAGAAAGTCTCCATACAAAATGAACTATCCAAACCTCTTAGTGTTAAATATGGTGTCCCTCAGGGATCTATTTTAGGCCCTCTGTTTTTTCTCATCTACATAAATGGCTTTCCTCTTTATGTACAAGACACGCATTTGTATGTTGATGATACTACCGCTTATGTAGCTGGGAAATATGTGACAATGATTGAAAAAAAAATTACAAGAAAAGATGACAGGAGCAAAGATATGGTGTAAAAAGAACAAATTTTTCTGAATGAAAAGAAAAGTAAGGTTTTGTTACTATCACCCAAAAAGAAACCTAGTCAATGTAAACATGAAAAGTTAAATGTGAAAATAAATGAAGATTATTTGGACGATGTGGACAACTACAAAATACTAGGGCTTCATGTTGACAAATGCCTAACATGGAAAGAACATATATCTGTTCTTTGCCAAAAAAATTGCAGGAAAAGTAAACACTTATAAGAAGATTAAGTATTTCCTTCCATTCCACATAAGAAAACTGTACTATAATGCTTACATCCTGCCACACTTTGATTTTTGTTGTACAATTTGGGGTGGATGCAACAAGAAATTACGTGATAAATTAAGAAGGCTTCATAAATTTTCTGCATATCAGGTCCTTAAGGTCAATGGCATGCACAATTATAAAGGTCTGGTGGATAAACTGCAATAGTTAACTATTGATGAAAGGATTCATTACAGGAAAGCACAATTAATGTATAAAATAATGAATGGTATGGCACCAGTCTATCTGAAGGACCTATTTTTATATGTGAAAGACAGATGTTCTATGAATTTAAGATCATCAACCAACGACCACCTCTATCTACCAAAACCCAGGACAAATTACCTGAAATCATCATTTGTGTATTCAGGGGCCATTCTATGGAACTCTCTTCCATACACTGTAAAGCATTCTAAAACTTAAGACAGTTTCAAGAATGAATGTTTTAGTTACATATTGTCAACAGGAAAGAAAGGGTGTGAAGTTTAACTTTTATGTATATATTTGTCATATTTATGGTATTGACTGCAAAGATCTAATGTTACTTGTATATCACTGTCATGATTGTATCCCAAATTGAAAGTTTGAGGGCCCTGGGGGAGATTAGGGAAATGCACCCGCATTAACCTAGCCAGGTCACTCTCACTAAATAAAGTTTATATATACTTAGTAGATTACGAATTCATCTATTGATCAATGTTTAAACAGTGGCTTGTGTTATGATAGACATTTGTGAACTGAATTAGTCCTTTGAATTTTAGGCTCATCGACCCTGTCAGTTATCACTGTACTGTATATATATGTATAGGTAATTTTAACTGTTTAAATTTATATAAAAAAAGATAAAACAAAATCCTGCTGTTTTTAATACTTTCACTTCCCTGGCCACATGTATATATTTGAATGGTGGACCTGTGGCATGAGAGTACATTGTTGCAACCAGAAATGAAAAGCCAAACTTCAAATTCAAGTTCCAGCATGCTAAAACTGCTTTGAGTGCTGTTTCCATGTATCCATGCTGTAAAAGTTCTTGAAACAGCTGACAGACATGCAAAACAGAAGTCCTGATAGTCTCTGATCAAACCTGAGTCGCAGTCTTATCCGAGTTAACAGGTATTGATCCCAGTCAGCCTTGCTTACAACTCTGCCTCTGTTTGCTCTCTGGAGATTTTAACACCTTCCCATGAGTATCGGTGTCTTACGTGGACCCCAAAATTATTCTTTGACATTGGACTATACACATACATGTCTGACTTGGGCTGTCAGACATGCATGTGAATAATGCATCTGATTGATGGGGAAAAATAGTTTCATGTTTTCTTCTTTGGTAATTTGTATAAATATTCAATAATTCAATTCACCCACCCACTTTTAATTGTTCAATCATCCTCCTTCTATACATCACACATTTAAAGTTAAATACTGTGAAATGCTGAGAATACAAGTTGGCAGTGCCCACGATTAATACAGCATGGGTCATAGTATCAAAAGTTGCATTTTTCATATCAGAGAACACAGATCCAGAAATTTAGAAATTAAATCCCTTCAATTTAAATTAATTTTGTCCAACAGTAATCAGTTTTAATGTTATGTTGTCAATTTATCCAATAAAATGTTGGAACAACTAATGTTGATAAACTCATCATGATGGAACTATTGACATATGTGCAAACCACCAAGCTTCTAAAATCACAATAGCTTTGGTGAATCACTCGGAAAAATCAGAATAGCTGGTATTCTATTATGGATTATTAAAGGAAACATGCTTTGAAAAATCTTAATACTTGCCTATTTTGATCAACTTTTTAATAATTCTTGGTTGAAATGGCAACCAAAAGACTAGCGTGATTCTGTTAAAACCAGAATGGTTGGCACCTATGTCCAATTACAGCCAAACTTCTTGTCTGCACAAGCCTGTCTGCAAGTAATGAAGCACTTGGTAAAAGGGCACTATATTTCGATCAAACCATCCCCACATTCTGGACACAACAACATCCCATCAGGGCTAACACCGAGATATGGATACCCAGTGTCAACACGCAGGCCACTTCCTCCAACCTTAACATTTCTGTGAATGGCCTTGTGTTCAGCAACATATTTCTTGCAAACAACACTTTCCACTTTCACCCCATAGTTTAACTGTTTCTTATTCAGTGCACCGTAGAGGCCTAAACACTGCTTTGTTGTGCTGTTCAGGATGTCAGGACCACCATAAGTAACAGCATTCTTGAATCTGCTGGCCATGACACTACCTTTCCTGTACACTGACCATTTTGGATTCTCACTTTGACCCACTGTACATATAGCTGTATATGCGCAGGTACTGTCATCATGAATATCCTTCAATTTCGCAAGGAAATTTTCCTGTTCACAAGTCTGGGCAATATCCATAATGGCTGGAGTTTGAAGCTGAGCAGTGTCACTTGCTGACAAGACAATCATGGAAGGAGTGTCAGTCAAAGATGCCAGGATTCAGGCCCGTGTTCCTTGTACCAGGTCAACAACCTGCACCCAAATGTCAGCCGCATCAAGCTGTGGAGTAAGCACAAATGATGTTTGATGGGGCTCATTCTTGTGCAATGCCATGGTCGTTACTCTTTAAGTGCCAAATTTTAGACTGAGTCAACGGCTTTTCTCGGCATGCCCAATATGCGCCGAGAAAACCTGTTGATCTGGGTCATTTTCTGCGGAACTAGAGGCATGCTGGTACTTGAATGAAAGGTCTTTTTACAACATGTACAAGGAATACGAATCTGAGATCCTAATGATAATTCAGACTAGTCTGACTTCAGTAGATTGACTTTAGATGTGATTGGGTCTGAAAGAGTTAAGGACAGTCAGTGGCTGGGAAACAGCTTTCTTTCTCGCCAGCCGAGCCAAACACAGGACTGGTCTGTTGGCGCCTCTTGCATCTTTTCACTCATCTTGACGAGACCAAAAAGCAAGGCAGTCACGTGTTTGCACATTCCATTTGGCCTGCAAATACAGAAAAATGGAAAACAAAAATCAGAACAAAGACTACATTTAAAGACTCTTATCTCTCTGACCACATATAATTTATACACGCATGTGTGTGCTGTTGAACACATGGATCTAACTTACTGGTATGCATATCATTTGCATACATAAGTTGAAAATGTCAATGTTCTGAGCATTTTTTGGGGGGCTTGAGAGATCAACTATTGTTTAGAGCTTCCTTTAAGTATAACCAAGCTTTAGATACTAGTATAACTCTCTCAGTATAAAATAGTACATGGATTAATTCATTTTCATGAGTTTCTTTTATTACCTGTATATCAGTAACAGAAAATTTATTCAGTTCAAAGATCGATATTTCATAAGTTGAACCCTCCCATCCTTGATACTATTTGGAATAATTTTGTCTATTGAGTTTTGCTGGCTGGTGGTTTCACTCTGGAAAAGCAGTGGCAAGTGCATTTTGTCTTGTCGACCATTTTCAAATCACTAAGTGAAAAATAAAAAAAGAATACTCACGCAACACAAGTAAAATTCCTGATAGGATATCTCCAGATTTTTTCATCAGCACCCATGGTTGGTAGGCAGCAGCCTTGTTTCAGGCACACATTTCATCTTCCCCTATATGAACTCCCCCTCCTTGATACTCAACATGGCGGCCTGATAGACATGACGCTCGAGATGAAGTTGGTAACTACTGTCATCTTTGTACCGCTTTAATCATTGATGAGGCCACTCACAAATTTCAGATAGGTACAGAAAAGCATCATTTTAGGAAATAATTGGCAAATCTCGCATATCTGAGGTCCAACCTTGCCCAACAACGCACGCATCTGACAATACATCTCCATCCACAGTTCTGTGCCTAATGGCGTCTTCTTCAGTGTCGTCATTCTGTTGAGCAATTTCAAGACCCGCTAATGAGCTTTTAATGCAAGCTCTACAAGCGCAGCTTTATTTCTCCCATCAAAGGAAACTTCTCTTTCTTTCAAGTAATTGTTTAGCCTTGGCAAATTCTGTTGTTTTTTTTTTAAGGAATCCGCACCCATTTTGAGACCATATGACTTTGCATTGAATTCTGCTGGCCAAGCTACCCATAAACAAACCAAGCTGCCTGCAAATTACCCAGATGCCCTTGCGCTCAGTGCTTTTCCGGGTAAAAGAGCAACCTCTTTATCTATTTATGCAAGTGTCATATAAGAGCCTGAGTAAGTTTGATTAGTGTTTTAAGCTGTCCATGCCGACCATTAGACTGGTATCTTGGTGCAAATGTGACTTACACAATCAAACAATACACATGCCTGACATATGTCAGCAACATTGGCTTACCGTCCAATATATAGTGCCCATGCAGCATTTAATAATTTGAGAATCTGATAATATCCATTATGGATGAAACCAATCCTATGATCAATTTTTGTTACCTTTCATCAAAACCTTCATATTACAGAGTGGAAACATGTTTACTTTGAAAGGCCCTGTGACCTTGAAAATCAGGTTTTAATTCATATGTCTGCAGTCACAAGATACAACTTCCACAGATGCAATACCTTACCAAATTTGATAAAGTGTCAATGAATCCAAGAACTGATATGCCGTACTGAAGTAGTCTTTACTAACATTACATTATCTAAACAAAGAAAAACATTTGTGTCAAGTCAGCTTCTTCAATCTTTATAACCACTGAAAATTTTTGGAACTGATAATCTGCTAAAATATATTGTACAAGTACACCATGCATGCCTACCCTCGCATTTCGGATTTCTTCAATCCTACCACGGTACCATTTACTGTCAGCTTTAAACTGTGCATAGACCAGAGCACCCTCTTCAGGAAGAGTACCGTTTTCTCCATAGGACAGCCATTGGGAGCTCTGGATGTACATCTCCCTGTCAATCATACACATCATTAATAACTAAATACTAGAGCCAGACTGAACCCGAACAATCGAACCCGAGCTTACCAGGTTTCAGGATTGAAGCCCGGCTCGGGTTTGGCTTTTACAGTCACTAAACGTTTGGGTTCGGTTATCATTGTCAATGTTGCCAATACAGTTACATAAGAAGGTCACTGAGGTTACTTTTCGTACTTCTATACACCTTAAACAATGCAACAAACGCTACTTTGCAATTAAATGTGTCACATGGGTTGCATTAATCACCTGAATTACATTAACAATAGTAGTGCCCCAGTGCGAAAGGGTAACAGCTACAAGCCCCTGTTTTAATAAAGCTTTAAATGAGCATTCTGAGAGGTTTAAGTTTATTTATGGCATGTTTGAATTGCATATACCGAACCCGAACGGTGCCCGGTTAGGGATCGGTAATGCGTACCGAGTACAAAGTACCCGGTTTGGTTTCAAAATACATGTTTGGTCAGGCTCTACTAAATACCCAACCGAACACATCAAAACTAGCCCAAACCACCTAGATGTCATGTTTCCTGCTTCAACATTTCTACTTATTTCATCATTAAAGAAACAAAGTTTTGAAACAGAAATACACATGACACCTATCTGGATGGCAGCCCTATGTCGTATGTCAGCAGCTTTCCTGGGAGCCAGTTGGCACATAACATTCAAGTCCAACCAAGGAAAGCATGTTTACTCCATTTTAATCTAGGGAAAGGGTAAAGTACAATCTGAGAAATGACACTCAAGGGTCACAGTTCACAAAACATAATAATCAGGCCATAAAATGTCCCTTGTTTCCAACAAGAGGACTGTGACAGTCCTGTGCTCAGCTGACATGTACATATACTCTTGCGATTTTTTAAAATTTGCCCCCCCCCCCCCAAAAAAAAAACAAAAACCAAAGAAATTCATAAAAAAAATCACTGGATGACCATTTGAACAAACTTGGTAGAGACCCACCCAAGGTACATTGCCACTAAGTTTAATAATACCTATAATGTACCTGAATTGAAAAAATCAATACAAAATTAGGAATCCATAGCAGTGCCATCTAGTGTATAACTTTGTTTCACCCTTCCAGAAGAAACATATGCACCAAGTTTAAGCCTAATCTGAGTGACAGTTCTGGAGAAGAAGTCGAAAACAGCAATAACACACTAAAAAAAAAAAAAAAAAAAAAAAGAATACAAGTGCACAGTGATCAAAAGGATCTATGTCCCCTGCCACAATAGACAGTAGAAAGCTATACAATGTATACATCCTGTCTGGATGCACAAAACTGGTATGTTCTTGGGCCCTGTGACCTTAAAAATAGGTCAAGGTCAAAAGCAATAAATGGCGAAAATGCACTTGGTATGATGCACCTCTGGTATAAATTTCATTATTCTATCTCTAAGGGTTCTAGAGATATGCTGCCGACTGGCTGGCCGGCGTAGGAATCCATAGTCTCTAGTATGATACACTTATAGGGAAAAACATTGGCCCATATTCATAAATATCAAACCCAACAATGACACCAAAGATATTCCAGAGTTACCAAACCATCAACATTAATCTTCCAATATTTACCAATGTGAAGAAACAAATTTCACTCCTGACTTGAGACAGGCAGTCACCCACAAAAGGTAACTGGTGGTTTTAAACCGGTCCTCTCAACCTTTGAAATAGTTTTCATTAAATACAGATTACAGTGTTTCCAATATGTACAGGCCCAACCACTCAATATCCAAATTTTATCACTTCTGCCAAAAATGATAAGAAAATTGGTAGGTCTGTCACTTTTTTTGGTTCTTCTGACTAGTTTGGACGGACACACCCCTATCCCCACGAACTCTAGGTCCCCGTTTGCCTCCTTCAGTGGCGGAGGACAAAAATTGCCGTGCAATCTGGTGAACAAATTAAGTACTAGGAGTCCCTAGGAGTGTTCCTGTGTGATATCAAAGCAATCGATTGGGGAGAGTTTCAGAGATTAAGATGATTTTGTAAGATCCACCCCCCACCCCCCAACTCGTACAAAATCCAGAAGTAAATGGAGTGTGACCATTTGAACAAATCTGGTAAAGACCTACCCAAGGTACATTGCCACCAAGTTTGAAGTGTGAATAAGCATTAGAATGCCCACTGACTTGTATAATTATCAATAGGAAAGGTGCATTTACCCATAAGTACCCAAATTGAAACCAGATGGCTGCATGAACAGCCCATGCTCAGCTGACCTAAGTTTGTCCCACAAAATCAAGCTTGCAACTGAATGGACCTCTGTTGAGCTTAAGCTGAGTGCATATGACATTTAGAAGTATTTGCAAGATGGACAACTGAGCCCATGAAAACTGCAGCCTGAGCAGCAAGTCAGCTGTGCAAAATATTGCAGTCCCACTTGGTGAACAAATTAAGAACTACGGGTCTCTAGGAGTGTGTTTGATATCAAAGCAATTGGGTGCGCGGTTTCAAAGAAGATTTTTTAAGATTCGCCCACCAAAATTAATAAAAAATTCAAAAATCACTGGAGCGTGACTATTTGAACAAACTTGGTAGAGACCCACCCTAAGGTACATTCCCATCAAGTTTGAAGTCATCTGGCTGACAGTTTTTGAGAAGTTGAAAATGTGAATTGTTGCCGGACGACAGAGGATAGACGGATGACAGACCATCCAATAAGCTTACCTGACTGACAAGTCAGGTGAGCTAATAAAAGATTTCAGCTATGAATTTTACAAGTTTAAACTGAAATCTACAAAATATTTGCCATGATGACATTTGTTTTCTCTCTTTATCAATTTATCCTTTCTTTTGTACCTTTTACTTTCTACAAAACAAAGAACAAATTGATTTCAAGACGTAAACAAATGCCTTTTGTTCCTGTGACCAACTACAGTCTATTTGTTCCTCTGAATAAATTGGTTTGATCTGCTGATTAAATTGATTTGTCCTTCTGATCAAATCGTTTTAATCAGAGGAACAAATATGTTTTTATTTGATCACATGAACAAATATATTTGTTCAGGTGATTAAATCGATTTGGCCAGAAGAATAGATGTTATTTGATCATCTGAATAAGTTGAATTGTTCTGATCAAATTGATATGATCATATCATCAAATATTCCCCAACTTTATTAAATCGATGCTCCCTGTCTGATTTGTTGTGCGGATCAAATATTTATACTTCGGAACAAATCACTTCCGCCAATATTTGATCCATGTAACAAATAGTAAAACATGCAAAAGGTACAATCTTGAAATGTCTGTGATATCGCAGAAACTTACAATGCAGACATTTTATGGCTTTGTTTTTAGAGATTAAAACGAGTGAAGCCGGCTGTGCAGAATGGATCATTATTAGTTATCATTGAAATATGATTGTGTTTTGGCGGGATTAAATGTAATTTGGACTGCTTTTTGTCATGCCTTTGATGATCATGGATATTAGCATTTTTCTCTCATTTTTTTCTGTCTAAAGTTGGGAGGTTAAGTCTCTCTCTCTCTCTCTCTCTCTCTCTCTCTCTCTCTCTCTCTCTCTCTCTCTCTCTCTCTCTCTCTCTCTCTCTCTCTCTCTCTCTCTCTCTCTCTCTCTCTCTCTCTCTCTCTCTCTCTCTCTCTCTCTCTCTCTCTCTCTCTCTCTCTCTCTCTCTCTCTCTCTCTCTCTCTCAACGATTATAACATGCCTGTAGCTGGAAATCTGATTTTTTTTCTTCAAATGTATTCAACTATTAATTGCAGCCTACAAAAACCACGCATTCTTAAATGGGATTCTGGAAAAGTGGATGATGACAACTTAACCCTATGACAACTAGTTCCATCTCCCACCCCTACTTATTGTTGCTATATAAAGAAAATGTCAAGGTTCGAGATTGTACCGCTTGCGTGTCATTGTAAAACAGACCACCGGAAGTGACTAGCGGCATTCAAGAGGGAGTAATTTTTATCTGTTAGTGAAGAAAGTACTTGTATTTGTTAAGCAGATCAAATAGATTTGATCACGGGAACATATATATTTGTTCAGGTATTCGAATAAATCAGAATATATTTTATTCTATTTGATCAGAAGAACAAATCGATTTAGTCATGTGAACAAATGCATTTGTTCATGTGATCAAATTCATTTTATTGTTTTTCAGAACAAATCTATTTGATCCTTTGATTAAATCAGTTTGTTCTTCTCATCAAATCAATTTGATCAGAAGAACAAATATACTGTATTTGGTCAGATGAAAAAAATTCAAGGTTCATACAGCATAGCAAAGCCAAGATTCCATACTTTTTCCAAGTACTTTCCAAACTCAATCATCCGTGGTTTTATGGGTATGTATGTATGTATGTATGTACATACATAATATATATACAGTAGTTCCCCTCTTATAAGGCCACCCCAAATGTTTCCTTATTACGAGAGGTGGTCTCTCTTCAGGGGGGAAAATAAGATGAAAATGCCATATTTGCTGCACAGCAAAGTGGCCTTTGTAGAGGGAGTGGCATGTCTTATGGGGTGGCTTACAAGAGGGGAACCAATGTATACAATTTATATATTGAACAAAAAAACAACTTTTTGTTTGATACTAGCAAGCGCTGCTTCCCCCATATTTTTCAAGTGCACATTACTTGCACACACCTGGTATCTTGCGCTGTATTTGTCCTGTTTTACAGGCAAAACCCAATCCTTGTATTTGGGGTTTCAAGCCAAAGTTCATTATATGTACAGCCTCCCATTGTTGTTGCGGCTTGGTGCACAATTTATGCCTGCGGCAAACATTTACGGTCTTTCATCCATAATTCAGGGCTTGACAATTTTTTTTAAAATCACTTGTCCGCAGGGTAAGTAGATTTCAAAATCCAATTGTCCTCATAAAACTTCTATAAACATTGTTTTTTTCTAACAACACTAAGGCCTAGACAAACCATTTACCCTAAAATGTATTTGCCGCTTATTGTTGCTTGCAAAATTGCAAAAAAAAATGTCAAATTTTACGATTCTAGCTGCAACTGTTTGACAGCAAAACTGGCAAAATATCAAAAATACAAATTGAAAGTAAGCTATTTGCATGGGGTGATTAATGATGAAAAATACGTTGTAATTTCTGGGACTATAGGAGTCCGTATCCCGAGTAAACTTAAATAACGATTAAATAGTTGCATTGGCTTCAGGATCCTTTCTCTCCGCCTCTGATGCCGTGCACTGATGGGATGCATATCGTTTGCGTACCTACCATGAATGCTATCGGTACATCATAGTAAATTTGCATATACAGTGTTGGCAAGTTCCTCGCAAAAAACGGTGTTCTTAAATCAAATTCAAACGAAAATTTTAATATTTCAAATCAGAAATCGAGCGTGCGCACCGTCAACATCTTTCCTGCAACTGTACACAAACAGCTGCTTTGGCCATGTGGTCTGACGCACAACACATCACCCAACTGGTCAATTGAGTCACGTGCAAAAATGAGCCAATCATGGCTCGTGTTACGGTGTTTCATCATGGCTTCCGCCCAGTGAACATGTGTGAATTTACGGAGGGAACACACAAACGGGAAGCTTTGTTTATATTGCAGCATACGAAAATAAAGATTCCGGTGTTTATTGCAACAATTATTTAGAGTCACAGGCAAATTCGCAAAGGTATGGGATAGCCGGAATTGCCGAATGTGTCCCAAATCAGTCCGTGAGACCGCGTCAGTTCACCGCAGATCCACTCCAGTGTCCACGCTGTCACTTGCGTGTGACTGGCAGTTGTGTGCTGTTTTTGCCCGGAAAGTCATCTCATGGCACCTATTTTTTCCAACACTGTTTGAACCCACCGATAAATAGCATTTGATGTTAATTTGCAGATGAATTTGCCACACAAAATATTATTTTTTGACGGATTTTCGTAAAAAATTTCAACTGGCCCGCAGGGATAGCACTTTTTTTATTTCAACTAGCCCGAGCCCAATTCTGACAAGCCCCGGGCTTTCAGACATGCGAATTGTCAAGCCCTAATCATGATGGACCATCACTCGTAATCAAAATGACGCATGCTTGTTTTTCAAATCTTGCAAAGAATCCCATCGCATTGAGAGTTGAAAAAGCTGCCTCCCATGATGCTGTTCAATGCAGAAAACCCCATAGATGCTATATTTAGCAATGAAAACAAACAACGATCATAGGTATTACAACAAACATTAAAATAAAGTCACACAAATAGATTTTTTCATTCTGCTTCGTTTTTTTTTTAAACCGGAAAATCGATTTTCCATACTTTTCAAGACTTCTTTATGAAATTCCATACTTTTCAAGGCCTGAAACAGAGGGCATTCAAATTCCATACTTTTCAAGCCTTTTCAAGCTCTGTGCGAACCATGACAAATACATTTGTTCATCTGATCCATTTGATCATGTGATTAAATATTTAGTTTTCTATATAAATATTTATTCACCTGATCAAACATTTGTTCATAAGAATAAATTTATTTGTTTTTCTGATCACTTATTTAATCATCTGATCAAATACTGAATAAAACAAGAAACGGCATTCCATAATTTGTACGTGTGTGTGTGTGTGTGTGTGTGTGTGTGTGTGTGTGTGTGTGTGTGTGTGTGTGTGTGGAGCCTTTTTAAATACATGTAACTGCCTGATGAGACCCAGTTGGGCTTGAAACATGCTGTACACTTTGGCTCTCTTGGCTACTTGCATTGCCAAATTAGCGGGCTATTCAATTTATGGCCTTATCTAACTTTATGTGACCTGAGCCCATATCCTTTTATGATGTATTTATTCCTGCCTTTGGTCAAACATTTTGCGCCACAGACCCTGTGGTAATATTCCTATCTGTTTTTCATTGGAATAGATGCTTGCATCAACGGCCCCATGTCATAAATATTAAATATAAGCACATTTAATGGTAATAACGGACGACCACATTCAGAGAACTGGCAGGTGTGTCTGCCATGTTTGCACTTGCACTCGATGACTGTTGACGTCACATACCAGGCACTGACATGGTTTTACCCAATCATGGTACATTGCAAAGTTTATATGTTGACGTTGATGAGCCAGGCCAATGCTGTACCTGGGGATGATCCCTAGGAAGGTCTCAGTGTTTCAGCTGTTACTGTCAAACACAGTTAACGTTTTTGTCTCTAAATACTTGGTTATTTTTAAACATTTTGGCAACACTTTTTAATCGAACTTCGAATACGAAATAAAATATAATCAGGGGAATTTCTTCATTTATTTTGGAATTCTATTTATGTATTTACATGTTTGATATGGTCCCTTTTTATCATGTACAGCAGCAATGTTGGGTCAGCCGCAGAAACGCAGGTGCTTAACTTCCATGTTACGACAGGTGAGAAGTCATCTCAGATAAGTGGTTTCTCTTCCTAATAATAATATATATCATACCCCGAGTTTCCCTAGATTTATCCCTTTAAATTAGTCCTATATATGCTTGGATCTCCTAAAGTTCAGTAAGGTTCAATTTTCTTGACCAAGCTTGAGATTCAGAATTTTCTTATTTAGCACACTTGGAAGGAAAAACCAGCTGACAGCAATCAGTCTGGCATACTTGAAGACCCCCTTCAATGTCATCAGTTAGATGATGGCTCCACGTGGTCAGTTTGGCATACTTTGTGAGCTGGTTGATTACAATATAATAAACACTTCATTAGCTGGCTCATTGTGATCAACTTGGCATACCTGACCAGCTGGCTCACTGTGATCAAGTTGAAACACTTGATGAGCTGGCTCATTGTGATCAAATTGTTATACCTAATGAGCTGGCTCACTGTGATCAAGTTGGCATACTTGATGAGCTGGCTCATTGTGGTAAGTTGGCATACTTGATGAGCTGGCTCATTGTGATAAGTTGGCATACCTGATGAGCTGGCTCATTGCAATCAGTCTGGCATACACTTCTGCAGAGAAGTAAGGCAGGAAATAGAAGCAACCCGTCTTGATCATCATACTAGGTACATGACCATTCATCTCTGTGTCTAAAAAAGCAGGAACAATGGTAACAGAGTATTTAATCTCCAATGCATGCAATGTGCACTATAATACCTGAAAAAATTCTTGCAGAATGTTTAGGAGCACCAGATAATATATCCCTTTCTTAATGGATGGCCATGTACCCCCCCCCCCCCCCCCTTCCCCCCCCCCTTCCCCCCCCCCCCCCCGGGCTTGACATTAAGGATTTTGGCCACTTGTCCCAGGACAAGTTAGAAAATCTCTTTTCTTTTTTCCTGTAAGAAAGTGACTTGTCCCCACTTAATCCAAAAAGAAAATTTCTTCTCCCATATTTTTTGCAACATAGGCTCTATATACAGGATGTTTGGAGATATATCAGTGTCAGTACGTACACTTACTTCTTGACGAGCATTGCCAAGACCTCCGCATCTGGGCATGATGCCTAAGAAATCGAGCTGAGTTTCAACTCACATGATCCTGAAAAACTGATAATCCCGTAGTGCCATCTCTTGGTCCATGTGCAACTGATGGTGACTCCCAGTGCGCATGCTCCCCACCTCATTGTTTATCTTTTGGAGAAGCGAGTTTGGTCGGGTGGGCTTCTCTGGTGGTTGAGAGGTAAATGCACTTACTAATACTGATATTACTCCATGTATTCCATATTAGTTATGTAACGTTACCTCTCGACCACCACTGCAAATACATGTATACAAACGTACTGGCGGTGGGTGTAACATCACGGGTACACTGACCTCAATTGACCACCAGGACCGACAGCTTGGGGGTAACCATCGGTCCGTGCGAGGAGGCGACGTCTGTAGGGAAAACCTCAGTGCTAAGTGGAAATGAGGCGGCCGACAGCAGAAGCAGGCCTAAACAGGAGACTCACCTTACTGACCCACATGGGACCGCACTTAACCCATGGGTGCTCCCCCATCAACATGACAACTGTCCACCTCGTGGTTAAATGTTGTCCGTTTCAGATTTATCGAGCCTGCAGATCTTACAGGACCTAGTCGCCAAACTGGCGGGCACAGGGGGGCAATATATGGTTCCGTGGGCAGCGAGTTTCTGTGTTAAACTGGTAACAGGCCAAGGTGACAGGACAAGCTGCATAATACTGTTCGAGATTAGCTCTACTAGGCAAGAAGCCCTAAAATGGCCCACTGAGAAGCACGCCGACCTATAGGCCTGCATCAGATCTGACCATCAGGGCCCCATAAGCTGGAACACTGTGGCTGCTCTGATGGGATCCAGAAGGCCTAACGAACAAGTATCGGTACCTGAACAAAGGAGCAGGTTACGCACACGAAGGCATAGATGTCATCCTCTAACACCATCATGTCATGCAAATAGTGCTCGGCAAAAGTTGTAGATTATTGACAGCAGCAGGCCCGCAGAATGTCGACAACCACAATGTTCTGCAGGGCATGCCAGGAGGCATTGAAACAACAAAGCAACTGTCTGCACGATCCTGGTGAACACCAGTGGCGTTGGGGCAAGACCGAACAGAAGCGCCCTGAACTGGTATATTGGCATGCAAATGCAAACCGCAGATAAGTGAAATCTCCACGATGGGCACATGGAAGAACATGTCCTTAAGATCCAGGGATGTCATCTACTCCATGGGCGGTAAGGCTGCTGCCACCGATTGGGGTGTCGCCATCCGAAAGGACAGGAGTTCCAGGAAGGTGTTCGGCGCCGACAGGTCTATGACCAGATGCCATCTTCCATCGCTCTAGTGCACCAGGAAAAGTAGGTTGTAGAAGCTGGGAGAACCTTGATCCTCTACCGGCTATATGGCGCGCTTGTTTGAAAGCGTCTAAACCACCTCCAGGAATGCCCATGCTTTGGGTTCTGAGGTGGGTGGAGTGAACCACTTGTTCTCGGATTAACGGAGGGCTGTCTTTGCCGAAAGGCAGTGTGTAGCTGTGTCCCAGGATGTTAAGGAGGAACAAATTGTCTGTGATAGACCCCCATTGCATGCAATATGTGGTAAGTCAGCCGCTGACTGGGTGCTGTGGGGGGTCTAACATTGTGGCAGTTCCCAATCCTGAGACCTATTCCGGGATATAAAAGTCAGGAACGCCGAAGCTTTCCGGACTTATTTCCTCTACTGGAAGGCTTGTCCTTCTTGGATTGCTGTCCGGCCTTCCCAGGTGGCCTTGCCCCCAAGGGAGCACGAGTTGAGGAACAAGCAGACATGGTCTGAGAAGTAGTGCACTTTGGGGGCAGAGGCACCAAAGGACGACAACGACCGAGCAGAGTCGGTCAGCGCCTTGGAGTGTGCCTGGTCCGCCGAGCAGGCACAAAGGTCCTGCATCCTGCAGACCACTTCCACCATCTTTCCTCCGAACAGAGTTCCCGAGAAGAAGGGTCACGTGCATGCTCTACAATAGATCGGGTCAGGCAGCTTTGGACCCTGGAGGTAGGCATCCCTAAGTAACAAACGAAGGTTCGCCTCCAGCATGCAAGCGGAGCACACCTGCTGATGAACAGCTTGCGACAACGAAGTCACCAGGAGTATCGCCTGGTCTAACCAGTCTGGCACTGCCTCTGTGATCTGAATGGAGCCCTTGAGGTCATTAAGAAGAGACCCCATAGTGGTCAACGACAAGTTGGAGTAGGACGCTGCAAGGGCCCTCGGGCATCTTTCTCCAATTGCTTGAAGGCCTCTGCGGACGCCAAGAGGCTTCTCGGCTGCATCAAACTCCTCCCAGTTTAAGTTCACAGGCAGTGAACCCAACGGGAGGATGTGCACCGGTGCAGAGTGCCACATCCCCTGGACATCCGACTTAGGGAGGAGTAGGCCCTGCCTCAGGTAGCCAGATATCAGCAGCTCCACAGAAACCTGTGTGCCTCGAGTCTTGGCCCTGAGCTGGTCATAGAATTCCGCTACAAAGGGCAAAAAAGGCATGGGCATACGTTGACGCATGTCCTCCAGGGACAAGCCCCAGCAGAACAGCGCAACAGCCCCCGACGTCTCATCCACTGGTGGAAACACAGCTTGGTCACCAACTAGGATCTGATCTGCGCCTGTCAGAAGGTGAATGGAGTGAATGGCAAGCCCTCAACCTAGGTCGAGATCTGCTGGCAGACAAATCTGACATCAGAAACTCATCCTTTGCCTTGGTGTCCAGGTCCAAAGATTCCAGACTTGCGAAGGGGGCAGTAATGCCCAAAGCCTCGTCGAACAATCTATTGTCTGAGGGCCATGGCGCAGCCTCCTGTGACAGTAGGGGATCTTTCACCATGCCATGTGTAGTGGTAGTGAGCAACACCGCAGTAGTCGCCACCACAGACGTCGCTCCACTTGCTCCTCCCACAAGGGGAGAGAGATGGAAGGCAAGGGAAGCTCATACACCGACATCTCGGCGGCAGCAGGCTGAGAAGTCTGCAGGCCGGGGGATTTAGCTGAGGCTCCACCAGGCCACTATCCTGAACCTCAGCTGCCATCGACTGAGAAGTCTGTCGGCAGGAGGGGTCCGGAGGGAGTTCAGAAAACTCGCAGACCCGAGCTACCACCGACAGCTGGCTCGAGGCGGAAGCAGCGAGCTGCTCTGCTGACAGAGTCTGCTCAGACTTGGCAACAGCAGTGGTGGCCAATGCAGAAGAAAACACAGCCTCTTCAATCAACCACTGGTCCTAGTGGAACTCAAGATCTGCCTGCCACTCGAGAGAGTGAGGCAGGGTACCCGGCTCAAACATGGGGACCAGTGGAATCGCCAACTGCTCACTCCAGGGCAAAGTCACCGGAGGTGCAGGAGGGACTGCCGGTTCTGCTGTTGGGGGAACAGGAGGTTCCGCCCGGACCAGAGGTGCCGACACCGCCGGGGCCAAAGGTGCACTGACAGTGGAAGGCTCCCTTAAAGGTCTGGGTGTCTTCCTCCTAGCTCCCCTATGCCTTCACTTACCACCTGAGCTCTCAGAACCGGGAGCACAGGGAGTTTGAGGAGGCACCGGTGTCTTAGCTGGCACTCCAGGCTTACGGTCCGAGCGGTCGGACTGGGCGGGGTGCTGGCTTTCCGTACTTCCCGGACTTATGATCCAAGCGCTTGGACTGGCTGAGGTTCTGGAGTACTGGGGCGGGTACCTGTAGGTTTCCACTCTCGATGCACCGAGTTGCGAAGTTGCTGTCTATCCAAGCGCGGACTACTTCTGAGCACAGTCTGAAGAAGAAACAGTCTGCTGAGAGGGGACAAACAATGCATGCAGCATCTCAGCCTGCTGCATCATGCTCTGTGACATCACCTCCAAAGCATGGACCACCTTGGGATTCGTGCCAAGAGCAGATTTGGTGGTCTGTTGGGGCAAAGTCTTTGGTACAAGATCCCCATGTGGTGATTTCTTGCTACAGGACTTTTGACTCTGACGTTTCTTAACCTTCTCCCAAGGGGTATCTAGAGAAGAAACGTCCATCTTTTGGGACTGCGGACGGGCTGAAGCAAGTCTATGCTCTGTCCCATCAGACACATGAGAATGCAGATGCAAGTCTTCAGGAAGGATAAGATGGGGAGCATGCACACCAGGAGTCACCATCAGTTCCACATGAAGTGAGAGATAGTACAGTGGAACCACCAGGTTTCAGGATCAAGTGAGTAAACAACTCAACTCCATTTCTTGGGCGTTATGTCCAGACACTAAGGTCTTGGCAATGGTGGTCAAAAGATAGTGTTACGTAAGTAATGCCAATTTATCAATTTGTGAATGCAGATATCTTTGTTTCTAATATATTTATATTTTTTTTCAGTTTAATTTATTTGCTGTTCTTTCATCATATTTTTCTGAGTACACATATGTAATATGTGAAAGAAATTCACAATAACAGTCTGACAATTGACATGTTGCACAAAAGATCTTTTGGTTATATCCCATACAAATTTTAACAGTGTTTATATTTTAAAATTTTTGATTTTGAAATCAATTTAACTTGTGAAGTGTTTGTTTTTGTGCTACTTATCATGGGCTTGTTTTTATTCACAGAATTATCAAAGATATTCTTGCACCTGTCTTTCATCAAAATATGTCATTCAACTTTCTTCATACCCTTCTGCCCAAGCTACCAAATTCCTCAATTGTATATTTTTTTCTTTGTTATTGTACTTTATTAATTAATGAATTTATTTCACATTGCATGAATGCATGTGGTGCTTGTCAAGACCTACTGATTAGTGTGCTATCTAGTGTCACTTTAAGGAATTACTGAAAATGCCATGGGCTTGAAGCTGTGAATGTGAAGACACAGATCCACACTGTTGGAGCTTCAGGATTATACATTAGAAAGGATTTCCTCACATCTAGTCCTGATAAGGTAATTGAGCATGATGTTAAATCGGTTGGTACTGCTGATCATTGTTTGGTATATTGTGTTATTACCTCAAAGACTTGTGAACCAATAAATATACACAGAACAATCAGGATGCGTAATTTCAAACACTTTGCATTAGAGGACTACTTATCAGACCTACAACAATGTCACAGGTCATCTATAGAGGATGAAACTGCTGTAGATGTGGCATATAACTTATGGAAGGATACTTTTCCCAAAGTATGTGACAAACACTGTCCTTTTGTCAACAGAAGAGTTAGAAAAACGTTTTTACCATGGTTGAATAATGAAATCAAAGAAGACATAAAAATGAAACATCATTTTTACATAAGTTTCATAGCAAAGGTTTACAAATATTCTGGGGGTTCTTCAGACATTTCCGTAACATGATAGGTTACTCCCTAAGAATTACTAAACGAGACTATTACACAGGACTCATCTTAGAGAATAAATACAAGCCCAAGCTCATGCGGAAATGTCTAAAAAGTCTTCTCCCAGGGAAGGCTAAATCAACCCCGCATGGACTACTTAACTGAAAAATTCAAACTCAATAGTGACTTCCATTCTTGCAATACAAGAAATGCCAGAGAAATAGTAATTGAGAAAACACAAAAACAATATTTTACAAATAGTTTTAGAATACTGTAGTTCTAGAAATTTTCACGCTCGATTTAATTTCGTGCTTTTCGCGCTACATCCTAAAGCGCGAAATTAAAATGCGCGAAAATAAGTTGCATTGTATTTCACTACATTGTTTGGCATTGGATTGTGCGAAACTAAAATGCGCAAAAATTCTGTAATTTCAGAAAAAATGAGCTTGCGCAAAATTAAACGCGCGAAAATTTCTAGAACTACAGTATCAAGTACCAAACTTTGGACTGAACTCCCACAAGACTTAAAAATGCCGTTCAAAGAACGCAGTACCCTTCGGCCGCCTTCAATCTCTTTTGCTGTAAGTGAATACGAATAGTGTCCCATAGTATCAGGTATAGTTACCTACACAAATACTACTATTGTACACTTGACCTTTGACCTCAAAAACATTAGGTCAAATATAGAGGTATAACCTTGACTTTAAATAGCCTTCTTGATCACCCTATGTTGTTTCTTTGTTTAAGATTTAGATTTCTAGATGCACAATGTCACTCAGCAAACTTGTGACCCGTGTGACCTTGAAAATTAAGTCAAGGTCAATTATACTTGCACACAAAGCAAGCCTTATAGTTGTGTACTATCATATGCACTTTGAAAGTCCTGTCTCAAAAGCTTCTGAAGTTACAGTGGTAAACAAAATTTCAATGAATAGGTCACTGTGACCCAGATGCTTGACCTAATGACCTAATTTTGATTCATGACACATTTTTGGTTGTGATACATGGGTGTATAAAATTTCATGTAACTGACTTAAATACTTCCTACTTATACCAATACCACCATTGTGCACTTGACCTTTGACCTCAAAAAGTAAGTCAAATATAGAGCTATGACCTTGTTTTCGATATGGTTCAAGATCACTCTATGAAGCTTCTTGTGTATAAGCTTTAGATTGCTAAATGCAGGCTTTCAATAATTACAGTGGTAATGTCGCTCAGCACATGTGACCATTGTGTGACCTTGAGAATTAGGTCAAGGTCAATTATGCTTGCACACAAAGTAGGCCATATAGGAGTGTACTATCATGTGCAATTTGAAAGTCCTGTCTCAAAAATTTCTGAAGTTCTGGTGGGTAAACAAAATTTCAATGAATAGGTCACTGTGACCCAGATACTTGACCTAGTGACCTACTTTTGATTCATGACACATTCTTTGGTTGTGATATATGGGTGTATAAAATTTCATGTAACTGACTTAAAAACTTCCTTACTTATGCCAATACCACCACTGTACACTTGACCTTTGACCTCAAAAAGTTGGTCAACTATAAAGCTATGACCACGATTTTCATTAGGCTTCTAGATCACTCTAGGAAGCTTCCTGTGTGTAAGATTTAGATTGCTAGATGCAGGCTTTCAATAATAAGAGCGGTAACGTTGCTTAGCACATGTGACCACTGTGTGACCTTGAGAATTACATCAAGATCAACTATGCTTGCACACAAAGTAGGCCTGACAGGAGTGTAATATCATGTGCAATTTGGAAGTCCGGTCTCAAAAATTTCTGAAGTTATGGTGGTAAAACCACGGGACAGACGGACAGACGGGTACGACAATACCCATCGGCCTCATAAGGCCCAAGGGTAAAAACCTGCTCGACAATCGGGTCTTTTGAGAACAAGGTGTTTAACCATTATTTGGCAAAGGTGCAGTTTGAGTAACTGACTAGCTTTTTACCACTCTATAGACTATATTCATTATGTTGTATCTCTAGTTGCAATTTGTATATTTTAGTTTTTGAATTTATGAACATGTGTGAGTGAGTGTGGGCGATTTGGCCACCAAAATTAGTACTTGAGGTGTGTCACCGAATTAAAATAAAATTTTTGACTTGACTTAACTTGATATAGTGAAAACATGTGCAATGAACATGGAAAAAGGAGCACTGTATAATTATAAGTAAGGTGAAAATTTGAACTCTAGTGAAGCCTTTGGGACATAGGTATGTAAAACCCTCTATACTCACTCAACATGATTTTTTGCTATTCTTTGTTGAGTTTTAGTAATAAAATCACTCTTCCTTTTTCATATTGAAACTTCCTTTGTGTTGTTTGAGGTTGCAAGATTATTTCTCTCTCAGCACAGTTGTTTTCAAGATGAAATGCATAATTTGAAGTCCTGGAAGTGCCAAAACTTTGGTTGTGCACTGGGAATTACACTGGTTGTCCATTTAGGCTTATACTTTTATTAAATAACTTGTCCCCGACAAACAGGCTTGCCTTAATGTCGACCTCCCCCCACCCCCATCTTTTGTATGAATATACCCTTATTTACTGAGGAAAATCTCATATCTGTAGTCACTTTTTAAATTTTTAATGACTGATTCACAACTTATGCTGCCTTTGCCTAAATCCGGATTCTGCCCATAGAGAGAGATCTCTGTTAATATCATTTCATTATAATTCACATTTTCACAATTTTTCCTGTAATTTTTGGTATATTTTGCTGCTTTTCTTAAGGCTTCTTTTATTAACTTTGATGTATTTACTGAAAATTTTTACATATTTTTGCTCTACCATAAATGTGAATTGTATTTTGTGCATTCGATGCCAAGAAATTGAGATTTACATTGAAGAGCATTTACCTTCACTTTGTGTTTGCCTGTACTCTATGTCAACTTGCACAAAATACCTGATATAAATGCAGAAATCACACTAAGAAACACACACATGGTCTTCTACTCTTTTTAATGTTGTTCCAGCCACCCTGCAAAACTTTCAATTTTAAAGCCTTTGGTAGAAGACCTACGACATACATGTACATGTATTTCCATGAATGATGGCAAACCACCTTCAGCAGAATATGTTTCCTGCAATAAACCCCACAGTGTGATTCACTTTTTACACCAGCAAAAAAAAAAAAATAAATAAATAAATAAAATAAAATAACTGGAGAGATCTGACCTTGTTGTGCATCTGGTGCTGGCAGTTCCAGTTGTGTGGCACTGGGTCTCTCTGCAAGACAAGAGGCCCCACCAATATACAATCAGTATCTCAACCCTATTCCTGTAAAGTTGAAGACCAAGTCATTGCTTTCCTTGGCACACCTAGTGTACAATCTGTCCGATGTGTGTCATGGAATGCTGTTGACCTGCACATTTGTTTCCTTTTTTTAAATGGGACACACCTGTGCTTGAATGAAATGTCTTTATGCACGGAATTTGAATCTGGAATCACTACAATAATACAGAGTGGAACAACTTTTGTTGATTAACACCAAATGAATCAAAACTCACTCCCCTTTATGAACACTTTTTAGCATATCAAATTGGAATTAAATGGGAACTGAGTATTCCTCCCGCTTAAAAAAGCAAACTTTCTTGCAAGTATCAACATGCTCATAAGAAGTGGTTCTTCCACAGTGTCGCAAATTATGCTTAAGCTGCTGCAATGACAGCTGGATCATGACATGCCATACAATGCTGCTCTTCCTCAGCTGTACATTCAAGTACAAAAGGGTCATTCCACACATTTTTCTTGATTTACTTGTTCATTTTTCACATGTTCTGATTCTGAATCTCTTCAGACTTTCTGAACTCTGAATACAAACAAATACAGTTACGCCCGAGCAAAACGTTACAGAGAACGGACCATAAACACGTTCATGGTCCGTTCGCATCCCGTTCGCGTTCCGTTCTCATCCCGTTACATTTTTGCGGGGTAAAGGCACCCTTTGCGTTCTAGCCCGTGCCCTGAGATCGCATTCTATCATGTTCTCATTCCTGTCGGAAAACGTCCTTTCAAATGTTGCTAACACCCTATGTAATCACAGAACGTGTGCGGTGGCATTCCCGCTACATCAGAACTAGTTCCATATGAGGTACTTTGCACTGCACTCATGCATGCTGTGATATGTCACATGTAAAGTATGTTTAATATCAGTCAGATGTGCGATCCCAACAAATGTGTGATTTTAGGCTAAGTCCTCAAACGACTGAATATCAAAATGAATATTTGATTTAAAGATGTATATTTATTCTAGATTGCCCAGGTAGTCAATACATGGATAATACAGCGGGTTCTCCAGCAAAATAGAACAACAGTACCGCCTGCGTTCAAGTTGACAATTGCCAAATGCTTCCCAAACATTCCACAAACACAAACATGAAAACTCAAACTTGAAACAAATGCATTGCAAATGTGTTTCAAACTGTTTCTTACAAATGCATTTGAAACTCTTTGATAACAAAACTATTGTAACACTTCACCAAACACGTTTCATAAACACTTTTACAAATGCATTTCCAACACATCCAAACACCTCAACGACATTTATAGGCCTAGCGGTTACAAAGCATGTCCCAAATATTTGATGCTGGCAAAATGTACCCACTCCCAACAAGTTATGCATTCAGTTGCTTTGACCCAACACAGGAATAAAGCTTTATTTGTAGGTGGAAAAAAGTGTACATGTCGCCTACATGCACTTCAATGCAATATGAAGAGAGCAGAAGAATTTATGGGCCAAATCGTTTTGATTCCCTCCTCTATATCATCTTGTTTGACCAAGACGAATGACCAATTTGCTTTGTTCCCGCTTGTTTCTGTTTATTTATACTAACCAAACCAATAATGTCATTCAACAAAGTTAAGAGATTTGTTTTAGGTCTCCATCAATTTCAGTTATCTACGTTTCCATAAGTGAAAGGAAATCGAAACCCTAGTGTGCCACGTGTGCAAAATTCCTGGAAAGGGGTCACATGGTCCATGCAGTGATCACGTGACCTCGCCCATGGTCAAAATGGTGGTCAACGTTTGTAAGTCTTGCGACACCTGATATTGAAGCTAATGGTTTTCTGCAATTACCTTCTTACTGCCACTTTCTACAACGTTATTTAAACAAATTTCAATAGAAAGGCCTAATATGAATTGTTTGTCATCAGAAAAGATATTAGTTTTATGTCAGTAGCCTGAACGTGAGTCGCAACGGTCGAAGTAATGGGGGATGAACTTTGAAGTTTGATGTCGCCGGGTGTGTTATGTTACGTAGGTTGGATCGTGTGACACCTTACATTTTTTTCAATCTCAAACATACGTGTGATTGTTAACAGATATGAGTGATTGTTAACAGGCAATGATATAGCAAATGAATAAAGTAATTGTACATATATACATGTATGTTTAAGTGTACTGTCAAGAGGTTGTTTTTTCTTATCAAATTATTCTCCCACACTCACAGAGCACAAAATTGCAATTGCCTTTTCGTTCATGTATTCCCACTTTCAACATCTGGATGTATTATGGGGGGAGCCACCAGGTGGCAGTGCACAGCAGATTGCCTTGCTTTGCAAGAGTGTTTCAATCCAAAATTATCTGCAGACCAAGTTGTCATCTTTAAAAGAAAATCCATGGATTAGTAATTTAGACTGCTCAAGGTCTCGAGGAATTGTTTCACGGACAAAAATCATCACTGGAAGATAAGACTTTTTGGACGGTATGCATCACTAATCCACTGTGGTCGTCCGGGCAATTTGGCCGCACCCTTGTCACCTTAATTGTCATGTGCATGTAGCAGCTTGGACAAGCGGAATATTCTATCAAGGAAACTTGCAGGGACTTGATCTGTGTTTGTTGTGTTTGTTAACCCACACATTCAGGTAAATGAGACTTTTTCCACCTGTCAATGAACATTTATAACTTTGAGTGTGGCTTCAATCTGAAGTGGGGTTACTGAGTGCATGCATGAGAAAGTCTACGAAGTCAATGAGTAGTGAAGTGGAAACGTCAAGTGATAAACGGAAGAGAAATCAAAGGGGAAGCTCCTCTAGTTCAGATTCTACCCCTAAACAGAAACCAGGTCCTAAAAAGAAAAAGGCAAAACAACTCCTATGTACTAGTTCAGAGGACTTGTTTAGTGACCCTGAAGTTAACACACCTGGCCTTGACCTTGCTCAATCAGGGGTACAAAAGACTACAAATACGGATGAACTAAAACAGGACCTACTTTCGGCAATGAGTAAAATGAAAGAGGACATTGTGGGAGAGCTTAAACAAGAGTTTAAACAAGAATTGCAAAAAGCTGTAGATGCAGCAGAAGATAGAAGTCAAGCCCTAGATGATAGAACAAGTCATCTTGAACAGGAAAATATGCGTATGTCAAATGAGCTGGTCCAGATGAGGAATAAGATTGCAGCGATGAAGGCAGAAATGAGACAGATGAATGAGTTGTTGCAGAAAACCAAAAAAAAAAACAAGTAGTGGAAAGGGAGCAGCATAGTAGAAAATCAAATATAAAAATTTATGGCCTGAAGGAAACCTTTGGAGAGAATCCTACTGATATTTGTCTCCAGTTGTTTGAGAAAGAGCTGAAGGTCAAACTGTCATCTAGAGATATAGATGCAGCTCACAGAGTGCCAAAGCGACATGGAGCCAGTGATCAACCAAATCCTATGATTGTGAAATTTGTGTATGGGGAAGACAGTCTGTGATGAGTGCGCGCCGCCAGCTTAAGGGCTCAGGGGTGACTATCGCCGATGACCTGTGCCAGGACTTGCAAATGTTGTACAATCGAGTCAGAAACGACGAAAGAATCAAGGACTCTTGGACCTGGGCCGGCAAAATTTTTGTCAAATTACATAACAATCAAACTCTCAAAGTTAATTACGGCGAGACTCTGGACAACGTGCTTCAAAAGCTAGGTATTGGGACAGTTTAAGCATTTCTATCACGGTAAAGTTCAGATGGTGGAAAGTGCAGATACAGGGAATGTAACACTAGATTTCATTGCTGCTGTATTCTCTGAGATCAATCATTCACTGTATTCTTCAGTTTCAAATCATTACTTGGTGGAGTTTATGGATATTTATAAATGAAGGACTTCTAATTATCAACGTCAAACCTCCTGCACTCTGGTAGTAGGGAGGAATGCTTTTGTACTGTACACACTATAGTATGGACATTGTAACTGTATGCATGCATATTAATGGTGACACATGCAGGTGAGCAAGACAAAATAATTTTTCTACAAAATACGGAATAATATTATATGTATGATTTCTTTCCAGTTTTTCCAGGTTTTGAATTTGAGGTGTATGGCATTATTTATCACTGTTTCATAAGGTAGCCACCAGGTGGCAACACATAGGAACATTAAATGTGTTTTGTTATGCAGGGAGAAATGCTTTTGTAATGTAAACTCTGCAGTACTGATAATAGTAACTGTATTTATGTATATATAACAGTGACAAATGCCTGCAGGTCTGAGACAAAAGAAATGTACCACAAAATACTGGATAATATATTTTATGTAGGAATTCTTTCCCCATCTTTCCACTTGACAACTTTGAGATACAGGGCAACATTTATCACTGTTTTATACGGTACCCACCGGGTGGCAGTTCATATCCACATTAAATTTGCATTCTATTATTAGGGAGAAACATGTTCCTAATGTAAACACTATAGTTCGGGTTTACATAATTGTATGCATGTATATATAATGGGGGCACATGCAGGTTGGTGAGACAAAACAAAGGTACCACAAAATACTGAATAAAATCAAAGGTATGATTTCTTTTCAGTTTTGCCAGGTGTTGATAATGAAGTTTATGGCATCATCTACCACTGTTTTTATAAGCAAGACAGCCACCAGGTGGTAGCGTACATCAGTTTGTCTTGCTGAGAATATTAGAAATGAAGTGAAGATTTATGCCAGGTGGTCCCCACTTTCTACCATACAGTTCAAAGTGGTCTTTCACTTGGATGGCCTGCAGGATTTTGAAAATTTGTGTAATATCCTGGCAGGGACAGTCCAGCTGGTAGGTCTGAATAATGCTAAACTAAATCAAGCTAGCATGTTTTTTTTTGTTGTTGTTGTTACAAAGATTACTAAGGGCATCAGGGAAAGTTACCCTTATACTGTTCTATGCTTTATGTTTTTGCTGACGTGTTCTGTAAATGTCTTTTACATTTAATGTTGTACTTGGAGGATTTTTGTTCCTTAAAACCAAGGGTAAATATTGCATCATAAATGGAATACATACCCTTTGTTGGTATATGGTTGCAACAACAGTTAGCAAATTTTGCAATCAAGAAGCTGCCATGGTTACCAGCACAGTTTCTTATAATATGACTACCCAATAAGTTTTAAGTTAAGGTATGGAAAAAATTACCTGACCACAGCGTGTGGTCCTGTTTTCGTTCCAATGTATTATGCAGCTTAATTGTGTTAAGAATCTGTTTTGAAGAACCCAATAATAAAAGTGCAATTCTCAATCACTTTTATGATGCCTTCAAGATGGGGTGACACTTATTTCCTGGTAATATATATTGGTGTAAATGGAAGGTTTTTGCTGATTTACTGCTATATGTTAACCTCGTTAAACCCTCTGGCTGTGGTCAACAGCCAGAGGATACATCATATATTTAAGTATGATATTATCTTACTAGTTGTTGTAAAAAACGACTTGATTGAAAGATTCTACTCTTTCACTCTCATTCATTTGTTCCCAAGTACTTCGTACAGTAAGGTGGAATTGTTGGAGGAGCTGCACTCTCATTTCTTGTATGGGATGAACTCTCATACAGGTACAAGTACCAACAACTTTCTGTTAAAATTGGCGGTTTTGCATCGCCCTGCTGGCCTTGCTGGGGCTGCTTATGGGTGGTTTTGGAGTGGCTCGCCAGGATGTCCAAGAGCCGCTGACATTTATTATACTTAATAACATGAGTAATCTTTTTTCAATGCTGCAATTGTGGCGGTATTTATGCTGTAGGGGTCAGGTATAATGTTTGTTTGTTTATTTGTTTTTTATATTATCATTATGTATTGACAATGCAACTTGTATTACGGTTTCAGGGGGCAGTCGCTGTAGCAGTAGGGTATGGTAACATGCTTGTAGCATTCAAATGGTTATGAGGATTTTACTAGGAGGTTATTATTTAGATGTCTTTTCTTTCTTCTTTCTCCCAGCGGTTTCTTTTGCCTTAAAAAATTATGCTGCTATAGCCACTGCTACTCTGCATGCACAACATTTGAATCATCGAATAATTCATTTTATACTACGATTTGATATCAGAGTCCTTTCTGGTTTCTATCAACATATAATGATATGTACATGCACTACTCTTTTGAATTAGCGTGGTTTGGTTTCATGTGCCCTGCCTGTGGGTGTGCGGAGTGTGGCTTGGGGGTGGCCCTTAGGGTCTTGGTCCTGGGGCCGGATTGGGGAAAGTTAAAGCTCTATAGGTGGTCCAGGCTGTTCGGTTTCGGTGGCTGGGGCCTTGGGGGTCACTTGGGGGCTGTGCTCCATATGGCTCACGGGATGGGATGCCTGTGACCCGGCCTGGCTGCAGTATCGGCCATGGCGCCTTAGACCAAAGCACAATTATGTGCACTCTGACATCAACAAAGTCAAGTCTGGCCCCCGTTTGTATGTCCTGTAATCTGTTTTTTTGTGTTACATATCTACATGTTGAAAATTCCAAAATGGTGCATGCATTATATAAACCTGTTGGTTAAAGCATATGACTGCTTTGGGTATACTATCATTTAATGTGAGAGGTCTCAGAGACCCACAAAAACGAAAAGAAATGTTCATGTGGTTACGGAAAAAAAAAATGTTCAGTATTTATGTTACAGGAAGTACATGGCACTGCAGATATAGAGACATTATGGTACGCGGAGTGGGGATACACAGTCATTTTTAGTCATGGTACAAATGATGCCAGAGGCGTCTGTATTCTACTGAAAAATGATTTTGAACATGAAATACATGAAATTATCCGTGATGAGGAAGGAAGATATATTATTTTAGACATATCTATAAATCAAAAGCGAATGACTTTGGCAAACATATATGGGAATAACATAGACACACCTAAATTATATGAAAATTTTATAGAAATTATTGAAAATAGCCGAACGACCATAGAATAATTGGAGGTGACCATCACTTTGTTTTAGACGTAGTTAAAGATAAAAAAGGAGGCATTCCACAAACTCATTCTAGAACTCAGAATCTTGTGAAAACTTGGATGGAGGAGTCAGATTTGATTGATATCTGGAGACAGAAAAACCCTGAGGTAGAGAAGCATACATGGCAAAGGAGAAATCCAACCCCTATACACTGTTGTTTGGATTTCTTTCTTGTTTCTTTTGGATTATGTGGATTCGTGACCAACTCAGATATTGTTCCAGGTTATAAATCGGACCATTCTGCAATAACTTTGATTTTAGAACTAACTGAAAACAAGAAGGGTCCAGCTTTTTGGAAATTTAACTGTTCACTTTTGAAAGATTCAGAATATATGGAGGTAATTAAAAAGTGTATTTCACAATCTAGTAAAGTATATGAAAATGAGAATGATGTAATGATGTGGGAAATGATGAAAATGGAAATAAGAGCAAAAACAATGCAGTATTCGGGAAAGAAAAGAAGAAAACGAAAGAAAACTACTGAAATTCTGGAATCTAAGTTAAAAACTTTGGAAGAAACATATGAAATAAATCAGTCTGAAGAAATAATGCAGCAAATGCAAACCATTAAAGAAGGGTTAGAGGAAGAGATGAAATATGCAGTGCAAGGTGCGATGATTAGAAGTAAAAATAGATGGTTTGAAGAGGGCGAAAAACCAACAAAATAGTTTTTTAATCTTGAAAAAAGAAATTATAATAATAAAACTGTAAATAAATTATTTGTAAGAAACAAAATAATAACAGATGCATCAGAAATTTTGGAGGAAGAAAAATATTTCTATCAGAATTTATACAAAAGTGGTTTTGATGGTGATGAGGAAAATGAAGGAATAAATAGATACTTTTTTATGGAAGATGAGACCATACCCAAACTGACAAATGAAGAACAAAGCAAATGTGAGGTAGAGATTAAAGAGGGGGAACTTCTTGAAATATTGAAGAGCTGTCAAAACAATAAGTCACCTGGGTCTGATGGTTTTCCAGCCAAATTTTACAAATTTTTTTGGGCAGACATTAAAATATATTTATTAAAAGCTTTAAACTTAGCATATCAGAATGGCATGTTATCTAATAGTCGAAGGCATGGTATTATTTCTCTTATACCAAAAAAAAAAAGACAAAAATATATTAGAATTAAAAAACTGGAGACCAATATCTTTATTAAAGCAAGACTATAAATTAGCTGCAAAATGCATAGCATCAAGAATAAAAAAAGTTCCGCCAAAATTGATTAATGAGGACCAGACAGGATATTTAGGAGATAGGTATATTGGTGAAAACATCAACAGAATTTTAAGTATTATTGATCATACTAATGACCAGAAAAGTAATGCACTCCTTGTTTTGATCGACTTTGAAAAGGCCTTCGATCGTATTGAATGGAAATTTATTAAGAAATGTTTAAACTATTTTAACTTTGGTCCATCATTAACACTATGGATTGACCTTTTTTATAATAATATTCAGAGTTGTGTAATTAATAACGGATGGACATCACAAGCCTTCAACCTGTCTCGTGGTGTCCGTCAAGGTTGTCCCCTCTCTTCGTACCTGTTTATTTTGTGTGTAGAAATACTAGCAATAGCTTTCAAGAAAAACCCAAGTATAGAAGGAGTCAAAATAGAATCACATGAATTTAAAATTGCTCAATATGCTGACGATACTTCGCTTACGATTAAAGCAGAAGAAGAAAATTTGTTAACACTGATGAATATATTTGAGGACTTTCGTAGTATCTCTGGGCTTAAAATTAATTTGGACAAAACAGAAATTTTGAGATTGGGAGCCCTTAAAGGTACAAATTACAAAGTGGCAAATCATTTAAATTTGAAATGGACAAATGATCCAGTTGTATTATTAGGGGTTAAAATCACAACAAATATTGAGGAGCTTGACCAGCTAAACTATGTTCCAAAGAACAAGAAAATTAAAAGAGTATTAAATTCCTGGGATAAAAAAAATTTATCTTTGTTGGGTAAGACTTTGGTACTGAAATCACTTGCTATGTCGCAGTTAATATATCTGGTGTCAGTTATACCAAATCCTGATGTAAAGAGACAAAAAGAGTTAGACACTATACTTTTTAAATATCTTTGGAATGGTAATCCAGACAAAATTAAAAGGAGCTATGTAATAGCACCACCTTTAAATGGAGGCTTAGGCTTTCCACATATAGAAACTCAGTTTATCGCCATGAAATGTGCGTGGATAAAGAGGCTAGTGTCTGACTCTTCTGCTCTGTGGAAAGAATTGGTTATACCTTATCTACCATGTAAAGATGAATATATGTGGATTTGTAATTTACACGAAAGTGATGTGTCATCTGTTTTCAAAGATATGAGTAGCCTATTTTGGATCAGGTGGTTTTGAGCTGGTGCAAATATAATTTTCATACTCCAAATAGTGTTACAGAAATTTTTAAAAGAAACTGTTTGGTTCAATTCACATATTAAGATTGATGAAAGAGTAATTTTTTATGATAAATGGCATCGTAATGGAGTGAAATATGTTAGAGATTTACTTGGGCCAGATGGTAGTTTACTTACACTGCAAAATTTTGATAGAAAGTATAATTTAAACGAGAATTTCTTGACGTTCTATGGAGTTTTAGCCTCAATTCCAACAGAGTGGAAGCAGAAAATAGTGAGAGCATTCTCAGAAAATCCTCCAAATACTCTGTTCTATTCAGACCACAAAAGTAAATTTATGAAGATTATGAAAGAAAAAAAAGGTTCCTAAGGTGGTATATTCCACAATTATAGATTCAGTAACTGGAAAGCAAACTTCAATACTGTAGTTCTAGAAATTTTTGCGCGTGTTTAATTTCACGCAAACTCATTTGTTTTCTGAGATTAAAGAATTTTCGCGCAATCCAATGCCAAACAATGTAGTGAAATACAATGCAACTTATTTTCGCGCATTTTAATTTTGCGCTTTAGCTGGTAGCACGAAAAGCGCGAAATTAAATCGAGCGCGAAAATTTCTAGAACTACAGTAATTGATAAATGGCAACAAAAACTAAACATAATTATAGATGAAAATGAATGGCTGAAATGTTTTGATATCATTTATAAATCAACTATATCGACAGCCCTAAGAATTTCAATATAAATTTGTATATTTACAAATGACCATTTATTCAAGTGTAAAATATCAGACTCTAACAAGTGTACTTTCTGTAAAGTACAGGTTGAAACTGTGAAACATTTATTTTGGGACTGTAGAATAACAACTGAATTTTGGAATCAGCTTTTTCATAAATGTACTGTTGGGCAAGTTCAGATAAACTATTTTTCAATAAAACAGGTATTCCTGGGAAGCTAAACATCAAAACCAATATTAAATTTGATATTCTTATTAGGAAAGAGGTATATATTCACATGCAAATACAATAACACTCTACCAGATGTCAAACTTTTCAACATTTATGTAAATCAAATTAAACAAATAGAAGAAAATATTGCCACAAGAAAAGAGAAGCTTAATGTACATAAGAAAAAGTGGAACCAATTTTATACAGACATCACTTAATCAAATTTTTACTGATGTTACCATATACTGTTATTGTGTAAGCCCTTAATTACAGTATGGTATCTTCTCCTCTTTTCATATATTATCTGTTATTTACGTTACTTATATATTTAGATGTATGGTACAACAGGTCTCTGAAATTGTATTTTTGTAAGGCACAGTTGTTCATGACTGTGAAATGCCATGTAACCATTTTGGAAATAAAAGATTGTTAAAAAAACAAAAACAAAAAAACAAAAAAAAAAAACAAAACAAAAAAAAACTGGATGTATTATCATTTGTGGTGGCACATCTAACACCCAGGGATAGATACATATCAATTCGTTACCGTTTGTCTAGTAATGCTTTAGTTCTACAAAACTCGTTTATCAGTCTAAGTTGCCGTAGGCCACAGCCTATGTTACGAACATTAATTATCATCAGTACATTTGCAACGGACCTGAAAAACCTTTTCCTAGGATAACAAAAATATTGGTACAAAAAACGTCAATCAGTCGCCAAATATTTATCTTATTTTGGTAATGTTTCTAGTAAAATGAGAAGAAAAAAAAACGAAAATAGCGTCAAAATTGTAATGGCAGAAACGGAAATTTGCCAGAGTTAGCACAGATTATGAGAGATCATCCCACAAGGGGGAAAAAGGGGGGAGGGGGAGAGGGCCTGGCAGATCATACATGGCAAAATACACTCTCTCTGTCTTTAATATACAGGTGTCTCTTAGCATACAGCAATACCCAGGTTATGAACGATTCCCCTCAGATACTCCGCACACACACATATGTACCTCATGCGCACGCATGCTCCTAAAAACCAAGTAGGCCAACACTCTTTTGTAAATGCTAGTGGCACTCTTAACGCTGCAAACAGTTGGTGGTTCTTTGGTCCTCGGTTACAACCACATCACACACATGTAGGCCAGGTGAAAACTGATTATGGTGCTTCTATCCACTTCAACCTGGTCACAGCACAGCAGCACCATTTAAAGACGTTCGGTACACTGCGATATGCGCAACCATTTATGGTCCAATGCCTCTATACAGTTGGAGCTGGTATTTGTCGATACCTGCACTAGCTGCTGTTCTCTTTTCCTATTTTGCACAGTAGTCTCTGATAATGAAGTAAAAAACTTTGTACACGAACACAAAGCCAAAGAAAAATGTTCAATTTATATATGTAGACACCAAAGCAGGCTTAAAGAAGTTGTGAAAAAAGGCGACTCTGCATTACAGCTATATAGGTTGCACCCCTATCCTGCAATGCGGCAACTTGTTACCTTGCACTGTTGAACTTAAACATGTAAAGTAAAGGCTCCTTTTGTGAAGGGGGGCCACATTGGGGAGTAAAACAACTTCAACATACATTTTGAAAACAAAAATGTCACGGAGGATAACAAGAAAGGCAGAGGATAGCTGAATGTGAAATAGTAGTGCAAAACACACATTGTTTTTTAATTTATCTTTGTTTCTCTTATGCATGTCCCAGCGCATCATTTCCATCGGATTGAGACTTTCGGCATTTAGATTTCTAAACAATAACCTACCTAAATGACGATTGTGCTGAGCATGTTTAACACACATGTGTATAGTGTAAACTTGTCAATGTTTCATAAAAATGTATCTGCTATGAATTTACATACATTGACACACGGATGAAAACGCACTTGATCTGTCACGTCAGATATTTGGTTATCATATAATTCTCCAAAATACAGAAATAATATAAATCTTGCAGTGAAAAAATTATTGACATTTTGTCAAGGCCATTTCATTTATTATACCAGTCTTGAACAAGGTATCAAAAATGCAAATCTATTTTCCACTTCACGTTGCTATGATAGGCCTAGCAACTTTTCTTCCACCATTGAGTTTCAGCTCATTCAGAAAACTTAACAATATAGACAAATGGCTACAAATTGAAAAGGAAATAAGAAAAACCCAAAACACATATTGACTTGTGAAATGGTTTATTGTGTGGAGTGGGAGCTATCATGGACGTATTTCACTTCACTGTATTCTTTGTCTTTGTCAAGGTCGAAGAAAAATTTAAGATTTGTCTGCTCAATGCTGGATATTAATTTATATCTTTCCTAACGATGAACAATTCATATTAGGCCTTTCTATTGAAATTGGTTTGATTTTCATAGTGGAAAGTGTCAGTAAGAAGTAAATTGCAGAAAACCACTGGCTTCAATATCAGGTGACGAAAGATTTACAAATATTGACCACCATTTTGACCATGGGCTAGGTCAAATGATCTCTGCATGGGCCATATGACCACTTTCCACGAATAATGCACACATGGCGCACAGGGGTTTCGATTTTCTTTCATTTTTGCAGAAATGTAAATAATTGAAATAGATGGGGGCCTAAATCAACTCTCAAAATTTTGTTAAATGATGATATTGGTTTGGTTAGTAACAAGAGGGCTGTGTGAACAGCCCATGCTCAGCTGATCTTGACATTCATCACACTTGCAGATCTATGAACTTGGGAAAGGATCAAGGTCACTCATGTTCTGAGTAAGTCTGACCATTATAAAAGAACACTAACATGTGCAACATCAAGGTTCAAGTAGTTCTCAAGTTATAATGAAGAGTAAAATTCATGTTTGTTGCACTGTGACCCCAGAAACGAGGTCAAAGTCATTCATGTACTGTCTGAGCATGACCTTCATACAAAAACATTAACATGTGCAACATCACAGTACTAACTCAAAACAGATCTCAAGTTATCAAGTAAACAGTAAATTTCATGTCAGTTGTCCTGTGAATTAGCATCAGAATGCTCATTGACTTACATAGTAATCAATAGGAAAGCTGCATGGACTGATAAGTACCCGAGTTGAAAATACTTAAAAATCAGGAATCTAAAGCAGTGCCACCTAGCAAACAACTTTGTTTGACCCTTCCACAAGAACATATCCATCACATTTCACCTTAATCTGAGTGACGGTTCTGAGAACAAGTGAAAAATAGCAAAACCATATAAAAAATTCATCAAAAAAAGAAAAAATAGAAAAAATTGCAGCGCCACCTGGTGAACAAATTGGGAACTACGTGTCCCTGGGAGTGTCTATGTACGATATCAAAACAATTGGGTGAGCAGTTTCAGAGGTGAAGAGTTTTTAAGGTTTGCCCCAAAAAAGAACAAAAAAATTCATAAAAATTCCCAAAATCAAAAGAGCGTGACCATTTGAACAAACTTGGTAGAGATCCACCAAAGGCACATCCCCACCAAGTTTGAAGTAAATCTGGCCAAAATTATTTAAGTTATAACCATTACAAGAAATTCCCATGTTAAAATTTCCTATTAAAACTTTTGTAAAGATTTTTGAAAAAAAAAATCATAAAAAAATCCAAAATTCATTGGAACATGAACATTTAGACAAACCTGGTAGACATCCACCCAAGGTACATCCCCACCAAGTTTGAAATTCATCTGCATGACAGTTTTTTTGAAGAAGTCGAAAATGTGAATGAGCATGAGAATGCTCATTGACTTCCATAGTAATCAATAGGAAAGCTGCATTGACCGATAAGTACCCAAATTGAAAAAATCGTTAAAAATCAGGAATCCTCAGCATTCCCACATAATGAACATCTTTGTATGACCCATCCACAAGGAACATATCCACCATGTTTCAGCTTAATCTCAGTGACGGTTCTGCAGAAGAAAGTGAAAATAGCTATAACACACAAAAATTCATACAAAAATAGAAAAAAATTGCAGTGCCACCTGGTCAACAAATTAAGAACTAGGTGTCCCTAGGTGTCTTTCCGTGTGATATCAGAGCAATTGAGTAAGCGCTTTTGGAGAAGATTTTTTAAGATTTGTCCAAAAAAAAAGAACAAAAAAATTCATTAAAAATCCAAAAATCACTGGAGCATGACCATTCGAACAAACCTGGTAGACACCCACCCAAGGTACATCCCCACCAAGTTTGAAGTTCATCTGGATGACGGTTTTGGAGAAGAAGTCAAAAATGTGAATTAGCATTAGAATACACATTGACTTCCATAGTAATCAATAGGAAAGCTGCATTGACCAATAAGTACCCAAATTGAAAAAATCGTTAAAAATCAGGAATCTGCAGCATTCCCACATAGTGAACAAGTTTGTTTGACCCTTCTACAAGGAACATACCCACCAAGTTTCAGCTTAATCTGAGTTACGGTTCTGGAGAAGAAGTCGAAAATAGCCATAACACACAAAAATTCATAAAAAAATTAGAAAAAAATTGCAGCGCCACCTGGTGAACAAATTAAGAACTAGGTGTCCAAGGGAGTGTTTCTGTGTGATATCAAAGTAATTGTGTGAGCAGTTTCAGAGAAGATTTTTTTAAGATTTGCCCAAAAAAGAACAAAATAATTCTTTAAAAATCCAAAAATCACTGGACCGTGACCATTTGAACAAACTTGGTAGACACCTACCCAAGGCACATCCCCACCAACTTTCAAGTGGATCTGGCTGACGGTTTCGGAGAAGAAGTCAAAAATGTGAATTGTTGACGGACGATGGACGGAGGACCATAAGATAAGCTCAGCTGACTGACAAGTCAGCTACGCTAAAAATTAATAAATGGAGACATGTGGGAACTGAACAAATGCCACTTGTTTTGGTAAAAATTGCAAAATGGCATGGTTGTACAAAGTGGTTTCGAAGCATGCAGGTTCGAGAACCGGCTGTTTCATGATGAGAATGACACTGCAAAGAGTGGACTATCATTCCTGGCTGGAGACAAAAGTGTTGTTGTTAGGCTATAGCAATATCTTTACTTGTCTTATGGATTCCGCCAGTCGATTTTTTCCCTTAATCCCAAAATTCAAAATATTAAAAAACAACGAAGTTCATTATGGTGTTGAAATGATGGCATCTGCCACTGGTGCTGTGTCTCACGGCTGTTTTATCCGAAACTGCATCAGTTTGTGTTTGAGGATTCTGTGGGCAGCGTTGCCAATGCGTTTGTAAACGTGAATGCGGGCATCGACATTAAGATTGTTGTGGTGAAAAAGAAAGTAAATGTAGATAAATGTGAAAAAAATTTATGATGCAAGTCAAGAAAAAATGCGTTCCCTCCCATACTAAAATGAAGAAGAAGTGAGAGAAGCAGGAATGCGTTCTTTGTCCAGCCCAAGCTATTAGGGGCTGTCCTAGAAATGGAAGGCCTTCGTTTAGGCATGCGTTCCTACGAAAATCGTTTCCATTCCATGATGTTGTACTCAAGACCATTCTCGGTCCGTTCCATGTCAGTTCTCTGTCCGTTCTTGTGCGGATGCGTTCGTAATGTTTTGCTCGGGCGGAACTGTACATGTACAATGATGATCATTCATTCATAGCAGAAGATTCTCATACTTCATTGGAAAACAAACACACTGGCAATCAAAGTGTGTTAGTCTAACAAAAGGCAGAAAATGCGAGTCTACTAGGAGGCATTCATAACTGGGGCCCTGCTCTGCCCATGTTGCCAAGCAACAATTCTACGCTTCCACCATGATGATGGCACACTACTATGGCATGATATATAAGCATTTAGAAACAGTACAATTTCTCCCACATAAATTTAAAAAATACCGTTCAAAGAACACAGTACCCTTTGGCCGCCTTCAACTCTTTTGCTGTAAGTGAATAGGAATAGTGTCCCATACTTTCTTACCTACAAAAATACTACTATTGTACACTTGACCTTTGACCTCAAAAACATTAGGTCAAATATAGAGGTACAACCTTGACTTTCAATAGGCTTCTTCATCACCCTATGTTGCTTCTTTTGTTTTAAGATTTAGATTTCTAGATGCACAATGTCACTCAGCAGACTTGTGACCCATGTGTGACCTTGAAAATTAGGTCAAGGTCAATTATACTTGCACACAAAGCAAGCCTTATAGTTGTGTACTATCACATGCAATTTGAAAGTCCTGTCTCAAAAGCTTTCTGAAGTTATAGTGGTAAACAAAATTTCAATGAATAGGTCACTGTGACCCAGATACTTGACCTTGTGACCTAATTTTGATTCATGACACATTTTTTGGTTATGATACATAGGTGTATAAAATTTCATGAAACTGACTTAAATACTTCCTTACTTATACCAATACCACCATTGTGCACTTGACCTTTGACCTCAAAAAGAAGATCAAATATAGAGCTATGACCTTGATTTTCGATAGGCTTCTAGATCACTCTATGAAGCTTCTTGCACGTGTAAGATTTAGATTGCTAGGTGCAGGCTTTCAATAGTGAGAGTGGTAACGTCGCTCAGCACATGTGACCATTGTGTGACCTTGAGAATTATGTCAAGGTCAACTATGCTTCCACATAAAGTAGGCCACATAGGAGTGTACTATCATGTGCAATTTGAAAGTCCTGTCTCAAAAATTCTCATGTTATAGTGGTTAACAAAATTTCAATGAATAGGTCACTGTGACCCAGATACTTGACCTGGTGACCTACTTTTGATTCATGACACATTTTTTGGTTGTGATACATGTGTGTATAAAATTTAATGTAACTGACTTAAATACTTCCTTACTTATACCAATACCACCATTGTGCACTTGACCTTTGCCCTCAAAAAGTAGGTCAAATATAGAGCTATGACCTTGATTTTCAGTAGGCTTCTAGATCACTCTATGAAGCTTCTTGTGTGTAAGAATTAAATTGCTAGATGCAAGCTTTCAATAGTGAGAGTGGTTACGTCGCCCAGCACGTGACCACTGTGTGACCTTGAGAATTACTTCAAGGTCAACTATGATTGCACACAAAGTAGGCCATACAGGAGTGTAATATCATGTGCAATTTGAAAGTCCTGTCTCAATATTTCTGAATTTACGGTGGTAAAATCATGGGACAGACGGACAGACAGACGGACAGAGGGACGGACGGCGGAGGGTACGACAATACCCGTCGGCCTCATAAGGCCAAAGGGTAATAACAGCTCTTATACTCACTCCATTCTCACTCTTTACTTTTTGCAAGAGAAACACATTTTAGCCATGCTTAATACCTGGATCTGCCCTCCTTCCTGTCAATTCCTTGTTGTGGAATAGGGGTGCAAAGTAGGATAACAGTTAATGGGAAAGTCTCCTATTCAAATGCACTGATGCCCTACCCTGCCAGTGTAATCAAAACAGCTTGACAATATAATAATTAATATACAAATATCAAAACTGAAAATGCTACTGTATGGGGTGACGCAGGCCTGGGGTCTTTTCTGTGAAGCACAATACACGTCATGGGACACAAAAAAGAAAGATATAAAATGATACAATGTATCATATACACATACCACTGCTGTGAATGAGTAGTTGCAGTTCTGATATGGCAGTTGCAATGGCTGAATAGTCCACAGAAAAAGAAGTGTCCAGCGATGGTACTTTATCCTGTAGCAGACTGCCATCTGGTGGGTGAAGCTGGAGACAGTAATAAGTAGAAATTTTACCAACAATTCAGCATTATGGCAGAACTTATATGGAATTTGATGCATAAGGCAGGATTTTTTTCAGACGCAAATTACATTGTAAAAGCAGTAACTAACATCTGATAACAGTCATCTTTATTCCTTTATATATTGTATAAACCTCATGGACTATAGCAACATAACCAAAATATCCATGTGTATATCTTTTAATTTTTTTAGTCTATTACACGATCAATGACAAACCATATTTGCACTTGCTCTGATGTCTCTTGGAAAAGGACAAATCAAATCTATTTTAGATGCACAACATTATTTTGGTATAAATCCGCTACAGATCCCTCCATATTTATCATACTGTCTGTCATTTTCCTTGATCATGGAAAATGGACAGAAATTGCAGATGCCTAATCTAAAACAGACTTTATAATCAAAATGGAATTGTAAAATTTCAAACGGAATTTTCCATTTATAATGTTTAAATTGGCCAAAACAAAAACACTGATCATCACCTGCACTCAGTTCTCTTCAGTGGGCTTTCCCATAATTCATAAAACACTTGTGACTATGTAGTCTTGTTGAGATACAATTCACGAATCAGAGATAGTCTTATTAAAGCATCTAGGCAATTTTGCAAGAATGCACATTCAACATGGAAGTTATTTAGAATTTTTGATAACTTTGTTTCATTTTTAATGTTCATTCTTCTACAAGAATGAACTTAAATCATTAGTTCAAGTGTTAACGTGGAAGATATGAAGCTGGCACCTTTGGATAACCTCTAATCACTTTTTCATATTTTTGGATGGTCTGTTACTTAAATTACATGCTCCCAAAACTTCAGATGTGTGAACATAAATCTTGTATGAGATAATTGATCTCAAAACTTTTGTTTACACTGAAAAGTTCAAGCAGTGCAGGGCACATGGGTTTGTTTGCATGGTCCCCAAATAAGGAAAGCCGTATGTGAACCCCCACCCAAACAAGCCAAGTGTGGTGTTCCCAAGTTAAAAAAGTTGAGATTTAAGCCACAAATATGAAGTTTTTCAACGTAAAACTATTATTAAGAAACATTACTCACCATAGGTCACTTAAGCTGGTCTCTACGCACTTTAGGTGCTTTGCCAGAGCTCCAAAAAAATTTCTGTGGGTCCAGTGCCATACCATGCTGCTGCAATGACTGTCCTAGATGCCCTGTGGGGTGTGACAGCACCCCTAGTGTCAGTAATGCCGACTAGCGAGCATGCGCAATCAGTTTCCTACACTGTGTAGGAGGGACCGAAAGCGGGGATGATTGGGTGGGAATATTAGTGACCTATGGTGAGTAATGTTTCTTAATAATAGTTTTACATTAAAAAACTTCATATTAAGGACACATTACAACACCATAGGTCACTTAAGCTGATATAAAATCAGACTGGAGGAGGGAGGTAGCTCCTAAAGTATCTAGGCCCCCCCCCCCAAAAAAAAACTCCGCACTAGAGAGCCACGGACCAGAAAAAAAAAAAACCATCCTGGACCCCCGTTGACCCTACACCAGCTCCGTTGAGCTGGAGAGAGTGGGGGCGGCACCCCCTAAGACTGGTTGGATGTGGCTGTCGGGAAGAACTTCAGCGCCAACAGCCGCTCCTCCTGTTCTATTAAGTCTCGCAGGTAGAAGGACGTAAAGATATTATGAGAACGCCACCGTAAGGCAGCCGTAATACCCCCTACTGACACATTTTTAAACGCGCCCCAGGAGGCAGAGAACGCCCTAGTCTCATGAGCCCTGAGAGAATGCAGACGGCTGAGCTCTTCATCCTTGCTGGCCACCTGGTAGGCTAAGGAAATAGTTTTCCTTATCCACCCCGAGATGGTGCTAGGAGACAAGGTCCCAGACTCAGTCTGCTTAAGGGGAAGAAACAGAGGTTTCCGCCCAGCTCGATGAGGTTCAGTCCTACTTAAATAGAACCGGAGCGCTCTCACGGGACAAAGGGCCTGATCTGGCTCGGACCTCGACACTGTCACCGAAAGGGACTTAACCCGAAACCCAGTCAACGGGTCACGGGCTACTTGTGTCTTGGACACAAATCCCACTCGGAGCCTTAGAAAAACATCCTTCCCATCAGAAGACCACCTTATGATGGACCTATCTAAGGCGTGTATCTCCCCGCGCCTAGCACCTGTGGCCAGAGCTAACAGGAAGGCTGTCTTGAAGGTCAAGATCTTAAGATCGATCGAGCCCCTATCCTTAGGCTCGGACGGGGACTTGGTCAATGCCCCCAGCATCACGGAGAGGTCCCAGCGAGGCACCACATTGCGCTCTATTGGTCGATCAGTATAAAAACTGTTGACAAGCCCGCAGAGAAAGGGGTCTGTCCCCAGACTCTGCCCCCTGGTCTTAAGGGTAGCAGCAATGGCCGACTTGTACCCCTCGATGGTGCAAAGCTTCAAGTGCCCTTCCTCAAACAGACTTAACAAGAAATCTGCAACCTGCTGTACCATCGTCTCCCAGGGCGATAGTCCTTTAGCAGAGCACCAGACAGCAAACTTGTTCCAACGCAAGTCATAGATCTTCAAAGAAGACTTATGAAGTTTCCCGCGGGCAACCCGTTCAGCCACTCCCTTTGAGAAGCCTGCTGAAGCAACGCCAGAGATGATAGTTTCCAGACATGAAACCTGAGAAACTGCAGGTTGTGGTGGAACTTGTTTGAGAGTGGTTGACGGAGCAGACGAGGAAGAAGAGGAACAGCCTGCGGGGGCTCCAAGCTCAATTCCAGGAGGTCCAAGGACCATTCACTCTTGGGCCACCAAGGGCCCACAAGAAGGACTTCGCACTGCTCCTTCCGAATCTTGCGCAACACTTTCAGCAAGAGTGGGGCTGGAGACAAGGCATACACCCACATTCCCTGCCACGAAATTGACATGGCGTCTGTGGCCCACGCCAATTCGTCGGGGAATGGGGACACAAAGGTGTCGATCTTGCGATTGTCCCTGGTGGCAAAGAGATCGATGTGCGGTCGGCCCCAAAGGGCCCCAGATCACTTCCACCACCCTGGGATTCAGAGACCACTCGGTCTGAATCACTTGCGATCGGCACGAGAGCAGGTCTGCCTTGACATTTCGGCAAACAGAAATGTGCCAACATTGGATCCTGACGCCGTACTGATGGCACCAAAGCAAAATCGACTTGGCCAGGGAGAACAGCCTTTTCGACCTGGTACCTCCCTGTTTGTTGATGTACGCAACCGCCGTACGGTTGTCGCACATCACCAGGACGTGCTTGTTCTCCACCTGTGACTTGAACTGGAGAAGGGCGCGACGAATCGCCTCCAGTTCGAGCCAGCTGATGGCAAACTGCCTCCACAGAAGAGGCCATTCGCCTGAGGCTGTCACAGAGTCCAAATGGGCTCCCCAGCCCTGAAGGGAGGCGTCGGTAAACAGAGTTACCTCGGCGCTGAACGACACCAGGGACTGTCCCGGCATCAAGTTCGCCCGACGAGACCACCAACTCAGAATTAGCCGATTGTGATCCTGAATCAAGATACGTTGGGACAAGAGCCTGCTCTGTCGATCCCACTGATCCCTGAAACTGAGCTGGACAGGCCGACGATAAAGCCTCCCCAGGGGAACTTGAGAATCCATGGACGTTAGGGTTCCTACCAGACGCATCCATTGACGTGCCAATGGGGCCGACGCCCTCCTGAAGATGTTCAAGAGGGAGACAAGTCGCCTCCATCTGTTCTCTGACGGGAGACAGATGAAAGGGACCGTCAAAAATTGAATCCCCAGAAAAACAAACTCCCTCGCGGGCATTAAACTGGACTTCAGGAGATTCACAATGAGACCTAACTTCGCACACAGATTCAAAACGAACAGCATGTTCCGAGGAGTTGGCCGTGGTCCTGAGACCACAGGAGCCAATTGTCCATATAGATGTGCAGCCGGATCCCTTGCCGGTGCACAAAAGCCGCTACCTCGCTCATGACCCGAGTGAAGACGACCAGTGCCGGTGCCAGGCCGAACGGGAGAGCATGGAACTGAAACACTCTTCCGTTGACCATGAAACGCAAAAATTTCCGAGAGCACAGAGCAATAGAAATGTGAAAATAAGCGTCTTCCAGGTCTATCGGGGTTGCCCAATCACCCTGTCGCATTGCCGCCATGATGGTGGCGGGGGTCTCCATCTTGAAGTGCTGCTCAACAAAATACTCGTTGAGACGTGACAGGTCGATCACCGGTCTTTGTCCGCCGTCGTATTTAGGCACCAAAAAAGAGACCGCTGTACAAGCCTGGAGACGCAACATCGAGCCCTGGTTCCATGGCCTGTTTGTCTACCAGCTTTGGCACGGCCTCCTCCAAGAGTGCCCGGTCCGCTTCTACACGAGGCGGAAACGAGAAGGGGACTCTTGAAAGTGGAGGACTGCCCTCGGCAAAGTCCAGTACGTAGCCGTGACGGACGACATTCCTGACAAAAATATCGTCCGTTAATCGATCCCATTGGTCGGCAAACGATACTAGTCGCCCGCCTACCGACCCTCGCCAAGAAGGTGGAGAGGGATCGAAGACCAGTGGGCCCACAGAGACGTCGGACGACCGGCGCGCATCCCTCGGGACGAGTCGCCAGTTTCCGGTTGCCCTTAGCACCAGAAGAGACCGACCTCGAAGACTGACCACCCTTCTTAGTCGGCTTCAGCCTCCGAGGCTTCTGCTGTGGCAGGCTGACGGGGAAGGGCCGTCCCTTTGGACGACCTCGCACCCCGCAGGAAAGCCTCATCCAGAGACTTTTGCCGCTTCTCCTTGGCCATCTGATCCGCCCTGTCAAGGAGTGGGACCAATCCCTGACCGAACAGCCCCGGACCAACAGGATCCAGGGGCAGGCGGTAAGTGGCCTTGCTTACCTCCGCCGGAAGTTGGCCGCAGAGAGGAGCGCATTACGTCGCAGCAACTTAACATTTGCATCGGGCGTAATGGCCCCGCTAAGAATGTGACCCACATCGCAGCCCCGAGACTGCTCGAGACACAGCAGGGTCTCCACCAAACGCTTGGTGGAGGCTGGCGCTGAGGGGTCGTCACGCGCCTCCTCCAAAAGGCGCATGGCAGGCCACCCCGAACAGTCCAGGAAGGAGCCCACAATAGTCATAACCCGTGCATCCTGCTCAAACCGCCAGAGAGATGAGAGAGGCAGGGTTACAAACTCGGACTCCTTGACGGCGCGGTCCCGCAAGGGAGCGTCCACTGTCGCAGGGGAGAAGTTATACACAGATCAACACATCCGGTACAACTCCAGCCTGGACTTTGGCTTTGCCAGCAACCTACCAGGGGCTAGGCCGTCCCTGGAGGATCCCGTTTCTGGCGCATCGCTAGACCCAGAGAGTTCTGTTGACAATTCAACGAACTTCCCAGCCACGAAGGTGGAGAAAGGCACCCTTAATTTGGGTGCCAGCTCCACTGCGTTGACCGACATGGGCACTGCCCTTGGCTCTACCGATGTGGGGTGTGGGACAGCCTCCCCGGGAAGGGTATCCCGCATAAAAGCGATGTTTGCCCGAAACACGGACCCCGGCCTGTCCGTCATAGAGGGAGACCGGTCTGCCTGGTCTACCACCTCCTAGGCTGAAGCCATACACTGGAGAGCTTTCGCCCGCTCGGCGGCCGCAAGAAGTGGTCAAGACTCGGCCTCCTTCATTTCAGCTGCAAGGCGGGAGAAATGAGTACCCCCTTCCTCATGCTCGGAATCCTCACTTGGTAAATCCGAGCAATCGAGGTCGAGAATGTCTTCGGCCGTGGGACAATCCTCCAGATCATCCCCCGACGCAAGGAGAAAATCCTCGAGGGGCTCCTCCTCAGTCCTTGCCTTGGTGTCCGGGAGAGGTCCCGACACTGTGGGAGCTTCTGCAGCCGGTGCCGGAGTCCCAGAACTGTACTGAGAGTGCAGTTCCTCCCACGCATGAAGAGTTTCCTTGGGCAAGGTGCCCGACAGAAGCTCCCCAGAGGGAGGAGGTGACACCGACCTGCCGGCATGCACTAGGCAAAAAAGCCTAGGGGCCGGGTGAGTGATACTTGCCGCAACCTTTTGTACTGGCCCAGTTGTCTCCAAAGCGATTCCTTTAGCCTCTGCAGGGGTAGGCTCAAGCGCTGAAGCGCCCCGGCGTCACATCGGCATAGGTCACCGCAGAGGAAACCTCCCCAACGGAAGAAAAATGGACCGCCTGATCAATCCCCATTGGGGTGGGAGAAATGGCCGAGCCTCCAACCTGGACCATTCGACTCCCCCGGTGGGACTAGGCACCCGGTCATCTGATCTGCACACCACTGTACCACCGTCCGGAGTGGGCATTTCGCCTCTGGCAGGCGAAATGCAAGAGCGACAGCTCTGGCGACATACCTTCCCATCCGGTGACGGAGAGGAGGAGAGGTGCCGATGACGCCTCTTCCTCTTCTTCCTTTTCTTCTTCTCCCTCCCGTGGCGGGAGCACGAACGCTCGCGGCCCGGGGAGGGAGGTAGGGGAGAAACCGGCCCGAGAAGCCGATCTCTCACCCCCCCAAAAGTGACCGTAATGGCTGAGCCCTCACCACTGAGGACTATTTTCTGGTCTGTCACCTGGTCCCCAAGAGGCCCGGAAACGCCCGCGGACACCACAGAGGACGCAGTGGGGGCCACCGCCCTGACCACACTAGCCACCTTAGGCTTAGGTGCAGTCGATTCGGGAGAAGACTCGGCCCCATTTTCACAAGGGGGGCCAGACAACACCGAGTGGGATGGGGAAGGGGGAGTGACCACAGGTCCCCCGGAGGAAACCTTACGCTCCAACTAGTCCAGTCGTTCGCTGACAGCATGGAACAGGGCCTCCACTTTGCCCATAATCACTTGGGCATCACCTCCGCCTGCACAGCCGAAGCTTGACCCGGCGGGGCACAGGGAGGAAAGCCTGGAGGAGTAGTACCAACAGGTAGTGATGACAACGTCACCGTATCTCCACCTGAAGACACTACTGACTTCCCCCAACCTTGGTATTCACTGCCTTAGTGACTACCAAGGTTCCATCCTTTCGCCGAACTACCAACGAGTGGATTGCAGTAGGGCAGACAGGACGGGAGGGACACTTGCCTACAGACCTGCTCACTGTAGCAGAAGGGGCTGTGGGGGGATCCCGCAAACGGGACCTCTCTACCACAGACCACTTAACGTCCGTAGACGGCACATTTACCATAGGGGCCTCGATTCGAGGACCATCTTCGATTCGAGGCCAATCCTCGATTAGAAGATCAGAGGCCTCGATTCAAGGACCAGCGTGAGCAAGCTTGTTCATACTGGCTAGCCACCAATGGAAGCCTCGAATCGAGGACGTGCCTCGATTTGAGGACCAGCTTGCACAGGACGTGGCAAGCTGCCAGGTGCCTGGATGGCTGCATCTGCAGCACGTGCCGCGAAGCAAGCCACCGATCCCTCGAGAGGCACACTGTCCTCTCGCTGACGTGACTCTGTACGTTGCAGCTTTCGTCTGGCCCACCTCACGTCAGCCCGACGGACTTTCTGCCACTGATAGGGAGTCCAACGTCGATAAACGTTGCATGGACTCTCTTCATTGCAGAACATACCACTCCTACGCATGCAGGATGATCATCCCAAAATTCCATCCTGTGATGGTTGGCGTCCCGTTGGGACGTTCAAATCTGCATCCAAGTTCATGGATGCACCTCAACTATCCGTAACCTGAATGAACCAACCGGAGATAGGGCCAGTTCCCGGGAACCTATCAACTAACTCACGACACACGAAGAAGCCACAAAAGTACCGATAACGGTAAGAAAAAAGCGTGAGCTTCCAACAAAACTCGTCCACCATAGATGGAGGCCAGAGTAGGAAACTGATTGCGCATGCTCGCTAGTACGCATTACTGACACTAGGGGTGCAGTGACATGCCACAGGGCATCAAGGACAGTCATTGCAGCAGCATGGTACGGCACTGGACCCATGGAAATTTTTTGGGAGCTCTGGCAAAGCACCTAAAGTGCGTGGAGACCAGCTTAAGTGAGCTATGGTGTTGTGATGTGTCCTTAATATACTTTTGTTTAATGACAACACCACGGTGGTAAAGTTACAAGTTTATTTAACACAATAATTAAAACACAGGACAGAAGAAATGATTATGTGTCATATAACAGCCATAAATGCAAAAGAATTGGCAACTTTTTCTTTCAAAGCGATTTTCTCGGAACTTTTTTTTGCTCAACTTCTACAATTTGTATCTCACTTCACAAATGTAGGAATTGCCCTATCATATTAAAATCAACTGACATTAAAAGAAAAATATCATATCCAGGAACTGTACCCAGGATTTTTTTTTTTCTAACAACCCCTTCCGTGACTTTTGGACCAATTTTTAGAAGGAAAATGAACCATCTGTCAGGACTAAAAGATTTTATAACTTTTTATTTATGCTATTTCAGAACTAACCACTGAACTGGATCCTAGACATGGGATATATATTTTAAATATCTTCTGATTTCACCTGGAAAAAAAAATTGTGTGACTTCTGCACAAAAAATGTGAAAATCCTACCAAGTCAGTAGCAAATACTATGCAGTTTGATTGACTGGAAATGAGCATATGATCTCTTTGTTTACGTAAATAAACGTCATTGTGGATGCTCTGAAGATCATGTTTAAAAACGATTGGAAGCTTGGTTGGAGCAAAGTGAAATAATCACAGATAACCAAATGGGTTTCAGGAAAAAAGCCCGAACGGTGGATCACCTTTTTATAATGAAAACATTAACAGACAAATATACAATCTCACAGAACCAACCCCTATACTCGTTTTGTGGACTTACAGAAAGCTTATGACAGCGTAAGGCGGAAGAGCTTATACTATAAACTATTGAAAAATGGGATAAAGGGTAAATTTTTAAATATCTTAGAAACTATATATGGTTCTACACATGTCAAAGCTGTGTCAAAATAGAAAACAGGGTGTATGCCAACTTCAAGTGAATATCGGGGTGAAACAAGGGGATGTCCTGAACCCCACCCTGTTTAATATGTGCATAAATTACTTGCCACAGTATATCGCTACAGAGGAAAACACTCCAGAACTTGATGATCATAAAGTAAACACACTCTTATATGCAGATGATCTGGTTATGATATCCCTCTCAGCAGAGGGTTTACAACGTAACATGAGAGAATCAAGAGCACTTTTCGAACTGAAAGGTTGCATCAGACAAACAAATCTAAACCCGAAACTGGGTATAAAACTATTTGATCAACTGATAATACCAATTTGCCTTTATGGATCAGAAATTTGGGGATACACTAAAATGACTGAGAAATTGATGAGAAATAAAAATTGGATAGCAAGAAACTATGAAAAGTATCCCATGGAAAAATCTGTAAATATTGTAATAAAGAATTCAACATAAAGGTGGTGGAAGATAAAAAAAAACATGCCATGATTGGATGTCCACAACTAAAAGAGGAAAGATCAACTCTATATAAGTATATAACGAGTGAATGCAAACAATTCCCAAACATGAATGAACAGAACAAATTTATCTATATGATGACATGTGAGGGGGAAATGATTTCAAAGGTAGCAAAATTTTGTTTCATTACTTTGCAACAAAAAGAATAAAGTCCACAACAATGCACCAGAATACAGATTGGTATTTAAAAGGTTGATTACAAGATGTCATGTGTATAATATATTTATTTCTCTTTTTATTTATTTAGTTGATTAAGTTTGTATTGTAGAACTAGCAAAAATCTTTCCATCCTAACTTGGCTTTGTACATACTATTGTAATGCACACTTGGTCCCCACACAGGACGCAACAATGTTAAATCAAGTTCCTCCACTTATTTTCTCTATATGTAAGAAATATAAATGTGTACGCTGGATTCATGTACACCAGAGTGAAACGGAATTTGCTGTTTTGCCCAATGGAAAAAGACAAAATTTGAAATGGAAAATGACAGGCCATATTTATCACATCCCTGTGTTTGATGATCTATGATGTAAATTCTACAATACCATAGTAACAGGAACTTACCTGTACATGTGTTTTCAATATTCATGCATTTTTGAACCTCATTTTTTGGCAGATGTATTTTTCTGCCCCCCCCCCCCCAATAAATTTAACTGGAATAGCCCCTAGAGAATCCTTCATAAGAACTTTCTGTCTTAGTCTGACAAAAACATCCAAGTTTTTACACTTTATCGGCATTAATGAGCCAGATTTGCTGCTTTTATTGTGATCAATGTCCAGGCTAGCACAAACAAGCCGTTGTTGAGACATCGGTGGAAGTCCTGGAAGGAAGTGGAAATATTTATGATTTCCATGGTCCTGTTGGTGCACATAAGAAACTAGAACAGGCTGATTTTCCAATAGAAAATCAAACGTCTCCCCGTGCGCCCTTACTATTGTTACTCTTTTTTTTTTTATAAATAGGCATACCGATTCCAATGATCTACAGATATGGTGAAGGTACACTTTTTATTGACATTTCAAAACATTGATTTTTGACAAAATGCCCATGTGACCTTGAAAAATAGGTCAAGGTCACACATTTGCAGTTACAAGCAAGGTCATACAAAAGTCTTGCATAGAAACATAATTACACAAAATGTCAACCTCTTCAAGACAAATCTTTCTCGAGTGCATCTGCAATGATTTTTACAAAGTGGCCATGCAACCTTGAAAATAGGTCAAGGTCACCCATCTACGATCCCAACCTAGTTGGTATTATGGTACATAAACAACCAAAATTCCAACCTCCTAGGTCAAATCCTTGCAGAGTTGTTGAATGCGTGTCAATTTTAGAGGACATGCCCACCTGACCTTGAAAAATACGTCAAGGTCACCCATCTGCAATCTCAAGCAAGATCATATATAGGAACATCTTCACATAAAATTTCAACATCCCAAGTCAAATCTCTCTTGAGTTATAACGTCCACATTGATTTTAGACGAAATACCCATGTGACCTTGAAAAATAGGTCAAGGTCATACATCTGCAGTTACAAGCAAAGTCTTACAAAAGTCTTACATAGAAACATAATCACAAAATTTCAACCTCTCTAAGTCAAATCTTTCTCAATCACATCTGCAATGATTTTTACAAAGTGGCCATGTGACTTTGATAATACGTCAAGGTCACCCATCTACAATCCCAACCTAGTTCATATTATGGTTCATAATCATGCAAAATTTCAACCTCTCAAGTCAAATCCTTGCTGAGTTATTGCGTCCACGTTAATTCTACATGACATGCCCATGTGACCTTGAAAAATAGGCCAAGGTCGTCCTTCTGCAATCCCAACCTAGTTCATATTATGCTACATAGTCATGCAAAATCTCAACCCCTTAAGTCAAATCCTTGCGGATTAATTGCGTCCGTGTCAATTTTACATGACATGCCCAAGTGAGCTTTAAAAAATAGGTCAAGGTCATACATCTGCAGTTACAAGCAAAGTCTTACAAAAATCTTACATAGAAACATTATCACACAAAATATCAACCTCTTTAAGTCAAATCTTTCTCAATCACATCTGCAATGATTTTTCAAAGTGGCCATGTGACCTTGAAAATACGTCAAGGTCACCCATCTACAATCCCAACCTAGTTCATATTATGGTACATAATCATGCAAAATTTCAACCTCTCAAGTCAAATCCTTGCTGAGTTATTGCGTCTTTGTCAATTTAACATGACATGCCCATGTGACCTTGAAAAATAGGTCAAGGTCACCCATTTGCAATCCTAAGCAAGGTTTTATATAGGAACATCTTCACAAAAAATTTCAACTTCCCAAGTCAAATCTTTCTTGAGTTATCGCGTCCACAACGCACACAACAATGAGTCGAAGAAGAACAAGAAGAACAAGAAGAAGAAGACGAAGAAGATGAAGCGTCGGAATGGACGCAAAAACAATATGTCCCCCCGTTGCACGGGGCGACATAATAATCAGTGGGGTGCGAGCAAGAACGTTCAAAGAAACTTCGAAGGCCAATGCTAGAAAATACCAATTTCTATACAATTTCATACAGCTTTGGTACTCTGTAGCACTGGGGTTCAAATTCACATAGTACATTCTTGCTCCCACCTCTTCAATTATTCAACTAGGTCATATGATGATGACAATTTTGTGCAAAGCATCTTCTATCAGGAAGAGGTAGGCTTTATTAATCCCACAAACTCAAACATACTTCAGCACATCAACTTCATGAAGATACCTTCATCACTTCAAACCATAATTTGTATGTTCAATTTGTAATCACTTTTTTCAAATCAGGTATTTCCCAAAACACCAGTATATGTACATTCAAGAGAATGTTTCCTACCTTATTTTTCAAATTATCAAATCCTTCCACAAACTTTGGTTCTTCCAATGACTCCAAATCTTTGGCCTGTACTATGACCTGAAGATATAAATATGGTACATACATAACAGGACCTACTCTGACTTTCTCAATCATAGTAACATGTAAAATCACAACTTAAGCTTTGAACACATTAATGATCAGGTGACCCAAAGAAACTTTCCTCTACTGACCTACATTGCCAATTGGGACTTGTCTTTGGTGTGATATCAGACAATAAAAAAAAACAAAAAAACAAGAGGGCTGTGTGAACAGCCTATGCTCAGCTCACCTACACATTTATCACACTTGTAGCTCTGTGAACTTGGTGATAGGATCAAGGTCACCCACATACTGAGTAAGTCTGACCTTTATAGAAGAACACTAACATGTGCAACATCAAGGTCCCAGTTCAAACAGTTCTTAGTTTATAGTGAAGAGTAAAATTCATGTATGTTGCACTGTGACCCCAGGAACAAGGTCAAGTACTGTCTAAGCATGACCTTCATAGAGAAACATTAACATGTGCAACATTAAGGTCTATCTCAAAACAGATCTCAAGTTATCAAGTGAACAGTATATTTCATGTCAGTTGTCCTGTGACCTTGGGAATGAGGTCAAGCTCTAAATATAGCGTTCAGAGAAGGGATTAACCTCGGCGTCCAATTTTTTCCCCTCAATTATGCATTCTTTTTTGGACTTCACAGTAGAATACTTCACATACAATTTCCATATTGTTGTCTATAAAATGAAGGAGCACTTTTGGATGTGTTCTTGGGGCAAGTTCTGGTGACAGAAACCACTGTACTGTGTGTCACTCAGTCAACCATCAAGTAAACACTTCAAAAGATTCATAACAAGTTTTAAAATACTAAGAAGAAACAGGTTTTCAATAGGAATGTGGTCCACTATGATGTGCATCTCTGAAAAATTTTTGGGGAAGCTGTGTTGGATTCTTCTTGAGATATTATGGTAACGCCGTTCCCTTGTGCACCACTCAGACAGCCTAAAAGATAAAATACTTTAAAGTTTCATAAAAAGTTTATAAATGCAAAGAGGAAACAAGTTTTAGTTAGGAACCTTGTCCATCATAAGACGCATCTCTGACAAAAATATGGGAAAGCTGTGGTCAATATTTTTTTAGATACAAGTATCGCGGTAACGGCGTCAGGGTTGACGCCATACATTGAAAGTTTCATTAAAAAGTTTAAAAGTAATCAGAGGAAGCTGCTTTTCAATAGGAGCCTGGTCCATCATTAGGTCCTTTTGTGACTAAAATTTGGTGCAGCTACGGTGAATATTTTTTGAGATACAGTGGTACCTCTTTTGACAGACCGCCCCTACAGCAGGTCAAAATGTGGTCTCTCAAAACAGATGGTCTTTCATTATAGGTACAACAACATAGAAAAGATAGCGCAGTGTTCTGAGACAGCAATCTCTCATTAGACGAGTCTCTCAGGACAGGTACCACTGTATCAAGGTAATGTCAACTAGACGGATGGACATCTCTAGTATGTTACACTTTAAACGTAGAAAAACATGACCCATATTCAGAAATTTCAAACCCAACAATGACAGCAAAGAGATTCCAGAGTTACCAAAGCATCACCATTCATCTTCCAATACCAATGTGAAGAAACAAACTGACTTGAGACTGGCAGTCACCCATAAAAGGCAACTGGTGGTTTTAAACCGGTCCCCTCAACCTTTGAAATATTCTTCATTAAATACAGACTACATGGTTTCCAAAATGTATAGGCCTAACCACTCAAAATCAAAATTTTAACACTTCTGCCAAAAAATAAAAAGAGATTTATTGGTAGGCCTATCACTTCTTGGTATTCCTGATTAGTTCTCTCGCTGATTTTACAGCAAAAGAAGAAAGTATGGCTATACATATATCCTTTTTGTGATACAGACAGACAACAATACCCTCAAGTACTTTATGTGCCGAGGGTAAAATCACTGGAGCATGACCCCTTGCACAAAATATGTAGACACTTATAAAAGGTACAACCCTGCTAATTATAAGTTTGACACAAATCTAGCCAAAATTATTTAGGTTATGACCATTACAAGAAATTTCCATGTAAAACTTTCCTATTAAATTTTTTTTCAAAGAATTCCATCAAAAAAGTCATAAAAAATCCAAAAATCACTGAAGCGTGACCATTGGTGCAAATTTGGTAGATACCCACCTAAAGTACATTGCCATCAAGTTTGAAGTCAATCTGACTCATAGTTTCTTCACAGAAGTCCTAAATGTGCATTAGCATTAGAATGCCCACACACTTAGTACTAAGTAATCAACAGAAAAAGTACATTTACAGGTGAGTTCCTTCATTGAAAAATCATTAAAAAACAGGAATCCAAAGCAGTGCCACCCAGTGAACACCTTTCTTTGACCCTTTCACAAGCAACATATCCACAAAAATTCAGCTTAATCTAAGCGATGGTCCTGGAGAAGTTGAAAATAGCAAAAACACACCAAAGACATAATATATATATATATATACATATATATATATATATATATATATATATATATATATATATATATATATATATATATATATATATATTCTAGCACCACCTGGTGAATAAATTAAGAACTAGGAGTCCCCAGGAATGTTCCTGTGTGGTATCAAAGGGTGAGCTGTTTGGAAGAAGATTTTTTTTTTTAATTTGCCACAAAACAAGAACAAAACTAGATAATTATACATGTATACCTTCAATGCAAAGTGTTGACTGAAGGGTCCACAATCTGGAGATATCGCATTAACACCCCCTAAAGAACATATAATTAGGCTGCCATTTGCTCACATTAGGTCATGGTGACACCAAAATATAATCAGTGCATCTTGGCATGCTAAACAAGCACTCTGCCATATTTGAGCAAAATACATGGGACAACTCTGGAGATATTGCGATAATGAACCCTTACAGCATGTAATTAGACTGCCATTCCCTCAAATTAGGTCATGGTGACACCAAAATCTAATCAGTTTATCATGCCAGGTAAGATACGCATATTGCTAAATTTGAGCAAAATACATGGAGGTATTTTGTAGATATCGCAATAATGAGAATGTGCACATCTGGACGGACAGAAATCCTGAGCATATTTTTAGGCTGCCATTTGCTCAAATTAGGTCATGGTGACACCAAAATCCAATCAGTCCATCCTGCCAGGAAAGATAAGCATATTGCCAAACTTGAGCAAAATACATGGAGGTATTCTGTAGATATTGCAGTAATACAAGAATGTGCACATCCCGACAGATGGACAACCCAAAAACATAAAGAGTCCCCCTTATGGGGCGGACCCTTAAAAATTCATAAAAAATTCAAAAGTCACTGGAGCGTGACCATTTTAACAAGTTGATGGAGGCCAATACAAGGTACCTTGCCACCATGAAAGTTTGAAGTGAATCTGGCTGACTATTTCAGAGTAGAAGTCCAAAATGTGAATTATGAACAGACAGAGTGATGACATAAGCTCTGCTAGCTGAAAAGCCAGCTGAGCTAATGATGTTCCTAGTACAACAATTAAAGAGCATATGTTGACATATGGACCTACATTGAACTGACACCTTGACAAGGTTGCTTTCAAAAGCCACTACCGGACGACATACCTGTCTCAGATCTGCCTGTTTCTCCCGCAGAATCTGCTCACATGTGCACAGCTGCTGCAGCTTGGCATTGCAGTCTTCCTGGAGGGTGCTCACCAGCTGCTTGGCCTGCAGCTTTAATTGCTGCTGGAGTTCTGTTACTGTACGGCGTATATTGCGCTCATACACCAAGTGTCTGTAAGTAGTGGTATAAGGTAATTTTTATCAATTTTATTACCATTATTATGTGCGAGTGTATGTATGTACCATCCATGTCTGCAACAAAGAATGTACCAGAGACAAACATGTTACTTTACCCAGAAATGTAGAATAAATTTTAATCTGATTTTTTCAATGGAAAACCTAATGTCTCCCCATGCGCACCTTAAAAGCATGCAGTCAAATCTAGTCTTCTGGACATGGTAACATTAACTGTAAAAACTGCATATTTTTATTTGGGGGGGGGGGGGGGGCGAATGTGCCAAATTCAACTCTTACGCAATACCCAACTTTGTTGTGCCCAGATATATAATCCTACCATGTATCATATTTCGTTGTATCATTCAAGAGGGAAGCATATGAAAGGAACACATTTGGCTCTATAATCTAAAGAATTAGCTATTGGTCACCCAAACACAATCCAACCATAGGTCTTACTGATATACATAATCCTACCAATTTTCATATGTTTTGTCAAACCTTTCATATGTTACTGCATGGAAATGAAATTATGCTATTTGGCTCTATTACCTTAAGCATTGAGTCAATGCCATCCAAATACAACACAAACATACATCTTACCTAGTACTATCAAACCAAGACGAAATATATCACTCCTGGACCTTGCTGTGGTCAGTCTTGGCTACAGGTTTTATATTGATAAATTTTGTGGTTTTTGGGGTGACCTAGCATGAGCCATGAATACAGCGACAAAACCTGCCCTACCAATGGCTGGGTAACAGGACCACACCAGGGAAATGTGTAAACTCTGTTTGTGGACTTTTCTTAACAAAGAAAGTATATGTTTTAGTTTTAAAATGCTTCAAAAGTACACTTATATTAAGGTGCGGTGATCAAGAAAAGATAATTTCTTTCCTAACCTTGCAGGGCTTGGCAATTCACATGTCCAAAAGCACGGGGCTCGTTGAAGTGGGTCTCAGGCTTGTAATTTTTTTGACTGCTAGCCCTACGCACTAGTAAAAATTAAAGCATTTATGAAATTTATTTTCCATGATGCTACACAGACACTACATTTTACGAGGGATGCTACACCTAGCAAGGCAGGCTACACCTTTTGCACAAACATGACAAACCGTCCCTCATGCCTGAACCCTGTACAAACATTGTGATGATAGGTGATAATAATCCCTAAGTGCACATTCCAGGTTTAAACAATCACTTCATCTGACTCAGCAGTTGTATTCAACAGGACTTGGCTACCTGCTTGATTTCTGTCAAGACAAGCAGATATTTTCACTGTCCATCTGGCAATTGTGAGATCAAAGGTACCGGCAGTTATTGGCTTGGGCAGTGGAGTCACAGCAACACACTGTCAGGACAGGCTGATCAGCCCCAACCAGGTCAAAGCAGCATAAAAAAATATTTAACTTTGCATGGCGAATTCTTCTGCAAATTAGCATCAAATGCCAATTATCCATGCGTTCTTACTGTGTTGGAAAAAATAAAGGTCATGTATGCAGTCGGGATGCTGACCTGGGTTTAATGAGATGCGAGATTAGGGGTCAAATCAGCAGCCTCGTTCTCAGTTGCATTGCTGGGCAGTGCTTATGTAAACAAAGACGCATGGGCACATCTTGGTCCCTGCTATTTGGGAGCCTTGGGGTGTTATCTCGAAATGCATGAATATTTACCCAAAAGTATCATGTTTAGTATTTCTCTGTGGTTACAACGTTGAATAACAGTTTCTGATGTGCTTAGCACTAAAATTAGAGATAAACAGTGACAAAATAGGGCATAATTTTATTTCCTATGACCCTGCCAAATCCTGGTTTCATGATTTCTGTACTAATTCAAAATGTATTGTATGCTGTTCCATCATTCTGCGTAGAATGATGCAAAACTGGATGAAATACTGGCTCAGCATCCAGCAAAGGTGAATGCTTGTTTCTTGTTACCATAGGAATGGCGGCCATCTTGAGTGAACAGCCAATCATTGAGCCCTTGTGCCCATGGCACCAGCAAAATGACCAGCCTTCTGTTTATTCATCTCTCATCTTCGGATCACATGAAAGGGGTGTGATAAGTGATTTGCCACTTATATAACAGTCAGTGCATTTATTGGGTTACGATTAATGGTCTTTTTGCAAGCATCCTGTCACCCAATACCCCACTGAAGATAAAAGAGATGACTGTTTCGAACACTAACCAACCAGATACTGCTCTGGCATTTTAATTTAAAACAGATCCATGACCCTTTCACGCTGTAACTTGACCAACAAGTGTTCATGCTTTTCAAGAGGGTATAAATTTGGACTGGGTTGGGTTCAATTTTCAAGATACAAGTGGTCCAATTTGAATAACGGAACAGTCCATTTTATTAGAAGTAATGGGAGTTTAGAACAACTGATAAAATAAAACCTTTTCTGTAACAACAAAGATAAGGCTCAGTTTCATACTAACTCATATTTTAAGTTGTGAGAAAAAAATATATTTGAGCATTCTAGGGCAAACTGCACAGATCTGATCAAAATTCAAAGGGCCCTACCCCCTAAATATGTAATTTTGGGGTTCCTTCCTTTTTGGCTGAAAGGTAGACACAGGATTGTTACTATCCCACCACCCCCATTGGATTAGGGATCTGTATGCTTTGGCAGTGCACTCTTGGTGCAAATTGCCGGAAATAAATAGACCCCATGTTACAAAAGTGGAGCTTTGTAGAAAATGTGGATTTTTTGCAAAATGGCGAATTTTAGAGGTTGAAATTCAAAGTCAGGTCACAAGATTATTTCTTTCTAATTTGGACCTACATCTTACTGCTTGCATCAGGAAAGTATTTTTGCAGTAGATGGCAAACTATTTTGTCATCACATTGCTTGTACAAAATTTGATCAAATTACATGTACATGACTTCTAGATATTTGGGTCAGCAATGGCTGACAGATCAGAAATGAAGTGGACATATTGGGTTACCATGGCCCTATTATTAGACTGGAGTAATACCATAATGTGGATTTATATCTGTGGAAAGAGGACATATAAAGGTAAGAGATCATAACACATCTTTTGTATCACTTTTTAAAAATTTCTTATTTGTATGTGATACCAGTTAATATTATGGCCGCCATGTTGGATTTTGTGTATCTTGGTGGCGTCACAGCCTAAGGCTTAGCTGGTAGCCAATCAATCTCATTCATGTCTCAGCATTTCAACTGATAAGTGCTGTGAGATGACTTCCCGGGCAAGAACAGCACACAACTGCCAGTCAAACATAAGTGGCAGTAAGCAGTAGATCTATGGTGATGGTGCGCACACTCGATTTCTGATTTGAAATATTAAATTTTTCATTTGAATTAAGAACATCGTTTATTGCGAGGAACTTGCCAATTCTGTATACATGGTATACACAAACGACATGCATCCCATCAGAGGCAACCAGAAATAGGATCCTGAAACCAATGCAACTATTAATCTTTATTCAAGTTTACCTGGGACAGTGACTCCTATGGTCCCAGAAGTTACACTGCATTTTTCATAGTTAGTCACTCCATGCAAATAGCTGATTTTTCAATTTGAACTTTTAATATGTTGCCAGTTTCAATGTTAACAGTTGTAGCTAGAATTGTGGTAAAATTTGACATATTTGTGCAAATTTGCAAGCGACAATAAGCGGCACATTAGGGTAAATGGTTTGTCTCCGCCTTTGTCTATGGGTTGAGAAAAAAAAATTGTTTCTAGTATCAAGTTATATTTGGACATGTGGATTTTACAAACAGGCGACATGATTTTGAAATCTACTTGCCCTACAGGCAAGTGATTACCACTTATATAAAAACCCGCCGTTACTTTCGGACCTGTATTGCTGCGTATTTACATTTTCAGGTAATGCTCACTCTGGAAATGTCCCATTATATATAATACATTCATTTATTTGACAAATTAACCTTCCCTTAACCCCAATCGCACACATATTTTGGATACTACCTCTTCAAAATATCCAATCAGCTCACCTGCACTTGGCTGCCATTTTGAAAACTGCAGACTCCGCACACAACAGTTTGTAAACGAGGAGAGTAATGGGATGATCTGGGGGAGGGAGTTATAACATATGCAACCAAAACTATATATTTTGCAAATGTTTCAGAGCACCAATAATGATATTATATATGCTGTGGCCGCAATTAACTTTCATACCCAAATCAAATGTATTTTTCTGCGGCATTTTGCATTGTTCAAAATGGCATTCACCGCATGTGGGCCGGTTCAAGGTATATCGTGTCGTATTTGGATTTGTAACTAATGATGATAACTGCTTCAGACACAACCGAGCGGGCAGATTAAAGTTAAGATAGTAAGTCATGTTTTAAAAGTACTTTACTGACTGTTTGCCCAGCTAACTCAGAGTACAGACATCTGGAACCTAGAGCAATAGCAATCACCCAACAAGCGGAGTTATGAGGTCCCTAAACTTGACAGTGACACACTGACAGTTAGATCAATGTCACCTAAATGCTTCTCTAAACTAGGTCTGACCTTATTACATAATCCTTCCAAGTTTCATAAAGTTTTGTAAAATCCTTCAAGAGTACTGCATTGTGACAAAATTACCAAAACTACATATGGCTCTGTGACCTAGAGAATTAGGTCATGATTACCAAGTACAATCCCAAGCTAGACCTTACCTAGTTATATAATCCTACCAAGCTCAAGCAAGTTTTGTGACATCCTGCATGAGTTTTTCTTTTTTTATGACTTATTGCAAGGAAACCAAATTGCCACATGTGGCTCTGTTTACTTGAGAATTAGGTCAACTTCAACCAAATACAATTCCAAGTTAGGTCTTACTTAGTTTTGAAATCCTACAAAATTTCCAAACATTCTGTAAAGTCCTTCAAGAGTTATCACATGAAAATGAAATAACCATACAATGGTTCTGACCTTGAGAATTTGGTCAATGTCACCCAGACACAATCCCAATGCAGGCCTTACCTACTGACACAATCCTACTAAGTTTCAATACGTTTTGTGAAATCCTCCAAGACTTACCACACGGAAACCAATAGAGCCAAGGTCACCCGATTGCAATCCCAACCTAGCTTTTTCCCAGTTACATAATCCTACTCAGATTCATCAAGTTTTGTGAAATCCTTCAAAAGTTATCACCCTAAAACAAAATAACCACAAATGGCTCTTGCAGATTGAGTCAACAGCTTTCTGTGCCACACTGAGCTGTTAACCTGGACCATTATCCTCTCTGGAACTTTAAGCATTATGGCCCTTGAAAGGTCTTTATTGTGAGCAATTGAAATATGACATAATTACAATGATTCAGATGGCCACAACTTTTGTTGTGATCAACCAGCACTGAAAGCAGTAATTTGACTTGTGGTGAAAGGTCATTTGCTTTTACACACCTTTTTTATTTTGGCGGAAGGGATGACCACAGATACTACATGAACCCTGCATGTCTACTAAATTATACTCAACCTTGGTACAGCCAAAATTGAAAAGGAAACTAAATGGGTCCAGTTCTGGCCCCAACAGGGCTGTGTACTCCAGACACCTCAAAGTAGAACCATTCTGACTGACTTGTACATGGTAGATGCACAGGAAGTGCATGATAAGGGTTAATCTGCTGTGGCTTTTTGTATTCACCATCCCCCCCCCCCCACCCCGAAATATTTTTTTTCCTCTGAACAGCTTTCCTCACCACACACCATATGCAATGCAGCGATATTGCCCAAAGGAAACCTGCTGGCTGATTACCTGTACCATTTTTGATAAGAAAGACCTAATGAAATTTAAAATACTTGACAACTTCTGGTACTTTTTAATGGGCAAATGTTGCATGCCAATACATTGGCATCAAGTCGACAGGGTCAAACCGATATAGCAAAAAGGTATCTGGAATTATGCTTTTCTAGCTCGACCTCCAATATGAGATAAGAATGTTACTGACTGCTCCTGAAGTTCCTTCTTGGCTTTATTAAGATCTTCTAGCCGTCTGCAGAAAATGACGTCTGTGTACCTGCAAAGATGAAAAGTCCATATGTTGAATCAGATATCTGGTCCACGATTCCACAAAAACCAAAAGGTGCTGGTTTTAACACGAACAAGGAATATATTGCAAAATCAGGGCAAACAGATATTTAATAATTTGTAACATGAAGCATGTGTAAATGTTCTTTGATAGATCACCTCAGCACCAAGCTTACACCATCCAAGTGTTATAAAAGGAGGACTGTGACAGTCCTGTGCTCAGCTGACATGTACATATACCCTTGCGATTTTTTAAGATTTGCCCCCAAAGAGAACAAAGAAATTCATCAAAAAATCAATGGAGCATGTCTATTTGACCAAATCTGCTCGAGACCCACCCAAGGTACACTGCCACAAAGGCCATCCTTAAATAATTGTTTGTTGCCAGTAACATGTAACATCTGAAAGCCATTAGGTAGGTAGGGTTTTTTTTTTTTTTTTTTTTTTTTTAATAATCTACTAGGACATAAGGATTCAACATGTTCTTTTTTTCCATTGTCTCTACAGATTTTAAGTTCTGTAAATTGCTTCATTTTTGTGTTTAAAATTTCATGGCTTTGGCATTTTTGACGTTTCACTGTAGTTTTAATTTCACTATTTTGGACATAATTCCTTTTCATACAATGTTAAAAAACTATTTCACAGAGTTTGCAAAATTAAATCACAGCAAAATTAAAGCTATTTACAGTACATTAAACCATGTATGTTGCTTCAGGGTTCATACACTTATACAGGTTTAAAATTCAGACTTTTCAAGCAATTTCCAGAACCAAATTTCTTGAATTCAAGGACTTCTAGCAGGTATTTGGACTTGCAATTTCAGCCTAATGGAGACCTTGACTTCGAAAATTTCAAGCATTTAGATAGCTTTTGATCTGAAAAATAAATTTTCCAAGACTTTCAAGGACCTACTTTTCATTTCAAGGGTTTTCAAACTGCGTATGAAGTTCAACCCTGTTGCTTTTAGCTATAAACAGATTGCCACCAGACATCACAATAGCTGCAATATCAAACTGGGTAATAATCATGCATGGCATGTCCAATAGATGAAATATAAAGTAATCTGAATACAGTGCAAACTTATGGTTTCTGTTCAAGATGCTTGCTTACTTAATGCTGTGGTCTGGGTGCTGTGTGCTGTGCAATCTTGAGTGTAACCTGCTTTGTAGACTAGTATCTGCAGTGTGCATGATGCCCTTTCCTTTCTTAATCTTTCATGTAGTATTCAATTTGAACAACAAACTGCATCTTTTTTTCCAGAAAAAAAAAAAGAAGTAAAGATCTTCTGATAAAGCTGGATCACCTGGTGATGGCACAATTTTAGAACTAGAATCTCGAGCCAACAAAACTGCACTCAATCTCACTGACTCAAACTTGTATCTAAAATTTTAGAGATAAAGTTTCAGTTAGTGAGACTAGTATTAATTATGCTCTGATACCAGTCTGCCAAGCTGTCCCAAGCCAGTAGCATGGATACCTAAGTTTTAGGGACTCATGTCAGGGGAGGGCACACAAAAAGTAAGTGAAACGGACACTAACATTACAAGAGTTAAGTAAGCAGCAGGTAAGTATATCTTGTCAATGATCTCAATATAAAGACACTAAAAATTGTTTCTTGGGTGAAAGGTATACATATGTTTATTTGCACCAATCAGAGACACTACATTTCAATAACGGCATGTCTGCCACATGACAGAAGTCATTAAACAAAAGAATACAAAGAAGTAGAATACAAACAGTGCCTTTTGTTTGCAGGCACCACAGACAGGAAGAACATTTTGAATATATATTTTTCTCAATTCAGCATAAATTACCACTTCCACTAACCCACAATAACAACAAATGTTTATCACCCCTAGCTTTGAAGCATAGTGCGATCACTCCACTGGTGACACACAAATGATTCCAAGACGAGAAAAAACTAGTGCCTTCAAGTGAATATCCTTCAGGTGAGATGATGCATCCACATAGTACATATTCATGTGACTGAAACAATCTTTACAAAGCTCTTTCCTGGTGAGGATTTAAGGCCACTTTGCTTTATATACAGCGTGGTCTGTTGCACTCTGCACATCACATAACATGCCGGATGGTTTGCCCTGTAAGCATTGATGTAGGACAGCCCTGGAAAATATAACAATAACAGCCTTTTAAATATACTCTGACATCTGCTGCTTTTAAGGTGAAAGCTATGAAGCACAATGAGACTGGCAATTTTGGATCGCAATTACCCATTTAATTTTCTCACAAGTACATTAAACCTATATATTTTCCGATTACTACATATCCATAGATTTGTATCCATAGGTTTTTTTTGAAGGATTGGAATTTTCTGAGATTTCATAGCATTTTTTCTGACTTGGTAGGATTTTCACATTTTTTGCACAGAAGCCACATTTTATTTCCCAGTTGAAATTAGAAGATATTTAAAATATATATCCATGTCCAGGATCCAAATCAATGGTTAGTCCTGAAAAAGCATCAATAAAAAGTTATAAAATTTTTAATTCAGTCCTGACAGGTTGTTCATTTTCCTTCTTTAAATTGCTCCTAAAAGTCACAGAAGGGGTAGTCAGGATAAAAAATTCTGGGTACCGTTCCTGGATATGATATTTTTCTTTTAATGTCTGTTGATTTTAATATGATAGGGCGATTCGTAGGTTTGTTAGGCGAGATAAAAATTGTAGAGGTTGAACAAAAAACAGTTCCAAGAAAATCGCATTGAAAGAAAAAGTTGCCAATTCTTTTGCATTTATGGCTGTAATATGACACATACTCATTTCTTCTGTCCTGTGTTTTAATTATTGTGTTAAATAAACTTGTAGCTTTACCTCTGTGATGTTGTCATTAAATAAAAGTATATTTTGTGGCTTAAATCTCGACTTTTTTTTAACTTGGGAACACCACACTTGACTTGTTTGGGTGGGGGTTCACATGCGACTTTTCATGTTTAGGGACCAGTGAGTGGATTGTGCTAATTTGTTTTTACATCAATAGACAATTTCAAAGTAATCATAACAATGGTAGTGATGAGTCTGCACTGGCCCATTCTTCTCTCCACGGCTTATTGTTTCCTGTGAATGACCCTTGTCAATGGCTCAATTGGTTTGCAGGGGTCATGGACAAATGACTGTGCAAACAATGACATGGTTCATTATCATGCCCATGCAAACAAACCCATGTGCCCTACACTGCTTCAACTTTTCAGTGTAAACAAAAGTTTTGAGATCAATTATCTAACATAAATTTTATGTTCACACATCTGAATTTTGGGGAGCATGTAGTTTAAGTATCAGACTATCCAAAAAATGTGAAAAATTGATTAGAGGTTATCCAAAGGTGCCTGTTTCAGATCTTCCACCTTAAGTAAGGTCATGTGTCAGAAATTGACATAGAACTTGCACAAGACTGAACAAGAGCCCATCCTGGCTAACTTTGTCATACTGACAGACAGCCAAAAAAATCCCACCACAGAACAGAACTGAACAAGAGGGCTGTGTGAACAGCCCATGCTCAGCTGACCTAGACATTTATCACACTTGTGACTCTGTGAACTTGGGATAGGATCAAGGCTACCCATCTTCTGAGTAGGTGTGACCTCTGAACATCAAGGTCCTAACTCAAAACAGATCTCAAGTTATCAATTGAACAATAAATTTTGTGTCAGTTGTCCTGTGACCTTTGGAAATGAGGTCAAGGTCCAAACATCACTCCAGCTTGACCATTTGCACACAAGAGGTAGACACTTATAAAAGGTATATCCCTACCAAGTTTGGCACAATCTGGCCAAAATTATTTAGGTTATAACCATGACAAGAAATCCCCACATTAAACTTTCCTATTAAAACTTTTTTTAAAAAAGATTTTCGAAAAAAAACCCACAAAAAATCAAAAAAAAACCCCACACTGGATCGTGAAAATCTGAACAAAAATGGTTAAGACTTACCCAAGGTACATTGCCATCAAGTTTAAAGTAAATCTGAAAGAAAGGTTCTTCAGAGAAGTCCAAAATGTGAATTACCATTAGAATGCCCAATGACTTGCAATGTAAGCAAAAAAGGTGCATTTATCCATAAGTACCCAAATTAAAAAAAAAAAAACGATAAAATTCAGAAATCCCAACAGTGCTACCTAGTCAACATCTTTGCTTCACCCTTTCACAAGGAACATATCCAACAAAGTTTCCATCTGAGTAACAGATCTGGAGAAGTCACAAACATCAAAAGCACACAAAAATTCATAAAAAATGAAGAAAAAAATTGCAGCACCAACTGGTGAACAAATTAAGAACTAAGAGTCCCTAGGAATGTTCTTATGTCATATCAAAGCAATTGGGTGAGCGGTTGTGGTAAACAAGAATTTTTGACATTTGTCAAAAAAAAAAGAACAAAAAAAACCCATTAAAAATCCAAAAATCACTGGAGCATGACCATTGGGATAAACTTGGCAGAAACCCACCCAAGGTACATTGCCACCAACTTTGAAGTCAATCTGGATGATGGTTTTGGAATGAAGTCGAAAATGTGAATAAGCATGAAATGCCCATTAATCAATAGGAAAGCTGCATTGACAGATAAGTACCCGAATGGAAAAAAAATCATTAAAAACCAGGAATCCATGGCAGTGCCACCTGGTAAACAGCTATGTTTAACCATCTACAAGAAACATATCCACCAAGTTTAAGCCTAATCAGAGTGATGGTTCTGGAGAAGAAGTAAAAAATAGCAAAAAAACAACAGATTACATAAAAATAGAAAAAAATTGCAACACCACCTAGCGAACAAATTCAGGACTAAGAGTCCCTGGGAGTGTCCCTGTGCGATATCAAAGCAATTGGGTGAGCAGTTTCGGAGATTTTTTAAGATTTGCAACCCAAAGAGAACAAAAAAATTCATAAAAAATCCAAAAATCAATGGAGCGTGACAATTTGAACAAACTTGGTGGAGATCCACCAAATGCACATCCCCACCAAGTTTGAAGTAAATCTGGCCAAAATTATTCAGGCTATAACCATTACAAGAAATTCCCATGTCAAACTTTCCTATTAAAACTTTTGTGAAGATTTGAACAAAGAAAAAAAAATCATAAAAAAATCCAAAATTCATTGGAACATGACCATTGGAACAAACTTGGTAGACACCCACCCAAGGTATATCTCCATTAAGTTTGAAGTAAATCTGGATGACGGTTTTGAAGAAGTTGAAAATGTAAATTAGCATTAGAATGCCCATTGACTTACATGGTAATCAATAGAAAAGGTGCATTTACCGAAAAGGAGCCGAATTGAAAAAATCGTTACACATCAGGAATCCACAGCATTCCCACAAAGTGAATGAAATTGTTTCACCCTTCCACAAGGAATATATCCACCACCTTTCAGCTTAATCTGAGTGACGGTTCTAGCGAAGAAGTCGAGAATAGCTATAAAACAAAAACGAAAATAATAAAAAATTAGAAAAAATCTGCAGCGCCACCTGGTGAACAAATTAGGAACTAGGAGTCCCTAGGTGTCTTCCTGTGTGATATCAAAGCAATCAGGTAAGCGGTTTTGGAGGAAGATTTTTTAACATTTGTTTCCCATAAAAAGAACAAAAAAAAATAAAAATCCAAAAATCACTTGAGCAGGACCATTTGAACAAACCTGGTTGACACCCACCCAAGGTACATTGCCACCAAGTTTGAAGTAAATCTGGATGACGGTTTTGGGGGACAAGTCAAAAATGTGAATTAGCATTAGAATGTTCACTGACTTCCATAGTAATCATCAGGAAAGCTGCATTGACCAATAAGTATCCGAATTGAAAAAATCCTTAAAAATCAGCAATCTGCAGCATTTCCACATAATGAACAACTTCGTTTGAACCTTCTACAAGGAACATATCCACCATGTTTCAGCTTAATCTGACTGACGGTCCTTAGGAAGAAGTCGAAAATAGCTACAACACACAAAAATTCATAAAAAATTAGAAAAAAATTGCAGTGCCACCTGGTGGACAAATTAAAAACTAGGACTTCCAGGGAGTGTTCCTCTGTGATATCAAAGCAATTGGGTGAGCGGTTTCAGAGAAGATTTTTTAAGATTTGCTCCCCAAAAAGAACAAAAAAATTCATTAAAAATCCAAAAATCACTGGACTGGACCATATGAACAAACTTGGTAGAGGCCCACCCAAGGCACATCCCCACCAAGTTTGAAGTGGATCTGGCTGACAGTTTCAGAGAAGAAGTCCAAAATGTGAATAGTGGACAGACGGACGACGGACCCTCACAAAAGCTCAGCTGACTGACAAGTCAGCTGAGCTAAAAATGCTGTTTTATAGCAGAATCAATGTTACAGTATTCCTTTTTCAAGTTCAAGATCAGGAAACTTCAGTAGTCATTACATCTGTCCCTTCAACGTGCAAATCAGTTGATCAATGTTATGTATTTAAATCAAAAGCATCACTGAAATTTGGACAGCTACCCTGCCTTGGCATTCTCAATTTTGAACGAAGCAATATCACATACAAAACATAGAAAAAAAAATTTTTAAAAATATTTTTTGAGAATCCCGAGAAAATCTCCAAATCGAACCCTTTTCTAAAATGTCCATTTTTCGCCCAAAAAAGGATTTACAATTTTTTTTCTTGGTGTATATATAATATAAAGATCCCAAGCAACAAGAATTTATATAGTTTTATGGGTCTAAAAATAAAAACCAAAACAAAAGAGCAGATTGAAGACAGCACTCTTCTAAGTGCCTAGGTTTGCTTGTTAGCCTGAAAATCTGGATCAATTTCCTTACAAGAAGATGGTGTAGAGTCCAGCTCTTCATCAGTAGCTGGTGTCACTATATAAAAACCTTTATCCTTGAGACAACATCTGGACATTATATCTCCAATTTTCTCCATGACTGGAGTAACTGAGGCCACCCACTCTTCTTTCCATGACTCTCTTTCTTCCTTATTGCATTGATGGTGTTTGCAGACTTTAAGAGGGCCTCAACCCCTTCAGAACATGATTCACACTCCAATGCAGTATCCTGCAAACCTAGGTTGAGAATGGACATTATCCTTTCTACAGGATTTATGTAGCTCTGACCTGGGGCACAGCGCATGGCTGCAAGATGATGGACTTCAGTATAGCAAAACACATGTATCAGAGAAAGCTTTACAGATTCAAAGGTAAGTGTGCTCTGGTCCACCGTTAATGAATAAACAGATAATAGAGATCTTTGCTCTTCTTTCTGGGTCAAATTATCCCAGTACTCACACAGCTCAGCTACAAATCGCCAAGGGCTGCTGGGCATGAAAACAGAGTCTTTAAGAGTTATGGTAACATAGAAAGTGGTATCTGCAAAGGATGGAATATCAATATCTAAAATAATACTTGGGGTGATTGATGCTTTCTGCAACACATCAAGAATTCAGTGCCATGAGCTCCACTGCTCCTGGCACAATGGACTGACGGCCACAGACACCAGAAGATATGGGGGTGCCGGGCTCACCAACTGGTACTTTAGCCTTGTCATTGGCAGAAATAAGACAGCCTTCACTCAGACTTACAGCAAATTCCCTCATGTACTTCCATTGTGCTGCACCTTAATGGGCATCTGGATGGTGTTGTCGAAGTCGGTGAATCTGGACTTTATGCCTTGATTCTTGCCTCCACAGGATCCCCCTAGCTCGCAATATGTTTCTGATGTGCTCTCGTCGGGGTCTCCTGTTCTTTGGATGGGCAAGCTGCCCAGCGTGCAATAGTGCACGGAGATCTTATTGGTCAAACAGTGTGGATGCACAATAGCACGCTGGGAAGATGCTAATTGCGCAACATTTGTATGTATGTAAGAAAGTTGCTACAATTTTCTAGAGAAATGGGATTGCGTATTTTGAATAGGGATTTCGAGTGTAAAGGGAAGTGGACCTGGAGTGTTGGAGATAGGAAGTCAATCATCGATTATGCCCTGGTGGATGATAGGTTGTTCAGAATGGTGGAAAAGGTTAGCATTGACGAGAATGGCCGTATGGAAATACGGAGTGATCATAACTGGATGACTGTTGATTTGAGGTGTAGGAAACAGGTGAGAAAAAGCGGTGGGTCAAAGTGGGTATGGTACATCAACACGGACACAAACTGGGATGCATACAAGAAAAGACTATCAGATGTATTAGATGGATGGAAGGAAGCATGGGTTGATACAGAGTCTAGTGATGTGCAAGGCATGTCTGATGATTTAAGGAGAAAGATTTTTGATGTTGCCAAGGAGACGATAGGTAGGAAGAGTTCCAATTGACAGGAAAGGGTATAGCATAGACTCAGAGTTAAAGGGAACTATTGGGGATAGATAGGTAAAGAACAGAGCATGGAGACTGGCTAGAAAAAGGAGGGAGGAGAGGGAGATTGTGTTGGCTCGAGAGGAGTACATGGAGGCAAGAACGAAAGTGAATGACATGAAGGCTGAGAGGAGGGCAAAGCGAAATGAAGAAATGACGAGGAGGGTTATGTCAAGTGGGGCAGAGTCGTCAGCGGTATTTTGGAAGCAGGTCAATAGGAGAAAGAAAGTTCCAGTCAATAGGTTGTCTCATAGGGGGACAGTACTTGAAGGGGAAAAGGACCTAAGGGATGCATTGAAGGAACATTGGAGGGAAGTGAATGATCCACAATGGGGTGTGGGGGAACCACCAATGGTGAGGTCGGAAGCTAGGGAGGACAAGTGGGACCAGGAACTCTGTAAGAGGGTCCAGAAGGTGGAGGTTGCGCGAGCAGTGGATCATATGAAGGCTGGTAAAGCTCCTGGACCAGATGGGGTGTTGAATAAGTTTATCAAGAAAGACCAGTGAAACAGTGGGAAAGTATGTGTTGGTTGTTTAACAAGGTTATAGAGAACAGGGAAGCATCAAGAGAATGGAGGGAATTGAAGAGAGCATATATTCCGAAAAAAAGGTCAGTCGAGCATTTGGATAAATGCCGAGGCATAGCAATAGCATCAAATATTGGTAACATCTTTGCACGTGTCATGTACAGGAGATTGGGAAGAATAGTTGACAGAGAATATATGTTAGGGGAGATTCAGAATGGGTTCAGGCCAGGTAGGAGAGTAGTGGATCATGTCTTTACTTTGTCCCAGATTTTAGAGATTGCAAGGAAAAAGAAATGGAAGGTGTACATGGCTTTCTTGGAAATCCAGAAAGCTTATGATAGGGTGTGGCGAGATGCTCTATGGGCAAAGATGGAAGGGTTAGGCTTTGGAGGTAGGTTTTTGGAAGTTTTGAGAGCACTATATGTGGATGTCAAATGTACCCTGAGTTTGGGAGAAGTTGAGGTGGGTGGAGAGGAGTTGAGTATTGGGCTGAAGCAAGGATGTGTGTTGTCGCCGATACTGTTTTCATTGTATCTACGAGATTTGGGATACAAGTTGTTAGAGAGTGTAAAGGTGTTAAGGTGGGAAATGAGAAGTTGGCAGGTCTATTTTTTGCAGACGATATTGTACTGATGGCAAACTCAAAGGATGAACTGCAGAGTTTGCTCAAGATAGCAGGGGAATATGGGGAGAAGTGGAGGCTGAAGTTCAGCGAAGAAAACAGTAAGGTCATGGCTCTTGGTCAGAAACATAGACAGGGAGAGAAGTAGATGGTAGGAAGGTTTGAGATACCAGAAGGACATGAGAAAGTCATTAGAATAGGGGAAGTGGATGATTATGAGTATTTGGGAGTGAGCATTAAGGCTACCGGCCAGGGCATGTTCCGATACCATGTCGATAAAATTAAGCAGAAAGTCAATAGAGCAAAGGGTATGATAAAGCTAACAGCAATGAATAGTTTTAATAAGGCATTTACAGGGAGAGTTCTTTGGGAGAGGGTAGCAGTCCCAGGAATGTTGTATGGTCTGGATGTTATTTCAATAAGTGAGAAAGACTTGGAATGGTTGGAAAAGGCACAGAGAGAGATGGGAAAATGGATACTAGGGGCTCCCCCATGTGTGGCAACAGAAGCAGTACTAGGTGAACTTGGATGGATAAGAGTCAGGGATAGAATAGCAAAGTCTAAGTTGAACTATTGGGGCTATTTGCAGGATGTAGAAGTCAGGTGGTGCAGAAAGGTGTATCTTGAGGCAGTTAGTGAGAACACAAAGAGGATGACAGATATAAATAAGTTGGCAGAGAAGTATGATCTGAAGGGGCCAGACGAGATTGAAATGTGGTGGAAAACGTATGTGGGAAAGTTGGTTACGGAGAAGCATGTTGTTGAATGGAAGAGAGCTGTGGAGGAAAAGAGCACACTCATTGCATACAGAGGGCTTGATAAACCAGTCAGAGGAAGGCGTTAGGTTTGAGGGAGTCTAAAGCCAGAGTAGGGAACTGAGAGAGGGGAAGGGAGAAGGTAGCCCTTATAAAGGCTCCCACGACTCTGTCTATGGCAACATAGACAGGGACTGTGGGTATGCCGAGCACAAGATGCGATTGTGGGATAGGTGTTGATTTCAATTATTATGTAATTAAGTGTTCGGGGAGACAGTGAGGCCTGCTGTAATTGTGGGATTTGTGTTCAAGATTTTTCACAGTACCGGTACTTAGCGGAAAAACATTTGCGAGAATGCACAGCGGAAGGTTTCATTCTTATGCCAATCTGATCCTGTATATGGTGGCATTTTGTTATCATATTGCCTTGTTCTTTCCTGGCATTTTTAATTCTACTGTAATTTTCACTTTTTCAGCAATTTTTTCTTGTCCACTTTTCACACACGATTGTGACTCGGCAGAAAGCATGCTTTCTTTGGCGTTGACACGGAGGCTGGCACAAACGACTGCTTGTTCTGGCAATAATTCTAATTGAATCAAATATAAAATAAACAGCAAACAAAACACCACGTATCTACATTCCGCCACCTATTGGCTTGGCTAACGTTAACCCACAAATCTCAGATCACTCGTGTATCCAGAGTTCACCCGTTACGTGAAAGTATTACTATTGGTTCAACATTTTAATCGTAGTATGATGGAAGTAATGCTGAATTTAAGATGTAATAATCTTAATTTAATCGAATATAATATAAACAGCAACACAACACCAGTTATATGTCTGTGTATAGCTAATCAACAAATGTCAGACCACCAGCATCACCACCGAGTTCACCAATGTTACAGCAAAGTAATTTGTGCCCGCATGCAAATTAAAAATGGCGGATTCAAATATACACTTGCAAGATATCGGGATCGTATTTTGATTGATTTCTGATGATTAATGAATGAACTTGACATAAATGAGCGTACTGATTAAGGTCAAGATAGTAAGTAATGTATCAGAATATTTGTGCGACCGTTTAGTTGTTGTTGTTTTTTTATGCAAAACAAAGACTCAGTAGTAGTAGGCACCACATGCACAAGGTGCCGGACAGTTCTACTTCAACACAAATAAGACAACCCTACATATTCCAACTTGCGGTGCACTTCAAATCAATTATGATAGTTTGAAATAAACTTTGAAACACACAAGAATTATGAAAGTTGAATGAATGACTTATATATTTTGTATTGACATCGATTCAGAGTAGAAAGTGTCAGCATTAATCCTTTCAGTCGTCCGATTGCAATGCGCAATACTGTTGATAAACATCATTCCCGTGGAGACCACCATGCTTCGTCGAGTCGCATTACCAGATGTGCGATCTGATTCGTCAGAGCGTAGCTCATTAATAATTTATCATCTTGATTGACTGGCGAGGAAGGCTGACTCTATTGGCCAAAACGCCCTGGCTATGTTATCATGCTAATTAGGACAATTACATAATGGAAACAATAATCAGCCGATGACCGGAAGACCCCAGCAAGCGCCCACATCAGTGAACGCAACAGCGAGTCAGGGGATGCTTTGGAGGCAACGTTAATTCAAGTTTTCCAATGTAATTTCTGGCTGTCTTGGAACACGTTTGGTGGTGAGAATGCCAGATGGACAGCTGACTCTGAGGGTATTAGAGTGTCTGGTGGCAGTGCTTCTTTTACTCGATTCACAAGATCTGGGATAGAAAGAAACTGGGCCATGTGCTGTCCAATGACAGCGCTCATCAGCAGCCAGCAACTCCTCTATCATGGATTTTGTCTTATCAAAGAACACTTTAAAGGTGTCAGAGGGGCGACCTGGGTTGAGATGACGCAGATCCACAATCAAAGAATGATCAACACTTATCAACGCCAGTCGCACTCTTTCATCAAGTGGATTTTGGTCCGCCCTTGCATCCAAGCTCAACTTTTCATATATCCCACAGACAACATGAGCTGGCATACTTGGCATCAGGTTGGACACCTCCACTTGGAACATACTCTGCAGCACACATGTGTGATATTCTAGAAGCTGAGGCTTTAATTCTGCAAGCTTTCTTGCTGCCTGTGTTGTGTTAATATATCATGTTCTGAGCATATGGCAGGAGTACGCCACAGAAATACTATCTGCCCTACACCACCACCTGGATCATATGTATGAAGCAGAAGATTTAACAGCTTGAAAGCCAACATTTAATTTTATAGTGGTACAAAATGGTTTAGGCTAAAAATTTATATTGCATGGTGCATGAAATTGAAAAATGAAACCCAATAGAAAGTGTGTTTAATAGGAAAAAAGTGTGAATTCAGAGTATGCTAAAATACAATGAGAGGACTCATGAAATACCTGGCCATGTTGCTGTTGAAATGATGCTACAACTGATATTCACAATAAATTGAATACATGACTTATCAGGTCAATATGCACTAAACCTTGGTCCAGATGTCAAGTAGCAAGAGGTCCAGGTCCAAATTCTGTACACATGTAGTGATTTAATATGAAGAAGTGTGACCAAAGCTGCTCAGCTTTTCAAACTAAACATTTCAATTTAAAAGCTTGTAAACCATGTAGTGAGAAAACCCAGCCAGTAAAGCAAAGTTAATACTGTATTCACTCAAACAATTGCACATGCCCCATAAATACTACTACAAAGCACACACCGAACTTTCAATCTAGGTTAACAAGGTTAACATTTACCTTCACCATCAACATATTTTCCATATAAAACTGATACAGTAGTCCCTCTTTTGAGCGACCACCCCTAGCGCCGACAAAAAAGCGGTCGTATAATGCAGGTGGTCGCTCATTGGAGGAATCGCATATGCACCACCCAAAATCCATGGTGGACCTCCATAGCGAGGTACGCAAATTTCTGCCACCACCAGGTCATCATTATCGATTACATATGCTGTGAAGAGAAATTATCATTTATCAAATTTAACAATTACAACCCTTCAAATCTTTATTTCAATAAAGAACTCTTGTCTGGGTGCTGAAAGATGTGTTTCGCAACTTGAAAATATTTGCCAGTCTTGAGTTCTGTCATTTTCCCATTACGCTCAATGGGCCCGATACATCGCCGGGTACGGAGCCTTCGTTTGCCAAGTAACCAGCTGAAACTGTCATAAAATTGTTTTCACGGCATTACTCACTGTCTTAACTTTATTCTACACATTCGGTGGAGCCTAACTCACCGTAATTCATAAGTTATGTATCAAAATAAGACTCGGCATTTTCCCATTGCCACCACGTGTGGTTGTTTCGGCGCCATGTTGACCGCGTTCTGGACCGTGGGAAAAAATGGACCTGGCATGCATTTCGTCAGTGTCTCTCGCACGTGCTCAAGCAGGCAAGCACGTGTTTGATTGGGGTTCAAAGTGACTTTGATCTAGCGAAAGTTTTCATCGTTCATTTTATAAAATATGGTATGATTAAACATGGTTCAATTGAAAATGAGAATATTAAATAATAATATTTCTGGGCTTTCCGCTTATTTGGCACAGGAAGGTTAGGTTTCGCATGCAAAAAAAAGCTATGACCACGTGGCTGCGGTAAACAACGAAGATTGTTCCGGACGCTTCCAGCAACCCCCGTCATCATTCAGATTTGAAGCATTTCAAGATGGATGATGTGAACAAACAGGAGTTGAGTGGGAGCGATAAAGTTCCCATCACAAATAAATTTCTGTGGATCATTATGAAGTTTAGCTCAGAAAACAATCCATAATATCCCAGCATACAGAGAAAGAAAAAGAAATAAGATGGTCGAAATCCTCTTGAGTCGAGGTCCACAATGGAGAGGCCCGATACATGCGGAGTAAGCCACATTCACTGCATGGTAAAAATGTAAATAAATGGAAAGATCCTACGCTCGTGAGGAGGAATAGATACTGATTGATCAAATTAAAAAGTTGTTCACGGAAATTTTTCGTAGAAAGAAATCCTTCATTGCTTGCTCTCAATAAATTTGACAAGAACCATGTAAATTTTATAACAATGGGTGAGTTGCATGCATGTATTTCGTTGGCAGACTCGAGGCATAGCGGCCGAACATGGCTTAAATTTGTCTTACGCGGTCGCAAAATCGGTTCATTTTGCATGGTCGCTGGTCGCGTTTAACAGGTGGTCGTTCATAAGAGGTAAATTATTAAAGAAAAACAACTTTGGCGACCAAATGTGGTCGTTCAAACCAGGTGGTCGCTCATAGGAGGGGTCGTTCAAGACAGGGACTACTGTACTACCAATTATGGTCACCTTTTTATAATTTAATGCATATTAAAACTTGTTGACATTTATGAATACTGTGGAACACTGGAGTTTTTTTTTTTTTTTTAATTTTTATATCGTGTCCTTTTTTCATATTAAGCCTCGTGAAAACACTACGCCCAGTCTACCATTTCTTTGCATTTAGCATGACGTGTTACCATTGGAATGAATACAGTGATACCTCTCTTGAGAGACCCCTCTAATGAGAGACAGCATATCTTTTTAAGACCGCTCTCTCAAAACACAGCGCTATATTTTCCATGTTGTTGTGCCTCTAATGAAAGACCACCTGTTTTGAGAGACCGCATTTTGACCCGCCGTAGGGGCGGTCTCTCAAAAGAGGTACCACTGTACACTAAAGAGCCTCAATACCGTGATTCCATCTCCAAGTGTCAGTGTTCAGCTGGTTTCAATCAATGTTTCATAGCATTTCATACACAAAAGATTAAAACATCTGCATGATTAAACAAACCCCATTTTGTGAAGTGGAAACAAGTATTGAGAATGTGGCATAATGAAAGGAAACCACTAAAATGTGCTGAATTATTACTGCCACCTAGCTCAACTGAAGCTCTGTCAGTGCATGCTTTGACATTCCTACATATAAACTTTATAGACTACATTGAAGATTTATTTATGCAAACTCATGATTGCTAGTAAATAACCTTTAGTTAACATATCAACTGGTAAAGACAATGTAATATCCTGTAAAAACCTGGTCTTTGCATTGCAGAGAAACCAATGTAGAAAACTGCAGGATCACAAAACACACACTTGTATTCCTCCACTTCTTTCATTTGTCTGTCCAATTTGTGGTACCTGTCTTGCACCTTCCCAGTGGTTGGCTTGGTTTCAATTTTTGCATGATCCGATACCTGTAATCACACCACCTATGGGACATATCTCAGAATGCATGAGTGAGTGAAAGTGCATGTGGGTTACAATGGAACTGAAAAGGCATGAGGATTTTGTTTAGAAGATTATCAATCAAGTATTGGAAACATGGCTTTGACATTTACCTGAATTTGTGCAAATATATTGCTGAATGACTATTACAGTAACACAGGAAATTTAAGCACAAACTGCACTAAAATTGAATGAATGGCTTTATTATAATCGTGTCTGTAACAAGGAAATTTAAGCACAGTGTGCACTAACATCCAATGCACAGCTCTAACATAATAAGGTAAGAGTTTTCAAAATAATTTTCAAAAACTATCAACTTTTACTCTGTGTCTCTGGCAGCTGTTATTCAATATTCACATTTAAATAAAAAGCACCATCATTCAACATTTTCTGCACCTACTATATATGGGATACATGTAGTTCAACTTTATCATCATTCTTAATTCTTACTTAGAGTACTAAATTTCATGATCTATTACTCCCCCCCCCCCCCCCCCCCCGCCTTAGTACTTAAAAATACCGTTCAAAGAACGCGGTGCCCTTCGGACGCCTTCAATCTCTTTTGCTGTTAGTGAATGCGAATAGTGTCCCATAGTATCAGGTATAGTGTATGATCAGAAAGCTGCTGGTAGCCTGTTGTGTAAAAGATCACGGCCATTTTGCCACTCATCGAACAATTTCACAAATGGAGATCTTGTCATAAATTCAACAAACACTACTATTGTACACTTGACCTTTGACCTCAAAAACATTAGGTCAAATATAGAGGTATTACCTTGACTTTCAATAGCCTTCTACATCACCCTATGTTGCTTCTTTTGTTTTAAGATTTAGATTTCTAGATGCACAATGTCACTCAGCAAACTTGTGACCCGTGTGTGACCTTGAAAATTAATAAACAGATATACAGGCTGCTACAGTGTGCTTTCACCTGGCTATGTGTGGCTGCAGGCCAGGTCAGTTGTTTACACTTTTGATGGGCTGAGCAGTACAAGTGCCAGGATGAGACCTCAGTCCTCATGATTGTATCAGTCAATTCATCTCATAGACATTGACATTAATGTTATAATACCCGTGTCCTCAAAAAATATTTAACATGAATAAAAGGTGTTTTATATAGCTCATTGATTATTACATGATCCAAAACATATTACAACTAAGTTACAGTATTGAAACCCATTGACATAGGCCTTTGATTCATGAAAGTCTGTTTTTATCGCCCACTCATGGTCCCCGCCAATTAAACCCACCTTTGAGGTAAAGTTGCCGTAATGGATCCTCGATCATTCACGTCTCGCATGATTTGTCCTTTTCTTCCATCCATGTGCCAAACAACATTGGTACGCAATCTCAGATGATATCTAACATCAGCGTCTGGCATATCATAAGGGATATACAGCTTCCTGTCCATGTCGTCCACAAAGTCATTGTGCAGACAATCTTTCTGTGTTAGTCTTGCCACATCATCTTCTCCAATCTTCCCAACTTGGGCATCTTTATCTTTTTTGGGAACCATCAGCACATTAAATGGCCTTTCCTCCATGAAGCATTTAGGTTCAGGATCTTTGTCTGGTTTTGGAACATCTGCATCCTGTATATGATACGACACACACCGCATCGAATCCAAAAATCCCAAAGCCAAATCAATGGAGTCGCTGGCTATCACGTTGAAGATCGCACTGTCAGCAGACTTCACTTCAACAGGGTTAAAACAAATATTGTCTCTCTGTTCTGCAGCAAGAATGGTCTCGAAAAGTTCATTAAAAGAAATGCTGGTGTAATTAATGCATGTCAAACAATTTTTTAACAAATATTTTGCTCCATACATGACCGTCACAGAAACAACAGTCTTGCTTGCCGCCATGACTGGTGCTAGCTAGACTGAAAAGCACATGGCCAATATGCATCCTGACTGGATGTTACTGAACACGTTATAATAGATGGCAAGGATTCCCAGACAGGAAAGTCCAGCTGGACGCGGCCTAACTGCAATAATTTGTGGGATGCCTGGCATTCAGTGACATTTAATATGTCCCAATATTTTCTTTTCTTCTTTTTTTTTTAACACTCTGGTCAAAATTAACTTTTAAAAAAGGTGTTTTTTTCTTTACTCGCACATTTTATTGTATACGCAAAATCTTCCATTTCTTTTGATTCAAACAAATGATACGCAACTTTATACGGCCGATTTCTTCCATACAGCTGGTTTACTGGCAACAAGACCTTTTTTAAGGATGGCCAAAGTTTCAAGTAATTCTGGATGATGGTTTCGTAGAAGAAGTCAAAGATGTGCATTAGCATTAGAATCAGTGTTTCCGTTAGGAATTTTTTCAGAGGGTCCCAACCTGAAAGAGGGTCAAATTTTTATCTATATTTTGCAAAATCAACAAAGAAAATATAAGAAGTTAGGACCCTTTGAATTTTGCTGAGGGGGTATTTCATGTTTTAAAACGGTAATATACCCCCATTTGGGGGGTTAATGGAAACCCTGAGAATGACCATTGACTTACATAGAAATCGATAGGAAAGGTACATTTACCGACAAGTAACCTAATTGAAAAAGTCATTACTACAAACTGATCAGTGACCGAAAACCCTTCGGCCGTAAACGGACGGATGCATAGGTGATTACAATACCCCTTCGGTAGGTCAAGGTTACTTCTGTTTGACCTAATGACAAAGCTTTGGTGCAAACACAATGAGCAGAGATATCATGGCAAGGCCATTTTTCTTCAATGCAGCACTGTGACCTAATTTTCACCAGGTGTCTGAGGCGTCCTTAGGACCAACTGTCATAAACAATTGGTGCAGCTACAATGAGAAAATTTAGATTTGAAGATATCATGGTAGTGGCATTTTTCTTCAATGCAGCACTGTCATCACTTATGTGACCGAGGACCTAGTTTTCGATAGCCTTCTGAGGCATCCTTAGGACAAGCTGTCATAAATAATTGATGAAGCTACATTCAATATTTTTTTGACCATGTGTTAATGCCGTTTTTTCTTTAATCTAGTACTGTGACCTAAATATGTGACCTAGTGACTAGGGATGTCACGATTCACCGGTGCATCGGGATACAAGAAGCCACGATACGCATATCGAATCGTGAGCCTGTATATCGCATGACAGTTTCAAGACATATGGAAACATGCACAAATGTATCTGTGCAAATATTCTCATTACCAGATACCAGCAAAATTTGTTCAACAACAGAAGGAAGACCATATATATGTCCGTTTTTATTTATTTTATTCTCTGGAGTCCAGTCCAACTGGCAAAGAAATAGTTTGGGTCAGGAGAAGTAAGCAGCGACATGGCAGCTGGCAGCAATGAATGCATTGCCATTGAAGTTTGAACAATCATCAAAGGCCCTAAATATCAACAAACACTTCCACAATACATACAATTTTTATAGATGTTGATATCAAGCTGTTAATGACCAAACCATGGTAATAAAATCCTTAAAATGTGCAGAGTAAAACCCAAATCCACACATGTGATTTCAAGCAGCCATGTGCACTTGTAGTCAAATACTGTGACACTATACTGTAGTAACATCAGTTCTGAATACGGGGCAGCACTCTCATCTTCTCTGTATTGCATTTCATGTTTTGCTGTCTGCCAAAACAGCACTGAAGAGTTTCAAGGCTCGGTAGGCCTACATTAAGCCTGGTTTCATTTAATTTCAAAACGAATATGTAGATGAATAAACAACAGCAGGATAAGATAGACTACTGTTCATACTAGTTATAAAACAGTAACCCATATCATTTGACAGCAATTTTGTTGGAAATATTTAAAGCTTAGATATGTTTTTGAATTTTTCTAATCGGTGGGACTTTGTATATGAACATCATGACAGCAAAGAAAGTAAATGGTTATATTTCACTTGCACATTAATCACAATCTGGATCACAAAATTTTTAAAGAATATATAATTGTAGTAAATTTCATTGTAAGGCATTTTAACCTTTTAGCTTTACATTTCTGAATTATTTTACATTTGAAACATTTATCATGTTATTTTACATTAGCAAATATGAATTTAAAAAAATTGAGAGCATGAATTTAGAATAAGTGATAAAGAATATATAAATTTAATTTGTATCCACTATTCAGCAGCATGCATGAAAATTCTCTAGGTGGGTTAAGTATACTTTACCCTGGGTACTTTCCCTCTTACCACTCTAAACACTTTGAGGACTACACTTTGTCACTTCAAGCTCCATCTTGACATAGCTTGACTAATGTTCTTGAGTTAGTGTTGTATTTATAAGGTATTTGGTCATATCTCTGTCAACATTTCAACACAGATTTGTGTAGTTGTTGTTTTTTATAACCTTTGTGTTGTAGTTTTTGCAACAAAGTTCTCACTCTATTGACAAAATCGCTAAAAAGTGTGGTGTTTCTAGTAATACGTATGACTTGTCCAAGACAAACTCCATATGCTTGTTTCTATGGAATGTTTCCTGTTAGATCAGGGTAGCAGATAATATCAAATTTGATCTGGTCTCTCTTGTCAAATATTTTTGTTACATACTGGTTGTTCCTTATTCCTATATCCAGATCAAGGAATGTGGCTTTTGTATCACTTTCATTTTCCAGATTTAATATTAGCTCTTTGGGATGTATGTTTTTCCAATTTCCCTTTATATCATCTCCATTGTTTAAAGCACGCAGGTCATCTATAAATCTTCTTGTGTGAGAATATGATCTTCTTGCAGCTTTAAAGTTTGTTTTTGCCAATTCTTCCATCCATTTTGATTCATAATAATGTAAATAAAGGTTGGCAATATATGGGGCTGGATCTGTTCCCATTGGTATGCCTGTTTGTTCATAAGACTCTGATTCCAAAGCACAGACGGACACGTAGATGACGACAATACCTCTCCAGCCTAGAAGGCTGGCGGTTTCACTCATAATCAAGAGGACTGTGACAGTCCTGTGCTCAGCTGACTTAACTTACCCTATGACCTAGGAAATGAGGTCAAAGTTACTGACCTATTCTGAATCTAACTTTCATAGAGGGACATCCCCATGTGCAAGATCCAAGTACAAATACTTCTCAAGTTATCACGGGACCAGCTAAGTTCATGTTAGTGGCCCTGTGACCTTAAGAATGGGGTAAAGGTAGGGTTGGGAATTGGTCCGAATTTCAAAGTCTCGATGATTGGTTTTTAGAAGTGACCGATGATCGATTATAATCGGTTTTGGGAGTATTCTCAACAACTCATGGACAGAGCTTAATGAACCAGTTTCAAGTTCTTTTTTAAAACAAAATATGAAGGTACACACCAGAGATACACCTATTGGCTTGCCTTCTTGCATTTACTTGTGCTTTCTAGAGCTTTATTGCTTTAAGATGTGACATGCATGTGTTACCGGCAAAAGTAAAGAAGCACTATTTCTACACAACTGCTACTACTATATTAACTAGTACTACAAAACATATTTAAGTCACAATTTATTGATTTTATTAAAAGAAATCAGTTAATATGTACTACTAGTCATACACTACAGAGGGGAGAGGGAGGGTACCCATCACACAAAATTAAATGCTGCAACCACACATCACACACAATCAAATGTTTTCAATCACATTCACATGAAAGGAGTGACAACAGGGGATATCCATCCATTTCGTGGCTATGTCAATGTGCAATTTTTATGTCGATTTACCCCCTAATTTTTTTTATGCTTTATGGGATGTCAAGCGTCTGGTCACCTTTTTTTTTTTTTTTTTTACCAACAAACACGGTCACGGGCCGTGCAACACAAGCGAGAGTGAACAGGCACGAGTCCGGGCATGGTTTTCCGTTATGTGCGTATATTTTTGCCGCCCTTCGGTCATAAATTTCATTCCCCATTTGTTCTTTTATACAGATTTTTATCCTTTCAGACATTTCAATCAAATTAAATCACCAAACTTTGGATAAAAACATCGTGCCGTGACGTATCTGAGACAGCGATCGAAAACACATCGTGTTGACACAAATCTCAATCAGGCTAAGCTTCGTCACCGTGCGGTGACGGAATCTGCGTATTTTCCTTGCTTTGCTGCTGGAATTTTCATTCCTGCCTTTATCTGTGTCTAGATCTGTTCCATCGAAGTCGTTTTGCGAAAGTACGATGTCAAAATTTCGCATCTTGGTCCTACAATCTTTGCATGAATGCGACATGTTCACCTGCACAACATATCGAACTTGACTTCAAGCACATGGCAAACAACGAGTTTGATTGGACGGTGACTTGCACGTGACCAAATCCATCCAATGAGAAACCTGGAAATGACCCAGCGCCTTTGTAATGACGTTCGATTCTCATTCTGGGCTATTTTTGGAGGGATACCCCAGGAATATTTATTTCTTAGCCAATAAGAGAGCTTGTTACATTAAGAGACGAAATTCTGAGGATTCCAGCAGTATAAAAAACAATGGCGGACGACACAAAATGTCGTGGCGGCAAAGGGGCAAAGTTACGAAGTTTTAGCGTAAATTTTGGGAGTTGTATCATTCAAAATGTCACGAAAAACTGGCAGTTGTTTCATTTTTATCCATATAATAAAAATATTTAAGATTTTTACCAAAGATATTCTACTAAAAACTTGTTTTACCGCACAAATACGCGATTAGCACTAAACTCTGTATTATCGCTCACGTATAATCGATTATGGGAATTTTATAATCGAGCGCTTGGTCTTTTAAATTTATCGGATGATTGTCGATTAATTCGATTAATCGGAACACCACTAGGTAAAGGTCACTAATGTACAGTATCCACCTTTCCTAAATAGAGGACCACCAACAAGTTCAACATCAAGGTCCTGCCTTCCACAGTTCTCAAGTTACAAAATGAAAAGTAAAATTCATGTAAGTGTCTGCGTCCCAGTGCCCTTGGGAATGAGGTTAAGGTCACCCATGTACTGTCTAAGTCTGGCCTTTGCTCAGGACATCCATCATGTTCAACATCAAGGTCCAAGTTCAAATAGCTCTCAGAAGTGTCCCTATGCAATTTCAAAGCAATTGGCTGAGTATATACAAGGATAAAGACTTTTGAAGATTTGGCCACAAAAAGAACAAAAAAAATTTTTAAAAAATCCAAAAATCATTGGACTGTGACCATTTGAACAAACTTGGTGGACCCCACCCAAGGAACGACCCCACCAAGTTTGAGGTAAATCTAGCTGACAGTTTCCCAGAAGAAGTCAAAAATTGTCAATAAGCATTACAAACCCTAATGACTCTACAATCCCCATTGACTTGCATGGTAATCAATAGGCATTTAAAATTAACAAGAAAAATTCCTTAAAAGCCCCAAAATCACTGGACCGTTAACATTTGAATAAACTTGGTACAAACCCACCAAAGACACATCCCCACCAAGTTTGAAGTGAATCTTGTTAATGGTTCTGGAGATGAGGTCGAAAATGTGAATTACTATTGCAATAGGAGACATTCATTTTTAACTGTGATCCTGTCCACTTCCTGTGTTGCCAGGGCAACAAACTGATGATTCCACCATGATCAGGGCAGATTTGTATCATATACTACATAAACAACGACAAATAGCACCTTTTCAACCAAAAGAGAGCCCATTTCTTATCAATTTATTTATCCTTTATGTTTCAAATATATGTTAATACATTTTCTTAAGATTATTCTGTGTTTGTGTTGTTTATTTTATTGAGAAAGTACTTTTAACCATCCCTAAATACATGGATCTGCCCTGATGCAGGTGGTTCCCTCTTTTGCTCAATAAGTGTTAGAGTAGGACCGCATTTAAATATGAATACATCCTATTCCCATTGACTTACATTGTAAACAATAGGAATGTTGACCAACAGGTACCCAAATTGAAAAATTCGTTAAAAATCAGGGATCCACAGCAACGCCACCTGGTGAACAAACTTGTGTGACCTTTCCATAAACAACATTTCCACAAGTTTCAGCATAATGTCAAAGGTGGTTTAGGAGAATCATTTGAAAGTAGCAAAAAGCACAAAAATTCATTAACAAATGTTAAAAATTGCAGCGCCATCTGTTGGACAAATTAAGGTCCGGAGACCCCCCAGAAGTGTCCGTATGCAATTTCAAAGCAATTGGTCAAATGATTTCAGAGAAAAAATTTTTTTTAAGATTTTGCCCAAAATTGAAAAGGTGGCACAAACAAAGCTAGGCACTTAGAGGAGTGCTGTCTTCAACCCGCTCTCCTGTTTTGGTTTTTATTTTTAGACCCATAAAACTATACAAATTCTTGTTGCTTGGGATCTTTACATTATATATCTGCCAAGAAAAATAATAAAATCACTTTTTTGGGCAAAAAATGGACATTTTACAAAAGGGTTCGATTTGGAGATTTTTCTTGGGATTCTCAAAAAATATAGTACTTAAAAACTTGAAAATTTGCAAAATGAAACTTTGTAGTCATGTCCAGGTTCGGTTCCTTCACTTTTTCCATAAACGCAATAGATAAATTGTAATCGACTATTAATTATGATGCTGGTGAAAATGAACACTTCTTCATGTTTAGGGGGCATGAAACTGCCTAAAAAAAAACCATATTCCAAAATGCAAAAAACCAGTCCTGGGCATGTCTACGAAGTTTCATTTTGCAAATTTTTGAGGTTTTAAGTACTATATTTTTCGAGAATCCCGAGAAAAATCTCCAAATCGGACCATTTCATAAAATGTCCATTTTTTGCCCAAAAAATGATTTTAAAAATTTTTCTTGGTGTATATATAATCTAGAGATCCTAAGCAACAAGAATATATATAGTTTTACGGGTCTAAAAATAAAAACCAAAACAGGAGAGCCGGTTGAAGACAGCACTCCTCTAAGTTCCTAGCTTTGTTTGTGTCACCTTAAAAATCCAAAAATTACTGAACCATGACCATTTAAACAAATTTGGTAGAGACCTGCCCAAGACACATCCCAATTAAGTTTACAGTAGATCTGGCCAGTGGTTTTTGAGAAGAAGTCAAAAATGTAAATTGTTGATGGATAACCATTTTAATCCCCATGGCTGACATAGTAATCAATGGGAATGTATGCATTGACAGATAAGTACCCACATTGACAAATTTGTTAAAAATCAGGGATCCACAGCAACACCACATGGTGAATAGTCTTGTGTGACCCTGCAACAAAGCACATTTCCACTAAGTTTACGCACAATCTGAGAGAGGGTTTTGCAGAAGAAGTCAAAAATAGCAAAATCACACAAAAATTTAAAAAAAAAAAAAAAAAAAAAGGAAAAAAATTGCAGCGCCATCTGTGGAACAACTTAAGGTCTGGGGAGCCCCAGAAGTGTCCCTATGCAATTTTGAAGCATTTGACCAAACGGTTTCGGAGAAGATTTTTTAAGATTTCTCCCCAAAATGAACAAAAAAATACATTAAAAATCCAAAAATCACTGGATCACGAACATTTCAACACAATTTGCCCCCAAAAACAAAAAAACAAAAAAAAAAAAAACCAAACAAAAATCCAAAAGTCAATGGAGTGTGACCAATTGAACAAACTTGGTAGATACATATATATTACATAATACTGTAGGTGGAATCCACCAATAGCGAACTGAACCTAGATTTTAATACATTCCATAAGTCCTGAAATTAAACATTGGGCTAATTTGAAACCTGTGGACGGTATCGCGCTCACAACCCAACAGTTTATGGATGGACGATGGACAATATGATCGGGGGACAGACATGAGCGATCGTATAAGCTCTGCAAGCTTATGTCAGCAGAGCTTAAAAGAGGCAAACATGTGAAAAGTAACTGCCTGTACTTACTTCTTTAGATCATTAATTCTTTGTTTGAGTTCATCTCGTTGTGCCTGAAAAACACAGGAAAAGTTTCAGTTGAAGCTAGCATCAACACGACAAGCTGGTGCAACAAAGGAACAGTGCTGTTTAACCCTCTGGCCATGGAATTCAGCAGTTGTCCTTAGTGCACTCTTGGTGCCATTTGCTCACAGTGCCCTAAAGAAAGCTGGTGATTACTATCAAAGAAAATGAAGGAGACACCTTTTGAATAATTAACTTTGCAACGGGGAGGACTGCCAGCTCCTGTTGCCTCCTCTTTAAGACTCTAATTTCCCTGCTTGCTAAAATGGCACAACATTAAAGATGATATCTGTACCAACTAGAAAAATAACGTTCAAAGAACATGGTACCCTTCGGCCGCCTTCAATCTCTTTTGCTGTAAGTGAATAGGAATAGTGTCCCATAGTATCAGATATAGTTACCTACACAAATACTACTATTGTACACTTGACCTTTGACCTCAAAAACATTAGGTCAAATATACAGGTATAACCTTGACTTTCAATAGCCTTCTAGATCACCCTATGTTGCTTCTTTTGTTTTAAGATTTAGATTTCTAGATGCACAATGTCACTCAGCAAACTTGTGACCACTGTGTGACCTTGAAAGTTAGGTCAAGGTCAATTATGCTTGCAGTGGTGTACTATCACATGCAATTTAACAGTTGTGTCTCAAAAGCTTCTGACGTTATTGTGGTAAACAAAATTTCAATGAATAGGTCATTGTGACCCAGATACTTGACCTAGTGACCTACTTTTGATTCATGACACATTTTTTGGTTATGATACATGAGTGTACAAAATTTCATGTAACTGCCTTAAATACTTCCTTACTTATGCCATTATCACCAATGTGCACTTGATCTTTGACCTCAAAAGGTACGTCAAATATAGAGCTATGACCTTGATTTTCTATAGGCTTCTTGATCACTCTATGAAGCTTCTTGTGTGCAAGATTTAGATTGCTAGATGCAGGCTTTCAATAGTTAGAGCGGTACCGTTGCTTAGCACATATGACCGTGTGACCTTGAGAATTACGTCAAGGTCAACTATGCTTGCACACAAAGTAGGCCACATAAGTGTGTAATATCACGTGCAATTTGAAAGTCCTGTCTCAAAAATTTCTGAAGTTATAGTGGTAAACAAAATTTCAATGAATAGGTCACTGTGACCCAGATACTTGACCTAGTGACCTACTTTTGATTCATGACAGATTCTTTGGCTGTAATACATGTGTGTATAAAATTTCATGTAATTGACTTAAAAAACTCCTTACTTATACCAATACCACCATTGTGGACTTGACCTTTGACCTCAAAAAGTATGTCAAATATAGAGCTATGACCTCTATTTTCAATAGGCTTCTAGATCACTCTATGAAGCTTCTTGTGTGTAAGATTTAGATTGCTAGATGCAGGCTTTCAATAGTTAGAGTGGTAACGTCACTTAGCACGTGACCACTGTGTGACCTTAAGAATTACGTCAAGGTCAACTATGCTTACACACAAAGTAGGCCATATAGAAGTGTAATATCATGTGCAATTTGAAAGTCCTGTCTCAAAAATTTCTGAAGTTATGGTGGTAAAACCACGGGACGGACAAACGGACAGACAGACAGCGCCGGGTACGACAATACCCGTCGGCCTCATAAGGCCGAAGGGTAAAAAATTATTTACTGCATAGCAAATCAGTGTGTGTGTCTTCAAAGCTTATTGCTGCGTACTTGTCCATAACATATGAGTAGAAGTTGGAATGGCATCTCTCTCCATTATAACTTTGAAGTTATTCAAAATTTCAAATTTCCAATGGTGCTATTTAGCATAGTTTTTAGGTGTCCAATGGTCAACAATCCCTCAGTAAAAGTTGGAATGACATCTCTATCTATTATAGTTTTGAACATATTCAAGATTGAAATTTTAAATTTCAGCATAATTTAAATTGCTACAACTTTTGTTTTAGATTCATTACATGCGCAATGGTCAATAACCTCCTAGTAGAAGTTATAATGACATCTCTATCTATAATAGTTTTGAAGTTATTCCAAAATTTAAAGTTTCAACTGCTGCTAATTAGCATTATTTAAATTGCTACAACTTCTGTTTTAAATTCATTGGATGGGCAATGGCCAATAACCCTCTGGTAGAAGTTGGAATGACATCCTTATCTATTATACTTTTGAAGATATTTAAGATTTAAAATTTCAAATGCCCCTAATTTGCATAATTTTTAACACCTTCATTCATCTGCATAAAAAGGCAGAACTCCTTGTATGAAGAGTACAATCATACCAAGTTTGTAGTTTTTATATATAACAGTGTCAGAGAAAGGTGTCGGAAAAAATCACTGGTGAAGACAAAAAGAAGAAGAATGAAATACCTAAAAAAGAAGATTTGCTTCACAGCAAATCAGTCTGGGTGCCTTCAAAATGAGAACAGTTTGAAATGCTACACTTTGCAATTGTACAACATAATCTAAATTTTGAGTATTGGCCTAATTTGTATGAATTAAAATGCTACAACTTTTGTTCTTAGTTTCTTGGATGTGGCTATATCACAAACTTATAAACAGAAGTTTGAATGACATCATAATCCATAGCAGTTATGAAGATATTAAAAGATCTTAATTTAGTGTGTTGCATAATTGGCATAAATTAAAAGCCTACAACTTTTGTTTATTGTTCACTGGATGCACCTACGATGTGTCACAAATATATAGAGAGAAATTGAAAATAGCACCTCTATGATAGTTTTGAAGCTATTCAAGAATTGAATTTTGTGCTTATCACCTTAATTAGTATAAATCAAAATTCTGCAACTTTGGTCCATGGTTCATTAGATATGGCTATGTCACAAACCTGCAAATTGAAATTGGAATGGCACCTCTATGTACAATAGTTTTTAAGTTGTTGAAGATTTAAATTTTGTGTATTCACCTAATTTGCATCAATTAAAATATTAGTTTTGTTTCATTGGATGCTTGTATGTTACAAACCTTTATACTGAAATTAGGATGGCACCTCTTTCTATGATAGTTTTGAAGTCATTCTCAAAGATTTAAATTTTGTGTATTCACCTTATTTGCATAAATTTAAATTTTACAATTTTGGTTTATGGTTCATTGGATTCAGCTATGTTACAAACCTTTAATTGTTGGAATGACACCTCTATCTGTAATATTTTCAAGCTATGCAAGATTTGAATTTTGAAGATTCACCTAATTTGCATAAATTGAAATCCAACAACTTTGGTTCATAGTTCATTGGATGCGGCTGTGCCACAAACCGACAATTTGAAGTTGGAATGGCTACTCTATCTATAATAGTTTTGGAGATATTCAACTTTTCATTGCCCCTTATTAGCATGATTTGAAATTCCACAACTTTCATTTACTGTCCATTGTATTGGCAGGTGTCAAAGACCTTACATGCACATTGAAATTTTGTGTCTATCTGCAATAGTTTAGAAGATATGAAGCTTTTAAAATTTTAATTGCCCCTTATTTGCATAATTTTAAACATCATGACTATTCCCAACCAGTTGCAAATTTTCATTGGTAAGTCAGTCACCATGGCAAGTTTAGTGGTTTTCCCAATAATAGGGTCTGAGAAAAACTCAGGATATATCTGGTCACAAAGAAGAAAGAGAGAAGGAAAGAAAAATGAATTCTTGGAAAATCAAAATGTCTGGGTTAGCATCCAGACATAACTAGAAAGAAGATTTGCTTAACAGTAAATCTGTCTGGGTGCCTTCAAAATGAGAACAGTTCGAAATGCTATAATTGGCATCATGTGGGGTTAAATTTCCACAACGGTATTTAAAAGGACAGGAGACGTACCTGATTATGAATACGTGATTTTTAGCTATAAATCACTATATTTTATGTTTTGAACATTGATAGACAACTAGGGAGGTCAATCTTATCGTGGAAGTTAAAAAATAGAACCTGTCTTGAATAGTTTTGGCAGCATTGACCGACGAAAGTCAAAGATCACCAGACCAAGAGATATAGCCTGTTTTCTAGCGTTCACTTTTACAAAGGAATGGCCACTTCCAGCGAAATTGGGGAAAAATCCAGTGGCTCAATTCTGTTCAGACTTGGCATGTATGATAAGTTATATATTTTGTCTAAAAAGCTGTTTTTGTTTGATGATAATGGGAATAGTTTTGTAGTTTCACCGTCATTCGCAGAGCTTTCACCCAAAATACATGTACATGGCACAACTATAAATATCTTTCGTGACCTGAAACAGGGCTCATTTGCGTTATCAACAATACAAAAAACATTTTGATGGCCAAGAATCTGCGCTAGCGGTAAAACCGAGGGAAGTGGTCGTCGAAAAAATCTGTTGACCTCCCAATTTCGCTGAGGTGGCTTTGGGTTGGCACAAACGATTGTCCGACTTTGTGGCTTTATAAAATAAATACTTTTCGATAGATTTTAATAAATGTGGTATCTACGTTTGCGCTAGACACTCAGCTTTTAGAAAAGGTATACTTTTATTCGGTTTACTGTTGCATATTTTTCATAGTTGCGAGAAATGGTGAGCAATGTCCATTCATATGTGTTCACTACATCGCCACCTTAAGTTGTGGTTCTAGTTACTCAGTAAATGAAGCAAAAATAATGAACAAAAAAAAAAAAAAAAAAAAAAGAGTACAGAAAACATGCAAGAAAGAACACCAACCAAGGGATGCTAGGTTGGTTGAAAATTACCACAGAATTTTCTGAGCCCCTAACAACTACATGTATGCCTATGCCTGTTCACAAATAATATTGCAGCATCTGGTTTGTGTACCCTACGCACACAAACTTTCAATATATATGGCTTACCTGGGTTCCAATTGGAGATGGACAATGTTTGGACATGCTCCTCCCTTTGTGAACTAGCTCACTGCATTTTGTACAAAAGGGAACTGGATCTGATTCTGAAATTATATCCTTGAGTTAGAAATTAATACTGAAATCAGACATCATAACAGTCATCTGTAAAGCTTCCACAAATGGTGGTGCTATATGTTATTCTTATATATTTACACGCCATGTTAAGACATGCCAGACAAGTAGCAACAATGTAACCAGTGCCCACATGGTAATTAACTTTTTTGCTCAAAAGGGGCCGATGCTCTACATACATCCTACACTCAGGCAAGGGTCGAAATTAGCGGTAGCATTGGTAGCATTTGCTACCAACTTTTATGATCTGCTACCTATATTAATTGTGCGGTAGCAAACCTTTGCCACCAAAATTTTCCAGGTCAAAATCACAAATTTAGGCCAGCCTTAAAAATATTTCTGTTTCGTATAACGCGCCCCGTGTGCGCAAAACGTTGCGGTTGGAATATTTTTTTCAACAGTGCAAAAAAAAAATTTTTCAGGCTTGATTTAACGCTACTCGCACGCCCCGTGTGGCAGTTCTGTAAACGCATATCGTTTGCGTACCTACCATGAATGCTATCGGTACATCGTAGTAAATTTGCGTATACAGTATTGGCAAGTTCCTTGCAATAAACAGTGTTCCTAGATCGAATTCAAACGTAAATTTTAATATTTCAATTCAGAAATCGAGTGTGCACACCGTCTACATCTTTCCTGCAACTGTACACAAACAGCTGCTTTGGCCATGTGGTCTGACGCACAACACATCACCCGACTGGTCAATTGAGTCACATGCAAAAATGAGCCAATCACGGCTCGTGTGACAGTGTTTTCATCATGGCTTCCGCCCAGTGAACATGTGTGAATCTGCCGTAATTTACGGAGGGAACACACAAACGGGAAGCTTTGTTTATATTGCTGCATGCGAAAATAAAGATTCCAGTGTTTATTGCAACAATTATTTGGAGTCAGAGGCATATACGCAAAGTTAGGGGATTGCGGGAATAGCCTAATGTGTCCCAAATCAGTCCGTGAGACCATGGAGGAATAAATCTAGTTTATTCCTCCATGGTGAGACTGGGTCAGTTCACCGCAGATCCACTCCACACTGTCACTTGCGTGCGACTGGAAGTTGTTTCCTGTTTTTGCCTGGGAAGTCATCTCAAGGCACCTATTTTTTCCAACATTCATTGTTAGAACCCACCGATAAATGGCATTTGATGTTAATTTGCAGATGAATTCGCCATGCAAATTTTATTCTATTTTGACGCTGCTTTGACATCGCTAAGGCAGATCACACTGACGGTGAGTAGTGTGACCCCGCTCAGCAAGCCAATTACTGCCGGTACCTTTGGCTTTGCTATCGTAACGTAATCGTATGTACAACAGTGAAAATGTCTGCTTGTGTTGACAGAATAAAGTTCTGATGAATACAACTGCGGACCAAGTAATTGTTTAAACTTGGAATGTTTATCAATTAGCGATTATTATCACCTATCAGCGCCCCACGAAGGTGGTGCAAAAGCTCGGATTTTTTAAGTGATTAGACCCCCCCCCCGCCCCCCGTAGCCAGCCTTGCAAACAACTGCAACTTGTAACTGTGTTGTGTCATGAAAATTTGAGGAATAGAGTTCCCAGCGAATAAAAAAAGTTGGTTGCCCGACCGGGCAAGTACCTATTAATTTTAACTTGCCCTGGACAATCGCACACGTGAATTGCCGAGCCCTGCTTTGTACTCTCAGTTTGACCATGGAGCAGTAAAACTCTTAATCCACATCCCCGCACATACACATAAAAGAGGTGTGTTCATGACTTTTAATATTTACTCTGAACCCTCATCATACACCCCTCCCGTCCCCTGCTGTTGTCAAGTGAAAATAAAAACTACACATTTGTATTTGATATCTTATTCTTTTTCTTCTGTGATATTTTTAAAAAAGTTCAACTTTATAATTATGCTAATCCTTTGTTTCTTGAAGCCCTGTACATGTACATGTTTAAAATAGCAAAAGATCCACCCCAATTCAAGCCAAGCCGAGGTGTATTTACAGTAGGGCTACTCTGGCTCAGCGCCAGCAAACCAGCCTGAAGCATATATTGTCCGGCTACGACTTCATCTATGGCCGAATCTGTTGCTTTAACACAGATTTAATAAAAAAAATTTCAACCTGGAATCTTGTTTATCTTGTATCAATACTAAGTCCATCAGTCCCCGTACTGGCATGATGCCCTTATTGCAGTAACACGTAGTAGGTATGTGCAGTTATAAAAAAAAATTGAAAAAAAAATTCCTCCCTGCCTCATCACATTTTTCAAGGCCCTGTTATATGAAACAGAAATATTTTTTAAGCTGGCCTTAGCTCTTCAGTTCATGTGAAAAAGTGCCTTAGAATGCACTAATTTGCATGCTTGATTTCAAAAGGGGAAGGGCATGCGCTTGCACGCCCTAGGTGGGCTTCGCCAAACCCGCATGATTTGCTACTTAATTCTCCGATTTGCTACCAAAAATTAAACTTAGTAGCAAACCTTTGTTACTGGTTAAAATCAGTTAATTTCTACCCCTGTCAGGAATAATATTGCTATTGACTCCATTTTTCCTTTGCCAGGAAATCTAGACAAATAAGATTGGTGTTGCATAGATTTTCAGTACCCTAAAATTAAGGAGATCTTACGTTATGTTTTAGCCTATTCATCATTAAACTACACTAGCCCTTTGATTTTTTTTCCTGAAAGTTTCATTGGATAACCTTACCAATTCTCTTTTTTTTCTGTGCCATTTCTCAGGGCAAGTTCTTAAGATATTTTACTTGCTCCCCATTACCAGAGTCATGCCCAGGGACACATGCCCGGGGGCATGAATGTCTCGCCAGCGTTATTCAAGCCACTCCGAAGTTTTTTGTTGACGGACGGACGGAAAGTGACTGCTTAGTCTCGCCAACAGCTTATGCTGGTGAGACAATAATTGCACTTGTCCATCCATTCAAATCCTGCTTGTAAAAGCAAATTTTGGTTCCTACCCAGATAACTACTTTGAAATTTTACTTGCCTCGATTCCAATTGAACTGGTCATTAAATAGCACTTTGAAGATTTAATTTGCACAAAATATTTTAACAATATACTGTAAATTGCTTTATTTTTGCATGTTTAAATTTTCACGTTTTTTTTGTATTTTTGACATTTCACTGTAGTTTTAATTTCACTGTTTTGGACACAATTCCCATTCAAACAATGTTAAAATACTATTTCAATGTGTATTTATTTTCACGGTTTTGTGCCATCAGCGAAATAAGTGAAAACAAGAAAACAGCGAAATTAAAGCAATTTACAGTAGTTCAAATGCTGAGCAGCAGCGACCTCCTTTGAAGAGTGTGTGGAGAGCTACACTGTGGGACCTGCCATACATGCAAAGGAAACATTGCATCTGAAAATGTACATGTATTTAAATGGTACCTTTGATTAAAAGTAGATGACCATACTCATTACAGTAGTCCCCCTCTCCAACAGACCTCCTTCTAAGCAGACACCCGGTTCCGGCAGACAGCATCCCACGGCACCGACTGCTTTCCCATTGAAATTGGCCCTCGTTGCCCGACACCCCTCTGACGCGGACAACGGACAGGGTTTTAATCTCCAAATGATAGAAATACCCCTCTGTGCGGACACAAAATTGTTACATTCTTCGCTGTCCGTAAATCGGCATAAGAATATACACGTATTTTTTGTGCAATACAAGTTACAACACTACTGAACTTGAAAAGATGTCGAAAGACAAACTTCTACGTTGTTTTGATTTTACTGCAGAAAGTTGAACATGGGGACCTGTTCGTTTCCAGTCTTACACACCCAAATGAATCGAACACTAAGAAAACTTGTAGTTTACTCTTGATCATTTTGTCTATGTATTTCTGATTTATCTGTTCTAAATTATGTTGCTGTTTGACCGAAGTATGAGAAAAAAAATTCCACAGAGCATCCTATTACTGAACCCAGTGAAGGACCATTACTGAATGGTCCCGCATTAAGAGCTTGTCTGCTTGAGCACATGCGACCGACACTGACGAAGTGCATGCCAGATCCATTTTTCCCACGGTCAAGAACGAGGTCAACATGGCGCCCAAAACACACGTGGTGGCAATGGGAAAATGCCGAGTCTTATTTTGATACATAAACTTATGAATTACGGTGAGTTAAGCTCCACCGAATGTGTAGAATAAAGTTAAGACAGTGAGTAATGCCGTCAAAACAATTTTATGACAGTTTAAGCTGGTTACTTCGCAAGCAAAGGCTCTGTACCTGGCGATGTATCGGGCCCATTAAGCGTAATTGGGAAATGACAGCTCAAGACCGGCAAATATTTTCAAGTTGCGAAACACATCTTTCAGCACCTAGACAAGAGTTCTTTATTGAAATAAAGATTTTAAGGGTTGTAATTGTTAAATTTGATAAATGATAATTTCTTTTCACAGCATATGTAATCGATAATGATGACCAGGTGGTGGCAGAAATTTGCGTACCTCGCTACCTGAGTACCTCTGGACAATAATAATAATAATATTCTGTGGCACTCCGCTTATCTGCCGTGGTCCTGGCTAGCTTAGTAGCTAGTCAGGTGGCCTTTAGTACGAAAAAAAAAAAAAAAAAGAGTAAGCCCTATCCCACTGTCACAACTTTGCGCTCAGCATGCCCACAGCCCCTGCTGATGATGCCACCTGGCAGGGTCGTGGGAGCCCTGATAAGGGCTACCTTCTCCCTTCCCTTGCTAAGTTTGTCCTCTATTCTCTTCCGTGACTTATCCTAAGATATTATTCCTACTCTCCCAGCACTGCACCAAGAAGCCTTTCACTGGCTCTAAACCAACTCTACTTCCTGGAAAATCGCCCTTCAATCCTAGTATCCATGCTAACCTATCATTCTCTGCCATGTCCCTTACTTGCTCTAAGCTTTTACACTGCCCATCTCTTGTTCTCCATTGTACAAACAGCTGGTCTCTAAGCGCACTATAACCTGTACACCATGTCATCATATGATCAATGGTCTCATCCATATCCTCCCTACACACCCTGCACTTTCCATCACTCCCATTCATCCACTTCTGTTTCCTCTTCTCCAGATTGATCACTCCTGCTCTGCCCTGAAACAACAGTCTAGAACCCTTGCTACCATCCCAACATTTAGTCTTCACTGGCTTGTCTACAGCTCTATATGCTTTCAGTGTGCTTTTTTCCTCAACCCCTCTTTTCCACTGCTCCACCTGTTTCTCTTGGATCACCTTTCCTATATATGATTTCCACGCCACTTCAATCTCATCTGGCCCTTTCAGCTCATATTTCTCAGCTAACTTGTCTATATCTTGGACCCATTTTGTCTTTTCACTAACAGCCTCAATGTACGCCTTCCTACACCATCTTTCTTCATTCGCCTGTTGCAAATATCCCCAGTAGCCTAGCCTAGCCTTAGCTATTCTATCTCTTATTGGTAACCATCCCAACTCTCCCAACACTGCCTCTGTTGCTACACACGGTGATGCCCCAAGCACCCATTTCCCCATCTCCCTCTGTGCCTTCTCCATCCATTCAATATCCTTCTCACTAATGGCTATTACATCTACCTCAAACAACATCCCAGGTATGGCTACACGTTCCCACAGCACCCTTCCTGTGAATGATCTATTGAAGCTGTTCCCTGCTGTGACCTTTATCATACCTTTTGCTCTATTCACCTTCTGTCTGATTTTCTCAACAAGGTACTTAAACATTCCTTGTCCTGTGACCTTAATGTTCACCCCTAAATATTTGTACTCTTCACCCTCTCCAATTCTGATGACTTTCTCTTGACCCTCAGGTATCCTAAACTTTCCTCCTGCCTTCTCTTCTGCCCCAGGACCATGACCTGACTTTTCTTCTCACTAAACTCCACTTTTCTCCATAGTCCCCTGCTATCCTCAAAAGTTCCTGTTACTCTCTACCTGTATCTGCCATTAACACAATGTCATCAGCGAAGAACAACCCTGGTATCTTTCTGCTCCTATTGTTACTCCTTTATTGCTCTCTATCAGCTCAGTTCCCAGTTCTCTCATGTATATGGCAAACAAAATCGGTGATAACACACAACCCTGTTTCGGCCTGATGTCTAACCTTGCCCCGTGAGTTTCCACACCTCCTATACTGAGACTACAATTTATATCTGCATACAGAGCCTTGTCCAATATGTACTGAACTACCTTGCACATGTGACCACTGTGCCAATTTATCCAACTTACATGACCAGATGAAATATAATGTATGTGGCAACTCCTTATAGCAAAAGGGACTGTGCAGCAATTTAGTAATTTTAGTATTTTAGTAAAAACACCTGTTATTGTTGACAAACAGGTGCACATTTATGCTGCATCATTACAAAATTGTTTGCCCACAGATCAAGTGTCTCAGGTTAGTCAAGCTGAAACTAAGATTAAGGCAGACAGCGGAGTGCGCAGTTTCCAGTTAACAGGTAGTGTGACCAAAGAAGTTCCCCCTTTAAACAATGGACACAATGTCAATGATGTGGACATAAGTGATCAACTGAATAATACACCCAAGTCTTACGGCCCTTCTCATGGTATTGAACTATTCAGGAAAATAGTAAGGGACTCAAAGTTGCACACTTTAACAGGGCTAGAATTTACCATTTTTTCCAACATGCCCACCGGCCAAGTTGGAGATGAACTCAACGTGCCCAACCCATGCACAACATGCCCAAGTTTATATGTCTAGTTTCAACTGAAGTGTTTCTTTTTTTCAACTCCTGCAATTTCTTCATCATGCATTACCCCTTGAATGAGACAAACACATATTTTGAATGTTACATGTTTCATTACATATATAATTACGGACGTTTTTCTAATGTTTAATGTACTGTCGTGAGCAACCACCTGCAGAAAGCAAGCAGCGACCAGGAAAATTTGGCGAAACACACTGCAAACTACCACATTTTGACGAGACTCTGGAGTGTCAAACAGTGACAAATCCTGATGTTTTCCCTTCATATACGACGAAATTGTAACCGTCATTCATTCAATTATCGTAATTCCCCTGTGTTTCAAACTTCATTTCAAATAATCGGGATTGATTTGAAGTGCATCGCAACTTGAAACATGTGGGGTTCTCTATTTTGGAGTTGAAGTCAAATGGGCCGGCACCTTGTTACTGTGGTGCCATCTACTACTGAACCTGTGTTTTGCATAAAAAAAAACAACTGAACGGTCACAAAAATATTCTGAATACATCACTTACTATTTTGACCTTAATCTGCATGCTCAGTTATGTCAAGTTCATTGTTAGAAGTTCGTAAGAAACAATTAAAATACGCCCCTGGTACATGTATCTTGCAAGCCCGCTTGAAAGGGCACACTTGTTGTAATTTGCATTCGGGTACAAATTACTTCGCGGAACTTGGTGAATTCCGGTGTGATCTGTGGTCTGACATTTGTCGAGTAGCAAAACACAGATCAGACATGAGCCTGACCAAGGAAAAAATTCCCTGAGACTATCATATAAAGTACTCATCCTCAGTGAAAAACAACATTTGAGTGTGGGAAAAATGTAACTTTCTTTAGAAGTTCAACCAGAAATCCAGGAATTTTATGTAAGTCTATGACACAAAATTCCCTGAACAGGCTCATCCCTGACAGATATACATGTGGTGCTGTGTTGCCGTATATTTTACATTCGGTTAAATTAAAATTATTAAAGGTCTTAAATTTAGCATTACTTCCATTAAACTACAATTAAATTATTGGACCTAGAGTAATACTTTCGCATAACTTCGGACACGCACGTGCTCTGAGATTTGTTGTACTGTTGATCAACTTGACTTGAGCCAAGTTTACCACTGGCGGATATACAAGTATATAAGTGGTGTTTTGTTTGCCGTTGATTTTATATTTGATTAAATTAGAATTATTTCAGGTTTTTCAGCATTGCTGCCATCATGCTATGATTAAATTGAACCGAGACAAGAAAAATGAATTCGTCTGCGTCCAAACATTTAACCGGTCGCATCGTGAGGCTGGGCGGGATATGTCGATTGACGCTCAGCACAACAGCTTCAAAAATTCGGAAAGGAATTTTCTGTCAATAAACTGAGGAAAAGCAAGTATGGTACATATACTTGTTGTACAGTTAAAAAAAAAAAAAAAAAAAATCAACCATATCACACAGTTACTTATTTCAGGACCTAGCCTTTAATTTTACCGCTTGCATTTTGCTTTGCCAACCCCGTACACAGATTTTCATTATTATCAACTCAGACGTTTCTGATCTATGGACTAGTATGGTAAGGATAAGTAACGGAACTGTTCAACTTTAATAGTAAAGGGCGAAATCTTGTAGCCGCACATGTGGCGATTCTGAGCAGATTTAACATACTCAGCGCGGATTTGTGAAATTCACCAGGTGAAACTGCACAGGTTTGTCTTTGAACCTTTACTGATCAAACAGCGACCATGATTGGTATGAAGTTTCTTTTTAATGAAGTTGTTGAACATGAATAAGAATAATGCGGCAAAAATACATTTTATTTCCATGCACATGTGTGTGAAAGAAAGTCCAGCAGCTGGGCCAACACTAGCGTGTACCACACCTACCTTTAAAAAGTCCCAAAGATACCCCAGCCAATCTCATGTCCAGGAATTTTTAACATGCCCGGTCGGGAATCTTTGTCTTTATTTCAACATGCCTGGCACAATCTCAGGTTGTCTTGGGACGTTGGACACCCGCTAAATTCGAGTCCTGCTTAAATGTTTGCCACTTAGAGCCCAAACTACACCAAATCAAAATGTTGCACTACAGGTTACCAGGGGAAATACAGACATGGTGGGACTTACTGAGACTTTTTAAAATGATAAAATTTCGGACAGAACTGATGTAGATTACCAAATGGTAAGATAAGGCAGACAAAGTGGCAATGGAGGTAGCATTGTGACTTATATTTCAGATAGTACACCTTTTGCACATATAGTAGACTAGAGAATGACAGTATTGAAAGTATGTGGTTAGAAGTTAAATTACAAAATTCAAAGCCAGTACTTCTTAGCATTGTGTACAGACCACCCAGCACAAAGGTTGAATGGATTAAAAAATTTGAAGCACAGCTGGAGAAAGTATACACTTTAAATCTGGATTTTTATATCCTGGGTGATTTTGATGTGGACTTTCATAAGAAAGTTAACAACAGATGGTTAGACTGTGTATCATCCTTTCAGTTGTGTCAGTTAGTTAAGGAAGCCACAAGGGTTACAAGGTCTAGCGCCACACTGATTAACCACATTTATGTGTCCAACTCAGCATGTGTAAGTGAAGTTCTGGTACCAAAAATTGCAATAACTGACCTCTGCCCAATATGTATGGTTCTAAAAGGTAAGAGCAAGGTGGATTACAATCCTGGCCATACAGCAATCACATATAGAAGCATGAAGTTCTTCCAAGAAAACAACTTTAAGGATGATGTAAACAACTGGACTGGTGTGGTATTATGAAATGTGAAAATCCTGATGGCAACTTAAAAATTTCAGCGGTAAAAGTTCAAAATTTTCTTGTCCTGCAGCCATCAAAGATGGTAATGCAATGATAACTGATGCCACATATACATGTCTGGCAGATCACATGAACCTGTAGTTACTTTACCACAGTGGTTTATAAATGGAACGATAATGAACAGAACTCACAAGATCAGAATGAAAATGATAACACTAACAGTAAATTGAAAGACTATATAAATCAAAATGAAAATTCCTGAAGAGGTGAGTTTCGAAATACCACTTATGACAGAGACTGATGTCCTATCAATCATTCAAAAATTAAATTCCAAAAAGGCTAAAGGCTTATATGGAATAGATGTTAAGTTTTTGAAAATAGTTGGTGCCAGTCTGTCAAACCCACTTTTAAATATTTTCAATCTAGGTCTGCAGACAGGGATTTTTTCCTTCGGAATGGAAATGTGCAAGAGTGACACCAATACCCAAAGAGGGGACCATGTATGAGGTCAGCAATTACAGGCCTATCTCTGTGTTGAGCACTTTATCCAAAATATTAGAAAGGCAAAAATACTCGCACATGCACTCCTTTTTAAACAATTTCCATCTCTTTAGTTCTTGTCAATCAGATTTTTGAGCATGTCTCTCATGCGAAACAGGACTGATAAAATTACCAGATGAATGGAATAAAGAAATAAATCAAGGGCAGCTAGTTGGTACAATGATGTTAGACTTAAACAAGAGGATCATTATGATCTATTCATATCCATCCTGATGAAATTTTAAGCAATTCTATTCAGCCGTTCTGGAGAAGTCGAAAATAGCCTTCACACACAAAAAGTCATGAAAAAAACGTGAAAATTGCAGCACCACCTGGTGGCCAAAAGAACTAGGTGACCCTATATGCAATATCAAAGCAACTGGCTAGGTAGTTCTTGAGGCAAGCAATTTTTTTTTTTTCAAAAAAAAAAAAAAAAAAAAACTTCATAAAAAATAGAAAAATTATTACATCATCATCTCCTTTGCGGACTTGGTAGACGTCTACCTGGGCAACATCCATGAGCAAAATCAAAACATTCCATGCTGCGGCTTTTAAGAAGACGATGAAATAGTGCAATATATGCACTGTATTGCCATATATACATATACAGTGGTAACACTCACCTAGTCACAAAGTTTATATCCCGTAACATTGTCAAAAATTAACATATCCGCATTATTTTTACAAACTTTGTTGTCTAAAGTCCAACTATATTCTGATAAAATTTTGTACTATTAAACGGTTGTCTTCTTACCTCACGAACCCATCTCAGAAAGTTTCCAGACAAAATACCTTATCCAGACCAGTTAGTGTTAAATATGGTGTCCCTCAGGGATCTATTTTAGGATCCGTTTTTTCTCATCTACATAAATGACTTTC